>VZTY01023126.1:0-138168 GCA_013400935.1 Turnix velox | reverse complement strand
TTTTCTTGTGTTCAGATGGAATTCCACATTTTGTTTTGTGCTTACTGCCTCTCATCTTCTCAGTGGGCTCCATCTTCTTCCTTCCCTCCTGTCAGATTGCTGAGGTCCCATGGGCTTTCTCTGCTTTGGGATAAACAGTCTCAGCTCTCTTAGCCTTTCTTCATCTGTCAGATGCACCAGTCCCTTAATCTTCTTCATAGCCCTGTGCTAGACTTGGTCCAGGAAATTCATACCTTTCTTGTAATGGAGAGTGACTTTATGAGTCTCCCCAGTGCTAATGGAGAGGGATGGATCACCTCCCACAGCCTGCTGGCAATGTTCTTTCTAATGCAGACCAGGTGGCCTTCTTTGCAACACTACTGACTTGCAGTCATTTTCTAGTCCACCAGAGACTCAGGGTCATTCTCTGCCACGTTCCTTCCCAGTCAGTTAGCCTCCAACCTGGGATTATTTCTCCCTGAGGACAGGGGCTTGCATTTCCACTGTTCATCTGAACTTCATGTGATTCTTTAGTGTCCTTCTCTGGCTGCTGAGGCTCCTCAGGATGGGGGGAATATTAGTGGTATATTAGTCAGTGTTCCCAGGTTTGTATCAACTGTGATAACATAGACGAATAGTTCTAGTTAAGGGAAAATTCCTCATTTTACAGTAAATGATTCCATTTTCGCAACACTAAAGGAAGTCTCTATTTTCATTTTTTAAAATTTATTTTTTAATAAGCTCATATTTCCACAAAGCATGAAACAATTTGTTGTGATCTTGAGGAGAAAGTGGCAGAAAAGTCCACAGGAAATGTTTTGGCCACTTAGTCTTCTGAAGTCATAAATGAAGTGAAAACAATTATAGATTTGGGACTGATTTTTCCTTAGTTTGTCATCTGCTTTTACTTTGAGACCTTTTCTGCTTCTTAATCAATTTTAGAAATAAGAAGGGTGAATAAGATGTGATAATGCCTTGTACACGAGCAGGAATGATTAACATTGTGAGATAAGGCTCTGACAATTTTTGTTTCACTTGCTTACAGAAGCACTTCCATCTTTTTTGTTCTTCAGACTCTGAAGTTTTAAGGGAGTTTACTGAACCTGGGGAAGGCTGTGTGCCCTATTAGCGTGAATGATTATTTATTATAGGCAGGGTGTGAATAATTAACTGTTATTTCTGATCTTACTCATGCTTTCAGATAGCAAATATTCCTTCCAGCGTTAGTGGAGTCCTAGAGACCATAGTGTTTTCTAGGTTGGCAGAGTATTTTTATTTTAATAGTTAATTAAGAAGAGAACAAAATATTTCCCGCCCTGTTTCATGGAGGTGGTTTGAAAATAGAGCTGCAATTAGATTTGAAAAAAAAAAAAGACTTTAATATATAACATTGATCTAGAAAATTTACTGTAAAGTCTGTTTCAAACAACATTATTCCTGTCAGTCTGTAAAGCACAGACTGGCAGGCGTTCTTACAGTATCAGAAGTGTTTATTTCCATCCAATTGCTAGTACTCTCTTAAATCCAATTACACCTTGCCAAGCACTCGAAGAGTCATTACCAGAGAGATAATCTGCTTTGCTAGCAGCTCGGACTGCACCAATCCAGTACCTTTTTAATCCCTGCTAAATACTGCCCTGCCTCCTCACCTATGAGCTTCTGGGAGCTTTAATTACCTTTCCCACAAAGGGAGGAATCACAACACAATTTAAAGATTTGTTCTGCTGGAAGGAGTCTGGAAGATTCCTTTGGAGAGTCCTAAACTTAATCAGTGACTTCTGGGAAAGTCTGGAGTCTGTATGCCATGGCATAGTTTCTTCTTCTGCCATTTTAAGTCCTTCCTTCAGCTTTCCAGCTTAGAGTGAATACATTCTTCTGTTTGCAGGCCAGAGGAGAAAAGGAAGTGCTTAGGGATTCAGTGAAGTGTTGCATTTTTCCTTGTTTTGATTTTCAGGAGATGGAAATAGAGGAAGAAAATGGCTGTATTTTGTGAGCTTTTAATGTTTTTTTTTTCCCCACTGAAGCTGTCATAAAAGTCTGTGTATTTACAGACCCTTCTGGAGAATACAAAGCTGGGGTTTTTTTCTCTTTAAATTTTAGAAGATAAAACATTGTCAAAAAAATACTCAGATCATTTTGTGGTATTTAAGCATATAGGTTTATCCAAATCCTTTTTATGTTTTTGATAGTTGTTCAGGAGAGTCGTGGGGAATAAAAAGCAGATGTGGTGAGTGGGTGTAGAAAAACAAAGAGCTTTGCAGCCAGTCATCAATCTACATTTGCTCAAAAATGCCGAGAGTGGGTATATATAAAATCGTATGTGCGTTACATCAAAAGTACACTATGGGATTCAGCTTTCAACTAGCAGTTGCATATGAAACTGTGTGGAAAGACAGCAAAGTGACTCTTCCAGCAAGATGATACAATTTCTAGAATATAGCAAAAGTAGTCAGTAAATTTTGCTTTGAGCAACATATTTAGAAAATGAAATAGTATTTGCAAACCTTTTTAACCTGTGTTCCCAAGGAAGTGAGAATTAGGAAGTTAGAGGAATTAGAAAGACCTTGAATAATTCTTAAATTCCTAAGCAATTTTAGTGATATTTAAGAGAGGAGATAATACCTCAAAGATAGTAGAGATTTATCTTACTTAGCACCTGACTAAAGGCCCTACCATAGTCAATAAGAAGAACATGTCTGTAGACTAATTTGCTTCATTTAGAGATAGGCACCATAAAATATTTTCTCAGAATCAAGCACTACAGGGACAATAAAAAAAATAGTCATCAGGGACACTGGCAGTCAGAAAGGTATGAAACCTGAATGGAAGAGAAGGACAGAAATCAAAATTCTAGAGTGATGAACAAGGAACCACAGAGGATTGTTGATAGATTGCAATAATTGTTGCAGATGGCTTGCTCTATTTTTGCTTTAGAGTTAGAATTGTACTGATTCCTTGCTATTAAAATAACCCCTAAATGATTTAAATATACAGTTATAAACCTGAAGTCCTTGTGTACTTGAGATAATCCTTTTTTTCTTTTTTTTTAAAAAATTCATGTTGATGTCAGATGTCAGTAAGTACAGATCAGTACCTTCATCACAAAGATTTTTACAGTCAGGGTTTAGAAAATAATTTTTGTGTACTGCGAGCAGATTAAAACCAGCCTAAACAGTGACAAGCACAAGGGAGTTCCATCAGTGAAAACTGTTTAGTCAGTAATTTCCTTCATGTTTCAATGAATAATACAAATGTCATACAGTACTTCAAAAATAATTACAGAAGGAATGCCTTTTTGCTAAAGTATAACATGATAGGAGTGTAACTTGCCTCTATTGAACATACTGCATTCATTTGTTTGCATTTTTCATTTAAAGAGTTTTGGGGAAATACATATTCTCTGCTAAGCATAATTTCCCATGTAAGCAGAAAGAAAATTATTCCTTTTTTCTCACCATTTCTGCAAGAAAGAGTCCCCAGATAGCGGCTTTAGTATGCAAATACTGAAAAGCATACTGCAAAATCAGTTCAGAAGAGCACACTTCTGATAGCATTGCCTTAGCAACGCTCCAGTTAAGATTTGCCAAGGCACTAAGGTTTCTGTGATAAATCACCATTTTCAGGAATGTCCAGCACCATAGCTGAGAGAATTCTGACAAGAAGCGCCAGCTTTGCAAGGCGGCCTCCTTCCTGAAAGCGCAATGACCACAAATCTGAGACCCTCACACAGCCACCTCAGGGGTTTTGCTGTCAGTTTTAAATTGCAAGCAGAAAATATGGCAGTATCTCACCGGAGGTGTTGGCAGCATGACAGGAGGGTAATATCAGTTTTATAAAAACTCACAACTTTGGATTTCAGTAGGTGTTGATAACTACCTATAGGTAAAACCAGCACTTGGTAGTGGCATAGGAAATGCTGACAGTTCTCCTAGCAAGTCACTGTTAAATCAAACTTCTTGCTCTTGCTGGAGCTCACTGGTAGCTCTATGGAAAGAAGGAACCTGTTATCCTACATCTTGGTGAAAATTGGAAGTATTTTGGAGAAAATTTGGTAGTCTTATCTGTATCCTGCCTCTTCACAGACTTCCTTTCTGCTTCTTTCATCTAACCTCAAACAAGTATTCTGGATGCCTCCAAGAGAGCTTTTAGGTTTGCCTTTTTTCCTTTCCTTGTCATGTTGGCATTAGTTGTTTCTCATGGTGGCTGACATAAACCAGAAGACTATTTTACTCAGTACCACTTTTAGGAATTCCCAGAAGCAGAGCACACTTTGTATTTCAAACAAAAGAATAAGGGGAAAACCTTGCAATCAAGTGGCATTATTAGCTGGCTGTTTGCAAGAATTCCTTTGCAATTGATAGGGACCTTGGGATATCTTCCAGACAAAAAATGAATAAGGAAGCTATGCCTAGACCTTTTTAGGCTTGCCAGGAAAGATACTTAGTGAAATGTTTCAGTTGGTAACAACTTGTTCGGTCTGTCTGAACCACAGCAATGGAGGTTTCCATTTTAACTTCCTCCTCCCCAATTCAGCAGATAAACTCTGTGAGTCATGCTGTGGAGATAATTTACCTAAGGATCTAGGGTCACAGATCCTATTATTAGAGAGGTGGTGGAGGTCCTGTTACTGGAGACATTCAAGGCCCGGTTTGATGAGGGTCTGAGCAACCTGATCTGCAAGATGTCCCAGCTCACTGCTGGAGGGATGGCCTTTAAAGTCCCCTTTCAACTCAACACTCTCCATGATTACATCAGAAGAACCTGAACTTTCCAGCAAGTCGTCAGGTTGGAGGGTCTGAGCAACCTGATCTGCAAGATGTCCCCGAGGAGGACAGACACACTGTCTTCATCGAGTTCAGTACCCGGTCTGGTTTTGAAAATAAAGATGATGCTAACCACAAGGGGGCACTTGGCATTTAGACAAGTACAGGGAACTTTCTTGTACTGCCGCCCTTAAAGGATCTAATATATATATGCCGAGTTCATATTCCATGTAGAAATTATTTTTACGTATAACTTTTTTCCAGTAATATTTTTGTAGTAAGTTTACTGATAGTAACATAAAACTAAAGATGCTGGATTGCTTTTTGCTCTTGGTGAATTTAAAATTATATGTTAAAAGATTCAGCTAAATCAGCTGATGAGCATCAGCTCCTAGTGTTGGAGGGAAGGGAGTTTATTTTCTAAATAGAACTTCATTTGATTTAAAATGTCAAGTAGAATGGATTGCAAAGGCTTCTTGTGTTGTTGGTGTTTTTTCCTACACAGCTAACAGATGTATTGCTTCTGTTCTAACTTATGGAGAAGTGTTAAAGAGGCTTAGAGCTGAAGCAAACCGTCATAAGGATCAATAGTCTGCATGAGTGGGCACTTATGAAAGCAAGTTTGAGCCTCTTGATGATGCCATGAATTTGTCAGCTTGTCTGTTGTGAAATGATTGATAGAAGATGTCTCTTCTGTTGCCACTGGTAGCAGAGCAAGGAAAAATCCAGAATGAGAGCAATTTATGTGGGTGGGCTTAACATTCAACTGCAGTATTTTTTCATATAATTTATTTTTCTGGTAAATACATATACCTTCATTTGAATAAAAAGAAAATCATGTGAAAAGAACTGGAGAATTGGTGTTCGCTTTGTGAAACTCAGGGCTTTGGTCACTGCTGGACACAAGACTTAATGTATCATTGCTCTAAGAGCGAGTCTTGCTAAGCCCTTTAAAATTCCACTATATAAAGAAGGTATTCATTGAAAATCTCAGTGTTTCTTTTAGATTACCAGCTTGCTCCGGGTGGCTTGACATGGACGACTTATTGAAAACTAAGGATCTTAAATTCAGGTTAAATCCCTTAGTCAGCTTATGTCTCCTTTCCAGGAGTACTTTGTCCAGCTATTCAAGGCTTAGTAGAACTAACAAATCTAATTTCAAAAAAACATTTCAGTATTCAGTTAAACCACTTCTAACAAGCTTTGTCAGAGTCTATGTTACTAGGTCATTCTGGAATTTTGTTGGCAATGTCGGCTTCTAGGGGATTGCTGCATACCTGGAAGGCTTCTTCTGGATCTCTGGAGCTCTCATTAGTCCTTGGTGTGTATTGAGCTTTTTCTCTGCTTCAGGAACTTTACTTCAAGTTTGTGTTACTGTGTGCTTCAAACTCGCTTTTCTGTGGACTTCTGCTTTTGTGTAGTTTCACTGTATTAAGCAATAAGCTGATCATACAAATGTAAGCATCAAGAATTGACTTTGAGTGAGGTTTCTTTTGGCTTGATTCTCACAGAATTTGTTAAAGGGAAATCCATCCCTTAATGACTTGTCTCATGTTTCTCACTTCTTGATTGGCAGTGTTGTGCAGCAGCTTCAGACACATGAGGTCTGAACTAGTTCTTCAGTTACTGCCTAGGAATTAGAGGTGGAAGGTAACTTCCAACCAGTCCTAGCTAATGCAGAACTCTGTAACCTCTTAGAAGTTTTACCATTTAAAATTTTCTTCTATCTGGTTTTGAAATTGCACTTTATAGTGATCAGGGACTTGGAGAGGTCTTTTAGTTGAGTTGGAACATCCATGTTGCTACATTCCCATGAGAACTTCAGTACTGCCATAGTAAGCTCTGCATCATCAATTAGATAGATACATGGGCAAAGGAACAGAAGTCAGAAGGCTGAGTTAGCTGCCTTAGTTCCCTAGGTTTTACCTGGGAGAAAGGCAGCTAAATTTAGTTTCACAACAGAGTATGTAGTAGAGATAGAAAACCAATGGGAAGTTGGCAAGAAATGATGAAGAATTGTGTCTGAAATCCTGCATGCTTTCCCGAAGCAGGCATGACCTTTAGCCTTTCTCACTTGTTCCTTCTCCATCCATGTAAATTTTGCATTTCTGACTGATTAGCAGCCTGAGTTCTAAAATCGACTTAGCATTCACAGGACCTGAGCTCTTCAGGTAGCAGAGGAGTAAAATGTAACTCATTTAATGTCTTAGTGGGTTAATTTTAGGCTATTAGACAGAAGAGGATGCCTTCCTCATGTAATGTGGGTGGAGAAAGCATGTTTCTGAGGTTGTGTCCCATAAGGGAGATGACCAACTGGAGGTTTTTCTTTGAGACTCTATGTACTCTTTGATCAACAGACTAAGTAGACTGCTTAAGCTTGTACTTATGGTCAACCACAATAGCAACAGTTCAGATGCTTAAGTTATATGACAGAACCAGACATGAGGAATGTTAGTAAATTCCTAGATTGATTTATTAGAATTAGGATGTTAAATTCTGCCTCAAGTGCAATTTAGACTCTAGTCCCTTTTTGGTTTGGGGCTTAATTTCCCAGTCTGTAAATTTGGAGCAATTTATAACTTATTTCACAGGAGAATTGTAAGGCACTGAGATACTGTAGGGATGGCAACTGTATACTTTAGTCACATTATCAACCTATTTCTGTCTGCTTACTCATCAAAAGCAGTGTAGTGCACTGCTTGCTTGCTGTTGGCTGACATCCCTTCTCCAGAGCTGAATGAATGCCCAGGCATCTGCACTGGACCAGCTGCATTGGCAGCAAAAAATAAACAGCACTTCTGAAAAAACTAAATTAAAAAAAGATCTGAAAGTATTTTACTTTGCAGGTGAAAGAACCTAAAGAAATTAGATGGGTGCCATCGTTGAGGAGATACCAAATTGCTCTGTTGTGACTAGCAGCTGCATGGCCAAGTCTTGCTGACTTACATAACACTGATGGACAAAACAGCAAGGAAATAAATTGTAGGCTGTTGTATAAGGATAGGCTCAATCGGCCAGTCCAGATGTCCCCCCCGCCCCCTTCTTCTCTCTCAAAAGAGAGGAGAAGAAAGGAATAAAGGATTTGTGAGTTTAGAAAAATTCCAAAGTACTTTAATAGATAATGAAATAATAAATAAGTTAAAAAGGAAAGAGATAAAAAGTCATACAATTTATACAAAACCAAATCAAGCTCCCAGGATGAAGATCAAGTCCCCAGCAGACACAGGGAAGATCCCAGTCTGGGGTCAGAAGCTGGATTCCGGATCTGGGATCAGGAATGCTTGGCTTTGAATTGAAGGCAGATAAACAGACAGGATCTTTCCTGGACATTGGCCATCAAAGAAAGAGAGCTGATCCTTTGATTCCTCAGCTTTTATACTGTGCATGGGGCAGATGGGATGAAATACTCAATTTTGGGTACCACCTGCTCTGTCTGCTTCTCCTTGCAGGTTGGAACCCTCTATGTCTTTCCACTTCTGATCCCCCAGTGGGGCAAATGATGAATTTGCTGACCTTGATTGCCATGGTAATAAATGTGAATAAGGGCCGCAGCATCAGACTCTGTCACATTAACCACTCCTCCCAGTTTGATATTGACTGTAACATTGCTGAGGAAAGTGTCTGCCCTATCATCCAGATCATTAATGAAGATGTTAAGACTGGACCCAGATTTGGTATTTTTTTATCATTAGCAAGTTTTTTACCATTAGCAGTTCTATGGGAAATAGACTGTGCATGTATTTTCTGGATCTTAGGTTATCATGATAAATAGGTAAAATTTTCTAAAAAAAAACCCAATGTGAGAATATTTGGGGAAGTCATATTATCTTCCTTTCAGTGTTTATCAAAAATTTTGGTAAATAAAGGCATAGGAAAGCACTGAGTTCATGAGAAGAAATTATTATTAATGCCCTAGGCAGGTAGTCAATACAGAAAGTGAAAGGATTCAGCTGGTTTGACTAAGAATATCCTTGAGTTAGAAATAAAAAGAAACACAGATTCTAAAATAGATAATTCTTTTACACAGAGGGCCTAAGCAAACAAATGCAGAACCTGATTAGCCTGAAATATTATAGCAGTGATACTGAGAACATGATGGCATAACATGTATCAAAGGTATGCCCTTGGCAGAAAAGATGAAAACAGAAATAGGTATGGTAGGTAGCAGATGTGAGAGAATTTTGCATTAGGGTTTGTTCTTTTTTCATCACCTGTTTGGATTTTTTGTTCTCAAAGATGAAAAGAAAGACAAATTTTAATCACAGTAATATTTGGAAATAATCTTGAAATCAGTAATGAAACAATATGAATCACTTAAATATTAGGATACCAATATACCAATATTTTCTTTTACATATGTAGATAGATGTCTGTCTCTTGGCTAGATACCTGCTGCAGGGAATACAGATGAAATTAATACAGTCAGAGTATAGACTTGCATACAGATTTATCTAAGTGGACATCTTCAGCCGAATAGTTGTGTAAACAAAGAGACTTGTAGATGTTTCAGTGCAGAGTAGCCCACTGCTGCTCCAGAAGGAAATACCATATTTGCCATGAATGAATAGTTCCACAATCTAGGGCATCTCACATAGCAGTTGACTTGAGTTCTTCAGCTGTGCATTATTGATTGTAGTGACTATTTACAAGAAAACAATACTAGTACAGTCAGTCTGACTCTTCCCAGTTCTAGATAAATGGCTGCACACCTAAGACAGATATTCTCCCCACAAAATAGTTCTTTCTTGCCAAGTTTTTATGGGTTACCTTTGACATCCCATGTGCTTCTTCAACCAGTTCAGCAGCTCTCAGCAAGTGGCTTGAAAATGTGTGTGTGGGTGAGATTGGAAATCTTCCGCCACTCCATCAGAATGAGCTGTGATTAGAAGTGGCTGGTCAGCACAAGGTGACTTTGCAGAGCTATCAAGGAATTGAAGTGTGGAAAAAATGCATCTGTATCATTTTTACTCAGTGGAAATGTGTTGTTCAGAGCTGATAGTTGTAGCATATGGTTAATTGCTCTTGTCTCTGCAGTGGGTCAACCAGAACTGTATAAACTAAAAGTGCACAAGAAGCAGACAGAAGGAAAAACTTTACCATGGTTAAAGAATAAAAAATGGTATCTTTACATAGAATAAAAATACATGTAAAACATCTTTTTACTTGTTATAACCACAGGGTTCCTTAAAGGAGGTTCTTAATCAATTAGAAGAAGAGAAAAGAAGTCTCCAGAATCAACTAAAAGACTATGAACTTAGACTGGAACAGGAAACAAAGGTTTGTATTTCTAGTATGCCTCTAATTTAGAAAGCTGTTACGTTGTCTGACAAAGAGGTTGTGTATGTGGAACACATAAAAGAACAGTTTCACAAAATACGTAACTGGAAAAAAAGCTCTGCTGTATTTTTTCTTCCAGCATTATTCAACTTCTGAAATATTATGCTTTATCATAGCCTATATTCCTTGTTTTAAATGTAGGCCTACCACAAGGCTAATGACGAGCGGCGCAAGTACCTCTTAGAAATCTTACAGGTAAGAAAACAACCATGCAACTGAATGATTTAAAAATCACTGTACTTCTGTAATATAGCAGCACCATAAGCTAGTCCTATTAGTCTTCTATCACTACCAATTCCATTACAAAAGCTGCTTTTTAAAAATTTTTAAGACGCAGAACTTGAAGGATTGCTACAATTACAGTTAATGTATTTTTAAATGCTCCTTTATTTATTTTTTTTTTGCTTTTGTATCAATTGGAGTTTCATTGTTCGCAGGGATAGTCAGAATGCCCTGAACTGAGAAAGCTGAAGCCATTTCCAGATACTCACTTGGCTGATTCGCTGTTGTGCTAGTTCAATGTTTCAGTTGAAAAGAACAGAACAAATTAGCCATAGTGAGGCCTATCTTAAGTAGCAATTCCTCTTTTTCATGTTTCCCCTTTTTTTCTCTTAAAGGCAAGCTAACCAGCAGCTAGGACAATACAGCTCATGTTGCAATTGAATTTATAAGAAAAGGGCAAAGAAATATTGTTTTGTAAAATCAGAGGTAAAATTTTATTGCTGCAAATCATGTAATACATGAAAGTTGCTACTACAAACTGGAAGAACCTATAAAGAAACCTGTAAAGGTTTCTAGTACTTCTTAGTCTGAAATAACTCTTAATTATCAAATAATGTAAAAATAAAAACCTAATGTGATACTCAGGAATGACTGTCACTGAATCCCTGTCATAACTAACTGGGGTGAACTGCTGTAATTAACAGTGTTTCCACATGTCAGCACAGCAGGCAAATGATTCTCTTATATGGTTCATTGCTGCTTTGGGAAATCAGAAAGAGTTGCCTTAACCAACTTTCCAGCATGAAACTAACAAAGAGCCAGTAAAGACCCAGTCTCTTTGCATTAACAGTGAAACTTGGAAATGCTGTAGGA
This sequence comes from Turnix velox, assembly GCA_013400935.1. Taxonomy (NCBI): domain Eukaryota; kingdom Metazoa; phylum Chordata; class Aves; order Charadriiformes; family Turnicidae; genus Turnix; species Turnix velox. The sequence goes on along the minus strand of VZTY01023126.1, from coordinate 126,994 downwards.
AGAAGGTGAAGAAGCTAGGAAGAGGTGATATTACTGAACATGCTACCTAGAGGAATACCCATGTTCAGCTGCCTGGAAAAGCACTTAAACATGCAAGAATGTTATTTGAAGAGAAGTATGTGCACTGTCATGTAGCTCAAATCAGGAATTTGGGACTTTGAGTAGAGCATTATATTTTCAGTCATTAATGATTTGCCCCCATGATTTCAGAATAATCTGAGAGCAAACTCGGATCATTCTTCCTGTCTTTAGTTCTCAGAATATTAAACAGCCAATCTAAAGTAGTTTTAGAGGGATCCTGTCTAATCTGTTGAGAGGTTCACATGTTTAAGGTGCAAACCATCACACCCATTTTAGATCAAGATGCAAGGAATTTCCCAGGGACATAGATCCAAGTTGAAGGAGGGAAGATTTAGGTTGGATGTTAGGGGGAAGTTCTTTACTAGGAGAGTGGTTAGGTCCTGGAACAGGCTGCCGAGGGAGGTTGTGGATGTCCCGTCCTTGGAGGTGTTTAAGGCCAGGTTGGACGGGGCCCTGGGCAACCTGATCTAGTAAATGTGTTTGTTAGGTGGCCCTGCTAGACAGGGGGGTTGGAGTTACACGATCCTTGAGGTCCCTTCCAACCCGGACTATTCTATGATTCTATGATTCTCTTCCTGAGCTATAAGCAGAGTCTGTGTTTTAGATTACTCATCTGCCTTCTACATTGCTAGTCTGAATATGGCAGTCAACCTAATCTTTGCAAAGGAACCAGTGGCTCATCTTATCCCTTAAGGTTTTGTTCTGCTATGGCTTTGATTTGATTGTTGCATGGCTTTTCAAATCTACACGTTTATGCCCATCTTTTTAGCAACTCATTTTAATGATCAAGGCAGATTGGACTTAGATTAAGTCTAGACTCTTTCAGGTTTATTAAAATTTTGTTGTTCTAGAGTCTGCACAAAATTATTGGCAGCAGTTGGGTTCAAGGGATTTAACCATAGATTTAAGAGTTTCTGTTGTATACAGAGTAAGTATTCTACACTAACATATGTTTATCTTGTTACAACAGTATATTTTGTTATATTCTCTTAGTTACAAAAATAGATATAATAATTTTTAGCCTTTTTCATCATTGTCTTTGTACTTTTTGGTAGCTCATAGTGAAAAATGTAATAATAAAATAGAAGTTTTTACTGTAGGTCTTACAAAATCTCAGAAATTTTGGGTGCTTTTCTACTTTATTTTGGACCCCTCCTGAAGCCTGTGGCAGACACAGAGGTGCTTCTGAGCAGCCATTTATTTACCTTTTTATTGTTGAGCACTTCTTTGCTTTTTTACAAAATATATGTATCTTCTGAGAGGTTTTTCTACTTGTATTGTGTGGATCTATAAGGATACAATCTACTTTAAATGATAGCTTTAAAATAAATTGAAGATTTCACAAACTTGACTCATGCCAGAGGCACCGATGGTTTATAGTTCATTCTTTGCTTTTAGTTTTGTTTTCTATCTGGAAAAATGTTAGTTTGGGATTTGGACTCCACAAATCTCAGAGCAGTTTCTGCTAGTATTTGGAAATCAGTTTGAGAAGCAGGCAAAGAAGAACGATATCCAATTTTTAAAAGGGCTGTCCTGTCAGGCTAGATTTTTACCGCAACCTTTTACTAGCACAGCAGAGTCTGACTTGTGATTGGGGTTTATTTGCAGATAAAGCCTACTGTTATAGACAGGTACAGCTGGAAAGCTGCATGTGTGGCAGTGGTACATTTTAGTTGGCACTGATGTAGAGTAAATTGTGCAAGCAAAAATATTGCTATAGATAATAACCATATATAATGGCACTACTTATAAATAAAAGGAAAAAACAAAACAATGAAACAATTGCGGATTGCAATCACATTTTCTCTGATTGTCCAGCTTAATAAAGAATGGCAGATTCACATATCAAGGGATTTTGACATGTTTTGAATTCCCTAAATCAACAACATGTCAATATGATATGTGCTTAATATGGTTCATGGCACTAAGATCCTATACAATAACAATTAATTTGGAAATATTTTGTTTCCTTAACTGTGATTATGGTTAGAATTTAACTTATTTTGTAAAAATTTGTTTATTGCAGAACTCAGCTATGCTTAAAATTGTTGAAAGGCAAAAACAAGATGCTCTGAGACACAAGGGAGAAAACAAGATACTGAGGTAAATTTCCTTTGTATTCCCCATTTGATGTATTATTTTTAACAAGTATGAAGTTTTAAATATTACAACTCTCTGTTCATAGTAAATATTGCTAAAAATATCAACTGCTTTTCAGTCAATTTTATTTACTTCCATGTATGTTGCAATCTTGAAAATACATATTCAGTGGCCTTTTTGAAGTCTTACAGTACCTCTTTCAACCTGTATTTAAAATAGATAATTTTTTTTTTGCATTACTACAGAGTTGGAAGCAAGTGTAGGCTTTAGTCTATTAAGATTAATTAAATAAATACTTTGCTTGGTACTTTATAGCAAATAGAAATTGTAAAGATTTTGTGGATAATAATATGAGTGATTTGAGATGACAACATATTATGGCTTCATTGTTTTAACAGATTTCTGTTTAGCTATATGTCTTAGAAATTTAAATTTGAAAATAGTTCATCTCTGAGCTGTATAAAACCACCATTCATTTCTGATGGTTGTGCTTGAAAGCTTAAAATCAGAGGAGATTTATTTTTTAACTGAAATGAAAATGTAAAGAATATAAGGTATGAAGAATGTAGGGAATCATATTAAAAGTGTTGGGGACATGGTGTCCTGCCTCCAGTGGCCATAAGTAGTTGTCTATCTAAGTATGTAAGCAAGCAGATGAAGTATTTGGTTTTGGAACTCTTCCAAATGCTTTCTATCTGAGCAGTTCCTGAGCTAGTACAGTTACTGTGTCTCTCACAGCAAATACTCCCCCATGAACACACTTACCTGAATTATTAAACTGAGCATACACAATATGTATGGGGAATATCTGAAAATGTAATAAGTAAATGATAAACATGAAATAGCATAAACATCTTTGCTTACCAACTTTATCCTTTCAATCTGTGTAAGCTCAGAGTCACTGCATTTCTTAAATCAGAACACCGTGTCTTCATGCTCCAGGAGAGGATATTAGTTGAGTATGTATTGATGTTGTAAAACATGAATTCACATCTATGACTGAAGCTTCTTAATACAGAAAAGGCACTTTATGAGTCTGAGGTGTCACATATGCAGTCTGTGCTTTGCTTCTCACCCAGTGATGTTTACCAGAGCTCATGTAGAGAAAGTGGAGGAAGAAGCTAGAACTAGGAGAACTCACTTTTTCTACTGGGGGGTTTATATTATCAGTCAGATACTGCAATTTGCTGAGAGCTAGCATTGATCTGTGACTATGTTTGGGGTTTTAATAATTTATTTTGTTAGACCATTAGTTACCCTGAAATCGTATGACACTGCATTTCTGTAATTTTCTTTACATCAAACGAAAGAACTGTAATTCAAACAGTTCAAAAGCACATTCAAACAAAATATCCCCTTTCAATGCATTTTTACTCAAAGGTTTGGGGTTTTTTTTCCAACTTTTCAAAGTACTTTAAACACATGAAGGAAATTGTTCATCTTTTAAATTTTATTTAGTGGCAAAAACCCCAGTAACTTAGAACTTTCAGGTCAAACTTTGTCTCATTTGGAAACTTGAAGATAAGAATGGGGATTCGCTGTGGTCTGTAGTTTAAAGAAATATTAGAATTTAAGAGAAGACCTGCATTATTGAAAATACTTGTGTTCTTGAGAATAATTTGAAAATTTTCTGTCCAAGGTTCCTAGCTCACTTCTTTTTTTCACCACTGCATTGGCTCCAGCTACTTGGCTGCAAGTCCCCAGGTCCAACTGGTTTTGTGTGGGAAGAGGTTTTTCCCACTGGTTTCTGGAAGAAGATGAAAACAGCTCTAATAGGGTTCATGTGGGTGGTATATGTATGTTTATGATGAGTACCACTTCAGAAGTCTGCTGGAACCATTTCCTTTATAAGATTGTGGGTTCAAGAGCGTGAGCCTTCAGAGTGGAATACCTGCAGAAACTGGAACTACATCTACATGAAGTGTTTTTCCATTCCCTAATGGGGATTATGTAACTGATGACAGTGTCTCCAGCCAGTTATCATCGTGTTTGTGCAAATGATTAATATTTTGTTCATGTTCTTCAAATATCATTTAGGTAAGAGGAAGTAGTCAGGAGTGATGAGATGAGGACTCAGTTTGTATGCAGCATAATTAGATGTCCTGCTAGCCTGCAAACCAGAAATATACTTGTTTTTTCTTCTCCTGGGTCTGTTAATTCACAATAGTAATCAGTTATGCAAATATAAAAAGGATACAAATTTTTAGCAGTTAAAGCTTGCTGGGAGCATGACATTTGGTAATTGACTTCTGTTTTATTTCAGAGGAAGATACAATGTTCCAGGAAGCACAAAGATGGTTAATTCTCAAAAAGGAAGGATTAAAAACACTGTTGGAGTGAAGCAACTTCCAAAACTAAAGCAGTGATTTAATATTAATAGCAAGAACTTCCAATCATATTTTGAAAAAATTAATTTAAAAGAAAGTTTCTAATTGAAAATTGATGTATTCATTCCGTGCTGTAATACCAAATGCAGATTGGCATGTCCTCTTGGCAGCCTTAATATAAGTATTTCTTTGCCTAAAGGAATTGTTCTTCTTGTTGCCATCTTTGTTCTGGAAATCTCTGACCTTTTCCACTCCGATTCTCATGGGGGATTCTGGAAACCTTGGAAAAATTTAATTCTTTTATGCACTAAGTAGATCCTTGAACTCTTTGACTGCAAAGCAACCATTAAAAACAAACAAGCTTCTAACATTTTTGACCTCTCAACCAAGAAGAAAAAGGCAGACTGGCATCAACTCAAGTATGATCTCACCATCCAAAACTGCAAATCTCAGATAAAGTTACATTCAAGGACATGCCCATTCAGTACAGGCACCAAAAAGAGACTCTCAAGTCTGATGTTAGGGCTGCATGCCTTTCATTTGACTTTTTAAAATACTGACAGCAATGTTTAATAGCCAAACTGATTTCTTAAGTGATACCACACTATAGAGTCCCTTTACACTATAAAGTTGTTTTATATTCCATGAGCTTTCTTACTCTAACAGAAAAGACTATGCACCTCCAAAGTTAATTTTTTAAAGATGGCTTGCCACAGATCCTAAGTAAACCACCACTTCCTTTTTGCATGATTTAGAAGCACGGCACCATTTCACAGAATTGTAATATCATTTTGGTTGGGAGAGACTTTTTAAGATCATAGAGCCCAACTATTAGCCTGTCACTACCAAATCTGCCTCTAAACCACACCCCTAATGTCACATCTACCTATCCTTTAAATTCTTCCAGGGATGGTGATTCAACCACTACCCTGCGCAGCCTGTTCCAATCTTTCAGTGAATTTTTTTCTTAATATCCAGTCTAATTCTTCCTCATGCAGCTTGAGGTTTGTTACTGGGCAAAAGAGATGAACACCCACCTTGCTACAGCATCTTTTCTGGTACTTCTGGAGAGCAATGGTATCTTCCCTGAGCCTCCTTTTCTCCAGAGTAACAATCCTAGCTCCCTCAGCTGCTTCTCATGAGTTCTCCAGACCCCTCACCAACTTGGTTGCCCTTCTCTGTCTCTTTTGCAGTAAGTGACCGAATACAGGATATGGAACTCAAGGTGGGTCCTCACCAGTGCTAAGTATAGGGGGACAATCACTTCCCTAGTCCTACTCACCACACTGTTCCTGATACAGGATACTGTTTGTCTTCTTGGCCACCTAGGCACACTTTAGGCTCTAGTAATGGGAAGAAATTAAAGAAAAGCAGAGCAGTTTTTATTAAGGATTCTTCAGAGTTTATCTTGTGGTGGTGGCATTTCTTTGAAACACTGTATACGTGTTCTATTTCCAGATACTGATCTGTTGCTATTGGAAATTTGGACTCACTACTGAATGTGTGTATCCACAGTCTGAGTTCTATAAAAAAGTCTTAACTATCCTTCAGTGAGGCTGATCCATCTACTTCTAGGGTGCAAAATAGTGCCTCTCTTCAATGAAAGGAGAACTACTTAGTATTTTCATTCTTGAGTGTACAATTATTGTTGAAATTTCATTTTAGTCATTAAACTTCAACAGCATTTTTTAAAGTGGCAACAGAAAAACTGTTTTGGTAATGAAGCTTCCAGCCTCTGGATTACATCTTAAAAGCTCTTGGCAGAGCAAATGTGATTGATGGACTGCCCTTTATTATTTTTAAGAGCATCCCTAGCTCTTTGCAGTGTCTAATAAAGCTTTTTGCTTCTTTAAGAGCAGTACTAATAGTTCCTTATTACTGGCAGCATTAAAGTGAGGTTGTAATTAAACTCAGACAAAAAGATCAATGATGTAATTCTAAAATGCAGAGAAAGGAGACCTGCAGCATTGTACAGCATATTCAGAATGGAAAATCCATTTTTTTCATCTCACATAGTATGAGATTTATTGCAAATAGTTCAAATGTTACCGTGATGCACCTGGTACCTTTTTTTCATATACAGGGTGATCTCCCCAGATAGTTTTTTCCCCACCATCACAGCTGAAAGAGTAGCACAGCTGATTAGGTTTGCACTCTACTGTTCCTGTTTTTTCATGGAAAGTGTCCAAATTTTGATTGTGCTGGCATTTGTCAGTATAGAGAAGGAGAGAAATCACCATAATGGCCCTATTGGCATAAAAGACAAGGGACATCTGCAGTAGTGAAGAATATCCAGTTCTTGGATTCATGCAGCAAATATTTACTTACTGCTGCCTCTGAATCAAACATTTGTCAGTGTACTCGGGTCCCATCCCTGTAGCACCTCAAAATAACTGGAAAAACTGCACAAATGTGACAGAACGGGATTTATTCACAGCAGGAGACTTGGACGCTTCCCTCATGAGTAATCGTCACTGAGAACTACTAAAAAGGTGGGATTTGTGGGGCCTAAGAAGATACATTTGGTACAGCAATGGCCTGGGGAGAGGAGCAGGCTGTGTCCTCCTTAGCCCATGTTTTGGCTTGCAGGAACAGTCATAGAACTTGAAATTCAGTAGAATGATAATTAAAACCTTTGCATTAAATGTCTGTGTCCAGCTGTAATGTTTGGTGTGCAAAATGGTTGTAGTTCTGTACTCTCACTTTTTAAATTACCTGACATTTAATTTCCCTCCTGCCCTCCTGAAAGGGCACCCTGATGATGAAGTTTGATGACTCAGGCTTCTTTGCAACAGCTAAAAGGTAAATTTTTGGTTTAAGAGAGCTGTGTTATTTGTTTGGACCTCAGTCAAACTTCCACTCTTCTAGCTTTCCCAGACCATGTTGGAGTTTTACTGTTTGGAAGTTTTGGATGGAGGAGTCTTTTGAAATCTCTAGACTTACCTTGCATGGAGCTTCTCTCACTATTATTATGCTGTGCTGTAAAAAGGGATTTGTTTGCATTTACAGCAATGATCAGTTACATGTCTTCATACAGTACTTTCTATATGAATATTTAATCACATTTAGGAGTTCAGTGTGTCCTATCATTCTTGCTTTAGGCTAGGATAATTTAAAACAGAGATGGAAGTGTAATGATGTTTGCCTTTTCCCTGTTTTCATGACAGGGTGATTTCTCATGGCTTTTCTAACTCTGAGGAGTTAAATTCCATCTCCTCTAAATCCTCTGTGCTGTCATTCTAAACAGTGGACAAATCTGAAGACAGAAATGGGAAATTGAATTGCTGATAGTTGTGGTCAGTGAGTGAATGGAGCTAAATGTCAGAGGAAAGGTAGGATTACAGCTGAAAGTTTGAATCCAGACAGACTTCTTCCTGCAGTGCAGACTGGAATTGGCATTCCAGATGTGACGGTTGTAATGCAAGCTCTTTTAAGTGATGGACTGAGACATTTGATATCCTAGCTCTTGGCACTTGAAAGGATGCTTCCCTTCTGTAGTTGCTCATGTAACTACAATGAGTCATGATTTTGAGGTAACTGACTTTTTAAGTATTTACCCATATTGTTGCCTGAAAATATGAACTAAAAAACTTAAATGCTAGTAACCAGACACTTCTGATTTCTAAAATTACCATTTTAAAAAATTCTCATGATTCAAAAATCCATTGAGTTGTGATTTTTCTTTTAAATAAATCACTATTCCTCTATGGTGGAAAAAAAAAAAAAAGATGTTTACTGTGTAGGCATTGACTGTGGAGCTGATTATTAAGTAATTATGCAGCATAACCACAAATTCCAGAGAACTTGAATGATGAGCTTCCTCATATTCAAGATATTATTAACAATAAGCAAGGCACTTCATTGCTTAGATACTTCATTTAATGGATTCTCTCTATAAATAACTGACTAGGTGGTATGGTTCACAGCTTCCTTGATTCCTATGATGTTCCATCTCCACCAGTAAAGAAGAGATGCATAATTAAATCTTAATACATTTCCAGTAGTGAAAGATTTTACAAATGTGAATCAGGCACAGTAGCAAATAAATTAAATTCTATGTTATTAAGCTTCTGCTCTTGCTGACAAACAGGTGTCAGAAATAAACAGTTGTTTGAACTAACTGTGGTTGTAAGCAGAAGCATGTGTATGAAAATCACAGCGAATTGCAGTAGTTGTATCTCTTTACATACAAGTGTCACATTTATGGCAGACATTTCTAGACCAGATAATGAGGTTTTCCAAAGGTGGTAGTGTGTCATTTAACTTGGCAGATCAGTTTAACCCTTTCATCCAAAGATGCATACATTGTGTATTTGTTCCTTATAGGTTACAGTGTGGAATCCAGTTCTCCTGGACTCCATTAATCTGTCTCATAAGCTACTAAGAATGGAGATGGGACCAGGCTTCCTCCATGGTCCTTGTGTGCAAACTATCATGTCTTTCCAAGGAAGGGCTCACCTAGGCTGTGTGTCCTTCCAGGGAGAGCAAACAGCTGAGCGGCTGAAATGGATTTAACCTCTCAATCTGTTCTGGGCACTGCCTGTCACACTAGTGGCTTCCACCACAGTCCTATCCTCTGTGTGGCATGCTCTGTATAGCTGGTAACATCCTCTTAAAAAGACTGTCAAGACTCTCCCAATGAAGGAGAATGGGGATGTGTTTTACGTCTTCTGGCAGAACATNGAGGTCCCCTCTGAGCCTTCTCTTCTCCAGGCTGAACAACCCCAAATCCTTCAGCCTGTCTTCATAGGGCAGTTGCTCCAACCCTTTGATCATCTTCGTATCTTAAAAATCGTGTAGTTCCAACCCCCCTGCCATAGGCAGGGACCCTCCCACTAGATCAGGCTGCTCAGTGCCTTGTCCACTCTGGCCTTAAACACCTCCAGAGAGGGGACATCCACAACCTCTCTGAGCAACCTATTCCAGTGTCTGACCACCCCCACCAAAAAGAATTTCTTTCTTATATCTAGCCTGAATCTACCGTCTTCCAATTTACATTATCAAGCTCTTGAATATCCTTTCCATGACCAGAGATCACCCAATAGCAATTGGAAGAGCAAAAATAACAGAATGACAGGAATTGCAGTCTGTCCACTCACAACATAAAGCTGAGGACTAAGGACCAGTCAGCTCCCCTTTGCACAGGACCATTTTGGGCATCTCAGCTTCTCCCTCTTGAAAGGTAGATTATTTGAGGGGGATCCTCCCCTCAGCAGAAGATCCTTTGCTCATTGTAAGGGGACAAAACAGGGCTGAAAACACAGGCCTGAATTGTTGCAGCTGCTTGAGTGCACACCTGGCTGGGAGAGGCTGATCAGCTGCTTGTGCTCAGGGGTCCTGGACAGTTCCAACTTAGAGCTGGGCTTTTAGGTGCAGGCAATACATTTTCCTCAGACACTGCAGTTAGGAACGTTCTGTCAGCACAACCTGGCCCATGATCACCACTACTCCATTTGGTTTCCATATCAAGGACTTCCTTGATGCTTCCTGCCTTCATTGATGTAAGCAGCAGAGCTTTATTTCCAGGCTGGTAAAGTTCCTATGCTGTGGTTCCCATGAAACTTCCTCACCCCTTCCTTTGTTGCCTGGGAGAAGATGAACTCTGCTACAGGAACCCCTCTGCAGAGTGTGGAGAATGGTTTGTTTCTGATTCTGAACAGTGGTAGGATGATGCATACCTCAGTGCTTGGGGGAAGCCAGCTGGTAAAGACACAATGAACCTAAGTAAGCCTGACCTAAATCAAATAGGTTTTCTTTTATCTTACAATGAAAATGGATAACATCAGTGAGATGATGAAGCAGAAACTTAACAGCTGTGGCTGCCATATCTTTCTGAAAAGAAATGCCAGCAAAGACCCACGTGGAGATATTTCCCAGTGAAAACAGTTCAGCAGGGTCAGCAGTTGCTCTGCAAATCTTGCTGAAGGAAAAAACATCAGCTAGGGAAAGAGGACTCCTTGTGAGGGATGGCAAGGACATGCTCCCCCATGGCTCTGCACAAGTCCTGCAGCTGTCTGATGTCTCCCCACAACTAGCAAGTGTCCTGTGGGGAATTTGCTGAGGAGTGGTGTGGTGTGAGGGAGTGGTGCAGTCTGTGGAGTAGAGGAATCATGCACAGCTGAAGGGTTATTTTTAGGGAAAGATGAAGCAACAATGAGGGTGTGCCCCCTTGTCTCATCTTGGTAGGAATAGGATGCTGAGACATCCTAAAAAATAATATCAGAAGGGAAAAAGAAGGAAATAGGAGCATGGGAATCATCTGTCCCAACTTAGGGCTTGAAATGCATTCATCTAAATGTGAGCTAATCATAGTATACTCCACATTTAGTCAATGAAGAAAAAGACACTTCAGAGGGCAATTTCCCTTATTCTTGCAAAGATGCCTATAATTGATAAGATGACACATCTACTGTGTTTCTCTCTGCTGTCTAGAAAGAAACTATAGGATGACAAATTCATAATAACCTGTCCAACATGTTGCTAGGTATGTGGAATTCTATTCTTCAAAAAGTCTTTATTTTTCTTGGTCTGGTCAGGGAGAGCAACACCCAAGATCGGGAGAGAATGTGAGCCAAGAAGTAATAGTGAGCTGCAACTTGATTCTCCTTTGGGCTGATCTTTTCCTCTTGCAACAGCCTGGCACACAACAGAGGACCTGTTCTTTAAGCACTGTATTTACAAGGCTCATAGACCTATTCTCATGTTGCATCAGCACTTACAAGGGCAAATTACCTTTTCTTTCCCTTCCCTTTGAAAAGCTTTGACAAGCTCTGTGCTCTTTTCAAATCAAAGCAACAAGCTGCTGCATTATTCTATAAAGCCCTCTCTAAAGCCTGTGGATGTCCAATGAACAGGTGGGAAGATACAGCCCGTAGATCAATTTGCCAGAGACCACAGAAGAAACCTGATGCAGTCGTGATAGGAATCGATAGGAGTCAATACTTTTTTATGCATTCCAGTCTCTTAAAAAGCTGAGCTAGGTATTTACTAATGACGAGTCAAAGTATTGTCTGGGCAAATGTTCATGGCGGATTAAAATAGTATGTGAGTCTTGCCAGGCCCTGCAGTGGCTGACAGTGTAACTTCATTAGTGTAATGGATTTCCAGGGGAAGGTTAATTTGTCCAAATACACTTAAAATTTTTCAATGAAATCATCTGCCTTGCCTTAGACTGCCATCAGAAATCAAATGTCAAGACAAGACTTTGGTCTCTCATTGGCACTTAAATAGCAAGGACAGATGATGCTCCTGTGCCAACATGGCCACCCTGGGGCAGGAGCCATGTGTCTTTCACATGGCTGGTGAGGACATGAGTGGAAGACCATATGTTTGGACTGTGTTTTCCATTCTAGACACTGCAGTTGTAGTTTGAGCTGAGCTGGCCAGTAAAACAATCCCATAACCCTAGGATTTAAAATCCCGTCTTCTACCAACTGAGCTATCCTGGCTACTGTCACCAAGCACTGTGTCTGAAAACTTACAGTGGCCTGCTGTGCTTATTGCTGCCTTGGTTTATTTTTCTTAATTTGTATGAAAGCATTAAGTGGCCAGTGTTTCTCAGTTTACCTGCAGATGTGCTAAACTGGAGGAGTAATATTAGGAATTCCTAACACTCCAAATCAATAAAATACTCACCAGCAACAGAAGAAGTATGTCTTTCCAAGCCAATCTGAATCAGAAATTCAAAAACTTGATATAACAAAAACTCACCCAAATTCCACAGCTAACACTTCAATGGCTCAGACATCCCATGTGGTGTCTGACCTGGCTTTCCCTCCCCAGGCGTAATCTTCAACCCTACTTGCTGGCAGATGTCCTGCCCCAGCCTCAGCTGTCCCTGGCCCCAGGGAGGTGGCTGATGCTGGGGCTTCTCCCAGCATCACCCCCTGGCTGTCCTGCTCTGGCCTGAGGCAGTGGGATGGACCCTCCCATTCCTGCACTTTCCTTCCTGTCTGAGGATTCCCCACAGCTCCTAGACCTCCAAAACAGAGGTCACTGGCTGCTACTAGGCCTGTCAGATTTGCACTGGGGGGTAGCGATGACATAAATAACACCTCGCTAAAATGCAGGAGTGATTTGCTTTAAGCACTTTAGCACCTGCTGTTGCTCATTAAGGGATTATCATGCCCCAGATTGTTACTGGCTGCCCAGGGTTTACAGTTTTAGCACATGGCACGTGTGTGTGAGTTACCTTGCAGTGGTGGGTTCATGCACTTGCTCTGTCCTCCCCCCGAGGGGAGGTGGGGTGATGAGGAGAGAATTAATCAATTATAGCACTATGCATGCTTTTAATGTTTGATCTCAATTTTTGACAGTATTTCCTGACTTAGAACAGGAGAACATCCTCCATTGTTATTTTATCACTGTGTGAACACCACTGCAATTAGCATTTCTTGGAAAGGCTCAGAAGAACAGAGATGGAGGAGCTGTCAACCTGTGCTTAAGCAAGAGGTGAACCTGTGCTAATGCCTCTGCAGTGATCTGACACTTCATGCTGTCCCTCTGGGCTGGCATTCAGTGGAGGGATTTATAGCAGCTTTCCCAGCAGATATTCCTTGGCAAAAATAGCTGTCTCTCTCTTCTTGCCTACTTAATTGCTTTAACTTCTTGGTTTTTTCTTCTTTGCTGTCTGCAGCACATCTTTCCTCACCATAGCAAGTCACAGTGCCACAAAGTTATTAACTTATCTCATTTATGATTCTATGATTTTATTGAAGGTGGTCACCTGCAAGCCTGAGCCATAGAGGAGTTCAATTATGATCTTCTGACCTGGTAACTTCTCAGCACCGTCTGTTTCCTCATGCCAGCAGCATGGTTGCAGCAGTGCCCACTGTACCCCTTTGAACTGTCTACCTTCTCTCTTCCCAATATCAAAATTTTAACTGGAAATTACTTCAATTTTAAAGCTTAATATAGCTCTACAAAGCCATATGTATGACTTGTCTGGTCTAAGGGAATCACTTAGGAGCAGTGCTCATGGCATTACTATGGAGAAAAGAAAAATTATCTGTGCCCAAAGAAATAGAAAAAGGGGAAAAGAACATGCTGACACTGCAGAGGACAAACTGCACACTCCTACTTTCCCAGAATTGCAGGATGGTAGGAGTTGAACCTCTGTAGATCATCTAGTTCAATCCTCTGCCAGAGCAGGGTCACCTACATCAGGTTGTGTGGAACACATCCAGGCAGGTTTTTCCTGCCAAAGCTCTGATGATGTGCAAAAGCTTCCCTCACAACCATATAAAAACCCCCATCCAAAGCAGTCCCTCATGACATCTAAAAAATATATTTATGCAGTGAAAGACAAAGCCGGTTCATACGAGCTTTGTCTGAAGTTATTTTGAGGGAAAGTTCAGCATTTCTATAAAAACATTGTACCATCAAACTTCATATAAATTTCAATTTAAAACAAGCATTGGTATAAAGCAGGGGGAGAGAAGGAGGATTCCCCTATAAAAGGCTTTGAAATATTTAATTAAGAAATACCTTTGAGGGACTATTTGAAGTCTAAAATTGTGCTCAGAGGCAAGGAAGATACCTCTGCTACAGAAGAAAAGAGGCTTGCTGAGGGCATAATTTATTTACTTGCAATGATAAAGCTGAACAGGTTTAATGGACTGGTTGAATTCTTCTATCAAGAAAAAAGAGAGAGGTGTTCTAAAATAAATCCACATATTTTTGACATTCCATTTGATCTATGGAGTGCAAGCATAGCATCCTTTGATTTCTAACTGTTTTGGCTAACAGTATCCAGTGGATTTCTGGCCCCTTAAAAAAAGAGTGAAAGAAAACACAGAATTCATTTTTTACATTAAGAACCTGATTTTTAGAGGACTTTACAGGCTGGATACGAAGAGGACTCAGACTACATAAGGCTTCAAACTCAGGTTTCAGAAAGAGAATCTGCCACTGATGCTTTGTGTGTTACATTGTTAAAGTTAGAAAGAGAGATTTGCAAGCAGTGAATGGGGGGAAATCTTAAGCTAGTCAGCCATAGTCCAAAGACTCAGCATGCGCCACCTCCTGAACAATTCATCTCCTTTCCAGAACAAGGAACCCCTCCATAAATGAGGTAGCTCAGCTGGCAGAGCATCAGACTCCTGATCTGAGGGTCAAGGGTTCAGGTCCCTGTCCAGGTATGAGGCTTATCTGAGTTGGGCTGATGGTTGGACTTGATGACCTGTAAGGTCCCTACCAACCTAGATGATTATGATTGTGATCTTATGACGAGAAACAGTGGAGAATCCATGTCAGCTCTGCTTTAGCATATCCAAATGAAGTGGGGAAGCTATTTCTGCATAGAGCTTCCTCTTCAATTAGTAGCTACTTCTTGGTTAAATGCAGCCTAACAGAAAAATTCTGTGCTGTGCATCATTTTGGATCCCTCAGATGCCTATGGAACAGTTCAGCCTTTTGATGGGTTCTTGCTGATAGAGCTTTCTACAATGCAGAAATAAATATAACACAGACATCATTGCACATACATAACAACCTAAATGTTCTCCACAGTCATCCAGAATTTACTGCTGTTTGACAGAAAATGCTGTGCTGGAATGGTTAAATAAAATTCACTGTTTTTTTTCTTTTCTAAATATCATTTTATGTGATGAAATGCCTGTGTACAAGAAGAGTAAGAGTAATCAGAATCAGTTGAAAGGGAAAGGACTCCTTAATTAGGAATGCTGAAGAGTTTTTTGTAACCTTTTTGCTCTCTCTCTGACAAAACAACTGTTCTAATACATACATCTTTGTTACTTATTCTCTTACTAGGTAAGTTCTCTTTCTTTCTGAAAGCATTGCTTTAAATTTAACAGTCAGTCAGTCTGATGCTTATTCACAAACCTTAAATGTGATTGGTAATAAAGAGCCAGAAGTTGGGATTTTGGAGTAAAAAAGGGAAGATTTCTATTTGATATTAGGAAGAAATACTTTATTCTGAGAGTGGTGAGACACTGGCACATATTGAGGGTGCCCCACCCCTGGAAGTGTTTAAAACCAGTCTGGGTGGGGTTTTGAGCAACCTGGTCTAGTGGGAGGGGGCTCGGACCTAGATGATCATCTAACCAAAACCGTTCTATGACAATTTTAACTAAGCAATCATATAAAAAGTATTCTGTCTGTGAGCTAATTAGTTAAGCTGGTGACTCTCAGGAACTTCTTCAGTGGGTGCCAAAATAGCAGAAGATTTTCTCCATGACACTGCTGTCAAACAAGTCTTTTCATTTTATGTGCATCTTGTCCTGTGGTTTTAAACCATGACTGTGTAAAAGCATTTTTAGGTGCTTATATCGTAGTTGCGACCCAAACTTCCTTTGAGGCACCTAGTTCTTAATTGGGCAGCAAAATCAAATACCTGAGAAAGGCAGGTGGTTTTTGAGAAAATCTGCTTGAATTTTCTCATGGAAAAGGTGGGAAATGAAACTCAGTCTAGAAGACAAGTGGCATGTCTAATATTGCTGCTTTCCTGGAATACGGACACTGTTTGCTATGGAAAAAAATGAAAATGCATTACCAAACATTGATGCTTGGAGTTCTAATATATGTAAGAAAAAAGCCATTTTACAAAATCTGTAAATTTGATTAGTACACAATACCAAAGATTTTTCATTACTTTAAAACCCAATATTATGATTCTTGGTTTTGTCTTTGAATTTGCAGGTAGAAGGCATCATTTCCTGGTGTTCCCAGTGTGATAGCACTTAGCAGGGAGTGCTTTTTCACTAGATGTACCCACTTAATAGAGGACTGCATTTTACAAGAATACTTGAAGCTGACAGATAACAACATCCACAATACCTGAAATTTTGTTATCTGGTGACAGTTATCCAATTGAAAGAAGATTTTCATGGTTTTGTAATATGAGGATTTTCTTTCTTTTTGCCATACTGTACCTTCAAGGTATGTTTTTCAGGCTGGAAACTGCAGGCCAGCCATCTGGTTCTATGGTCAATATCCCATCCATCTGAGCTTAGCTCTTGGGAAAACATTTTGAAAGAAGAAGCAGCCCAACTAAGATGAGTACTTTAAAATTTACTTCCTAAAGGCTACTAAGTAATCAAATTAGCTTCTTTGATTGAGAGGAAGGCTCAGTAAACTTCTGTAGCACTGGGTCAGTGTGTGTGCTAGTGACCACAGGGGAGAGAGCTCAACATAGCTGGGTGGGAATTTCCATTGTTGGCCATGCTCCATTTACTTCTGGAAAAGACACTTCTACAGAGAAATACTGAAGGGCCCTTGCTTTGGCCTTTTGAGGTCATCCTTCAGACTGTGATCTAGCCTAAAAGTCCATAATTCATAGAATCGTGTAATGGTTAGTGCTGAAAGAGACTTTAAAGGTCATCTAGTTCCACCTCCCTGCCCAGAGCAGGGTTACCTCCCACTAGATCAGGTTGCTCAAATTCCAATATGAGACTGATTGTTGTGCCAGTAATGCTCAGCAATGCTACTGATACACTTGCCTTTAAGCCTTCATTTTACTTAGCTGATTCTGAACAGGGAAGTGTGTTATAATTGGGACATTCAACTGGGTTGTAGGAGATGATGATGATACAGTGACTCAATTTCTCACTTGCCTGTGGGATGACAACTGTTTCCTGTGGGTGTTGTAAGCACTGTAATTCTGTCATGTTCTAGAGGTGTCTCCAGCTCAACGTGACAGGCATCACCAGTAGAAATCTGCAAGTGAGTACATGCCTTCTAAATCAAAAAGAGTGAACAAGAAAATTGAATGAAAGGTGGAAATGGTGCATTCTTATATTTTCTGTAAACCAGAAAAAGAGATTATTTGAATTTCTTGTCTGGCCACACAGCAAGATGTTATATGCAGATTTCTACTATTACCAGTTCCCTGCTGGCTGTTTAGGCCATGGAATGCTTCCGCTGCACAGCAGAGTCACCATCCTGGTTCTCTGTGACAGAAATTTCTACCATTTTAGATCAAGAAAGTGAGAGAAATTATAGCAAGTTAATTAATATTTCTCATCATTCCTTCATGAAAGCTAAATTTCTTCTCTGTAGGCAAAAACAACCCTTCAATGAGTAAAACACACCATTCCACTATTGCAAGGAAAGGATGCTCACGAGTAGAAATCCATACTTTCTTTAGCAACGTGCCATGGGCATGTTCTTGAATTATTTCAAAATCTGTCACATTCTGCTTCAGAAATTAATGGAGGGAAGAGACCTTTTCATCTTCTTTTATTTACTAGCATGAGGACTGGAATAAATCTGCTAGCTTGTCCTAGCTGAAATGGGTACAGAACATTTATCATGACTGAATCATTGCCATACAGTTTTGGGTTGGAGAGTTGAGCCTGAATTGAACTGTTGACAGTACTGGGAACATTTTAATTTTCCTCCTCATGACTGGCTCTCCTGCTCTGCCTGTGGTCCATAACTTTCAAGAAAAATATGGACTATTTAGTTCAGATTTTAGTTTTCATTGAAGTAGATGCAGTGACAGGAGCCTCTTCTTGTCGTCCAATACTAGATAAAAACAAAAGAATTTAAAACTTGGACAATAGCTGGATGCTGAAACTGGGAGACAATGGAAAGTGGTCATAATAATTACATGTAAAATAATTTCACTTTATGAGTGGTTCTTCTCTTGAAGAACCCTACAGGGTTACCTCCCATAGCTCAGCTAGATCACATTTCAGTTTAAATTCTGCAGGCTTCTCGATCTAACCACAAAAATCCACCCACGAGAAACAGCTTGCAGACTCAGACCTTTAGCTGAAAGAGCTGGCTGACTTCTGTCAGTCAGCTTCCTTCTACATGCTCTCTACCTAAAATAGCAGTAGCTAGTTGAAAATCTATTTTCATGGGAGTGGGGAGGTGATAGGAATAATAAAATTAATTCATAGGCTTTGCTGCTCATGATGAAATAGGTCTCTTGAGTCTCATGTATATTAGACATTCACATATGGTACATGGCTGCAGAGTTCCCAGTAAAATGACATTCAAATTATTGACATTTAAAGGTCAAATGGCACCAGTATGCATTGACGAAGCCTGATCCAAAAAATAAAAGATAGGTAGACGTGAGGCCCAGAGAGAGAAATTAAGAGAATGATGGGGTGGTAGCTTGCCATTTTGCTTGTAAATTGTTTTGAAGATCAGTGGGGAAAATTTATCTAGACTATATTTCACTCTGGAATATAGTTCTAAGAGTAGCATGTAAAAGAAGGCTTTTGCTAAAAAATGGCTATGGCACCTATCTGCTAGAGACCAAACAGCCAAGGTGCTTTGAAAAGCAGAGAAAGCAACAATAAAAAAATTACACAGTTCTGCTTTTGCTGCCTTTTGCTTCTTTCCTCAAAGAAGTGGCAAGTGATATATCCATGCCTGTGGTCCATGCTTTCCTCTGCCTCTTTGCTTCTATTTTTTTCTTTATTTCTTTTGCACAAGAGCCATTTTATTCTGCTTAAAACTTCCTGAGTTGTGCTGGTGGATTGAGCTGGATAAACACACAGTGCCATCATTTGCCTGGCAGAAGGGAAACGAAATATTTTTTTCTCAGCTCTTGCTGTTACAGCAGTTTTATAACAGCCATAGTCAGAGCAAAAACCTTCAGGAAGGAATGTAAACATTTTTCTAAATTTGTTCTGTTGCATAAGAACTGTAAGGTGAAACCAACTTATCCCACATTCCACGACAAAAATAGATCAAAAAGTACAAAGAGGCGATTAAACTCTCAACTTTGCTTGAAGTCCACTTGTGATGAACACTGAAGTGTGGTTTCTCAGCTTCCCGCTCTGCATGATTCTATGCCTTCAAGTCTCTATTTGACGCCTGCTTTTGTACACCACCCAGCTCACCTGAGAATCTCCCTTTGACACATGTTGTTAAAATGAATCTGTAAGTCATAGTTTTAAAAGGGTGACACTTAGTGAGATGCAGAGAAGAACTAAATGGCTGTAATGACAGCACACAATCTTTCTCATGTAGCTTTTGGAAGGATAAATGACAGGCCTTTCAATGCATTTTCCAACTTCCTGAAATGTTTTATCAGGAAGTATATGGAACTGTAGGATCATGGAAAGCATTGAATTAGAAGGGACCTTCAAAGTCTAACCCTCCTGCTGAAAGCAGGGATGTAATTTTTTAGATCATGTTTCTCAGAGCCTCATCAAGCCCAGCCTCGAATCTCTCCAGGGATGGGACCTCAGCCATATCTCTGAGAAACCTGTTCTAGTGTCTCACAACCCTCATGGTAAAGAACTCCTTCTCGATGTTTGATTGTCTCCTACACTGCTCTAGTTTAAAACCATCACTCCTAATCCTAATGCTACATGCTCTGACAATCAGTCCCTCCCCAGCCTTCCTGCAGACCCCCTCCTGTATTCTCGTGAACAAACCACCATGACTCCCACTGTAGATTTCCTTACACAACTGCCACACAAACCAGCAGGACTAGTTTGAAACTATGTTTTGGCAGACAAAAAAGGCAATGCATCTTAAATAACTTCCTATATATAAGACTTCTAGGAAAAAAATAAAACATTTTCAGTGAAAGCTCTCCAGCTGATTGATTTTGATTTGACTATGCATTATGGAGCACATAAAATGAAGTCTTTTCAAACTCATAATTCATACATCTGTTATTTTTATGATGTTTCTAAATGCTGCTTTTACAATCCCATTATTCAATAATGAAAAGAGTAAAGAGTGAACTCTACAGATGAATGTTTCAATGAGGTCTGCTTTGTAAAAGGCGTAGAAGAGGAAGCAATATATTTAAGATTATTTAACCGGAAAAAATTGGACCATGCTAAGTAGAAGGGAAACAGCAGGGAGACAAAGTAAGGAGAAATGAGTGATTCTGATGGAAGGTAAATGTTTAATTTTTACTAAAACAGTTGGCTTCCTTTCTGATGCACCTTGTTGATTTTAAAGCTAATGCTTGTAAGAATCAAAGTATACCCAACAACTAATTAATCTGATTGTTATAATGTACAGCTTCTATGAACATTAGTTTTCAATGAACGCAACAGTTTTGTCTATGAACTCCTCTGTAGGTGGTACAAAGCCGGAGTATGAGAAATAAAAGAGGACTGTGTCCCTTGGGAGCAGCTTGCATTGCTTTGCTCATGACAGGAACAGCTAACATGGTGAGTGTTGTTATAATGCATTAAAACTTTCTTCTGAGGGGAACATATATTCCTCTAATTATTTTAAGAAGAGAACAAATGAAGTCATTACCACAAGCAGTTTGATCTCCTGAAGGAAATAAATAGGGGCAAGAGATGTAAATGATGTTATATTAGGTATTATCTGTTTATACAAGGTATAGATAGATAGGATTTCTCAGGCTCTCTGAATTCTTAGGATGCTTTAAAACATTGTACACTCTGGCTAAAAGTACTTCCCTGTACTTAAGTGAATTTTTTGTCCCCATATTTACACTGCAAAACCACTCCGAAGCAATAAAAGGACTCATAAGAGGCATCCAGTGCCTGGACATCCATCGCTACCAGTCTGTGTCATGGTGTAGAGATATTCTGGACAGATGTGTGTCCTTCAGGATCTGTATCTCAGTCTTCCATCTTCACTGCTAGGTGTCTTAACACCAGGTGCATGTGTCACAGAGTCATACAATGGTTTGGGTTGGAAAGGGCCTTAAAGATCATCTTGTTCCAACCCCTCTGCCATGAGCAGGGACACCTCCCACTAGACCAGGTTGCTCAATGCCTCACATCCAGCCTGGTCTTAAACATTTCCAGGAAGGAGGCATCCACAACTTCTCTAGCCAGCTTGTTCCAGTGTCTCACCACCCTCACAGTAAAGAACTTCTTTCTTATATCCAGTCTAATGCAACACGCACTAGAAGAGAATCTTGGCAGGTGTATATAACTCATACTTTATCTGGATTATTTTTTCTTAATTTTAAAATAGCCTATTATAGTCTTATAATAGTCCTATAGCAGCATGTCTTCTGAGTGCTGTTTGTGTGGCTATACCTGTCATTATGAAGTCACCAAGTACACCTAAGATGCTTTCTGAGACCAAGTCCCCTGGCAGCTGCTATGAGGTACCTGGAGGTGCCCCCATGAGCAGCTCTGACTGTTGCCTATTTATGTGTGTGTGGTGCTTTGCTCTCCAGAGAGCTTTCTCTAACAAGCTGGAAAACACAGCTGGAATACAACACCCAGAAATTTAGTAGAAACAACCATGTAAAAGTCTCAAAGGGAGATCTTTCACTCATCTCAGCTGCCAAAGGAGCTACATGCCAACAAGAGAGGTAGTGCAAGACTGCAGCAAGTCACTAGCAGTATCCAGGTCAAAGAGATGTTGATAGTTTGCAACACTACTTCATGAGGCTCAAATCAGATTTGACTTGAGTGACCTTTTGTTTTCCATTCAGGAACAAGCAGGAATATCACATTTAAAGATGCTTGGAGCACTGGTGTGGGCTGTCAGTTGCCCTGAGGATCTTGCCAGGGACCTTGGCAAAGCTGGTTTATAGACAGTGGATGGGTCTTATTTTCTTTAAAAAGATGCCTATTTTCACTTTCCCACCAGTGCTGCAGCCAGCCTGCAGCCAGGCAGTGTGTGAACAGAGAGAAAGGAGTAAAGGAGTAAAGGATTACCCTGCACTTCTCCTTGTTGAACTTCATCAGGTTTGCATGGCCCACCTCTCCAGCCTGTCCAGTTCTCTCTGGATGACAACCCATCCTTCCGGCTTGTTGACTGCACCACACATCTTGGTGTCATCTGTTAACTTGCTGAGAGTGCACTCAACTCCACTGTCTATATCATCTATGAAGATATTAAACAGCACAGATCCCTGAGGGACACCTCTCATTGCTCCTTTCCATCTGGACATCAAGCAATTGACCACAAACCTTTGGATGCAACCATCCATCCAGTTCCTTATCCAATGAACAGTCCACCCATCAAATCAATATCTCTCCAACTGATAGAGAAGGATGTTGTGGGAAAGAGAAGGATGTTGTGAGATATTGTTCTTTTGTTATTTTGGAGATTATACCCAGAGATGCACCGTAGTCATCACTGGGATTAAGGTGCTCAGTGTGTGGTTCAGTATATGAAGGAAGCTTTACTTCACATGGATGAAAAGTCTGATGCACAAACCAAGAAGAACAGGAGGTGGCAGAAACAGTCTTGAAGGCAAGAGCACTCAGATCACTGAAGAGCCACTCAAGGTCTTGAGGAGGTTCAACCAGGATTTTGTAACTGATAAGAAGGAGTGGGGGACGGGTTTACCTTGGGTCTCATGAGAAAGAGCAAATTTATTTTGCAATATCCATGCAGGCTTGTGAGATTCCAAACTTTTTATATGGGATGCTTGAAGGGAATTGTGAAAAAGTTTGAAACTTATTATGAGATATGTAAGGGAAGGGACAAAAGTGAAGAAAGAGTGGACCAAGTGGATGTGGAAGGAACATGTACATGAAAATGCAGAGGAGGGGTGGATAACACAAAGAAGTTGTTAGTCCTATATTTGTCTGGACAGACCCAGCAGCTGATCACTGCAGTCTGTCCTATCTTCTTACTAAACACTATTCATAACTTTTTTCCTAGCTGAGGGTGCTTTCTATTCTGGTTTTATGTGTCTGTGTGTGAGAGACACCAGGAAACTACAGGCTAGAAGAGGGTGAAAGGTTTGGGAGCCAGCTACTGGAAAGACCCTAAGTCTGAGGACCAGGCACTGAGAGCTTGGGAGCCTGGGGATCTGCAGGCTTGCTACTGGAAGGCCCATAGGTCTGCCTTTGTGTCGTGTGTCTCTGGGTGGGAGCTGTCAAACAACAACAGAATCAGATGTTTTGTACTGTTCGTGCATATGTGAGAGCTGCTTGTGGGTGAGCTCTGCATGTGCAGGGGGACACTGCACCACCTGGCTGCTGGATGAGTCTTCTCAATCCTGAAAGTATCATATTCAGCTTACATCTGGCAATCACTGCCCAGATGTCTAGAGGCACAGAAACCAGGAATGGACACATGCAATACAAGGCTTCTCAGAACAACCTAGAATATTCTTCTGCACAGGTTGGACTGTATCCACCAGAGTTCATGCCATGCTAGGGCATTCATGGAAGGGACTATAGCCATACTTTCCAGTGTAGTTCACTCTGAATCAATTAACAACAGGAAATCAATAAAAGTGAAATAATGGAATCTAAAAACTATGGAATTGTTTAAATAATAAACAAAAGGTAGTAAAAACACACAGAGTTGCTGTCCTGTGGCCTGAGCTAGGCACAAAAATGAGAGGTTACAAGATCACTTAATTCTGCCTCTAGTGCTGCAAGCAGTTCTTGTTAAGTGAAAATGTCTCAGCAATGTCTCAAGGACCTTCCTACTCCTTTTGTCATCCTCAGGGAATACCTCCTCTCACTAACCTTTAAAGGGTCATACATCCTTCCCCAGTCAATGTTTTGAAGAGCACTGTTTCAAATATGCTTATGTATACATTTTATCAGGGTAAACAAATTTTGCAATCTGATAAATCAAATTTGTAAACATTATCATATAAATTCATTATGTCAAATGTCTGGCTATCTGGGCAGGGTAAAATAGTATAGGTTTTATTTTACTCAGTTTATTTATGGTATTGCTGACCTAAATATAAGCCAAGAGACAGATTTTAAAATGTACTGAATTTTCATTAAAGTAATGGCAAAATGCCTAAGTTAATTTTAAATGTAAATTACTGCTCGGATAACCTTTTTTTCAGTTAAGGAGCTCGGGACTTGTCTCTTGACATCTTTTAATATACTGACTGAGAATTAAGTGTGTGGGTTTCCATCATCTTGATTACCCCTGCCATTAGCAGTAGAAACTGTGCTACCAGCTAAAATAGTATAGCAACAGTAAGACTTTTTCCTTTCTTTTTTTTTTTTTCCAATTCCAGGTAGAGCTTGCAGAGGAGTAAAATTCATGCCAATAAGAAGATTAAAGGCTGTTTAGATTACAGTCATTTGTGGTCCATGGAGAACTGGAAAGCAATATATTTTACTGGTGATACCCATATAACTGGGATACACTAGTAACATCTTGTTTTCCTGAAATGGCTGTAGCTACCCATACCTGCAGGCAGTAAATAAAGCTAAATATCATAAAGGAGAACAGGCATCAAGCTCACAAGTAAGAAAGTCTGTTTTCAGTATGAGAATGCCTGATGTAAGCAGATTTAAATTTCAAACAATAATTGAGATTTTTTCCAGTCCTAAATTTCTTCCTAAAATGAAATAACCTTATGCAGCTGCCCTGTCAAAGCAAAATGGTGTCTTTGAAGCTCAGCTAAAGAAATGTGTCCGAGTTTCTGACTTTCTATTAGTTGAAAATACTTATTGCATGGTGAGCACTGAGCATCACTTGTTAGAATTACCAGTTTCATTCAGACATTACTCAGTGCTAATTAAAATGCAACCCCACTGGTTTGCAAAGCTTCCAGAAACCATGAAAAAATTTTTTCATTGCTTTTCTTTATATTTTTTAATCTGTGAAAAATTCATTTATGTTGAACATAATTTAACTTTGGGATTTAAAAGAACCTTAGGAGCCTCAAGATGTTCAAAAGCAAATGTATTCCCCAACCCCATGGGATATAAAAACCCCAGGTACCAACAGACCAAGTCGGGGAAGCAAAAGCTGTAAGGCAGCTTTGCTGAGAAGTGTACAGGGGGGCTCTGGTGGACAATGAGTTGACCAAGAGCCAGCCATGTGTCCTTGTGTCAAAGAGGGCCAGAAGCCTTGTGGGCTGCATCAGCATGGACAGCCAGGGAGCAATGCCTGGCATTTGAAAAACCGTCTAGAGTGCTGTGACCAGTTTGGGTGTCCCCAGTAGAAGAAGAATATAGACATACAGGACTTGGAGAAAAGAGGGATGTCATAAGATGGAATCCTTCTCACCTTCCCTATCCTGAAAGTAAGTGTGGAATTCAGGTGCCCACCATGTTGTTGTATGAAACTTACCTAGTTCCCTCTAAAGAAGGTTTTGTATCTGTTAAGGTTTGGGCTTTTTGAAGCAAAGATTTATCTTGAAGAACTAATCATACTGGAAATAACATTCATCAGCCAACTCATACTGAAGTTCAGAATTTCTTACCATGGTCACTGTTTTCTGTGCTTTACCTTGGCCAATTCATTGCACACTGGCATCTACTCACTGTTGCAGAGTCCTCCTTCAGTTCCAACAGTTGTTGTCTTGTTTGCTTAATTAACTTCTATTCTGGAATTAGCTCTTCAGCTTCTCTATTTAGGTGTAATTTCTCTAAATAGGGATAGTATCACTTGATCATGAAAGCTATGTGATTACAGCAAAGGCAGACTTATCTAGGCTTTTTTCCTCCTTTAGCCTTACACTGCTGAAGACTTTCACACACCAGTTACGTGTGTGAAGACTCTGACATTGCATGAGATAATTAGAATATGCATGAGACTCAGAGGATTTTCTTCCCTTTACAAATGTTTAAGTGACACAGTCACATTGGGGTGTTTTTTTCTAGGAAGTGGAAAAGAGTACCTGAAAAAGCAGTTTATTTCTCATAATCTGAAACATTATAATGATTCTTTTCTGTTTAAAAGTATTCAAGAGGAATTTATGCTGTTGTGGGGTGAAGTCAGCCGTTAATTATTTACATTTTCCCTTTTATTCAGCTATTCTTTCTACATAATTAAAAATTCCTTCCCATCCAACAAGAAGCCTGTATTCCAGCTGAGTTGGAGTCTCCTATAAGGAAAGGGGGTTTTTGTTGTTGCTGGTTTTAAGTCATCCCCTGCTGATATCCTGTCGTCCAGTCAAACCAGACTGAATTTGCAAGAGGCTCCCAGCAGCAGAAAAGTCTCTGAAGCTTCACTGCAAAATAATGCAAGCAATGTAGTAGACAATTATTGAGCTCATGGTGCTGGAATATAAAATCATAGTAACAAACTACTAACCAGTCCAACATGCTAAGTCCAATATTCATTGGAAAAAAAATCCTGTAGTTCTTCTGCCCTGTCATAGTGTGAGGTAGATGTAATAAAGAGACTATACACAATTAACTTGTAGAAGTGAAGTTTTAAATGACTGATAAATATTTGGTCAGATTTCATTTTACTGTGCTGAAAGCCTCGTATGTTTTGTCTGAAAACATTGTGAAATGCCTGAGGCCAATCAGTTATTTAAAATGACTTGGTTTCCAAATGAATTTTTCAAAACAATACATTTACTAATTAGTTTAATTCACTAGATTGCCCATTGCTGGTGTGAGGAATTGGCAGTTTCACACACAGGTAGATATGGGCTCTTCTAGAAGCCACTGAAATGGAACCTGAAAATAGTCTACAGATATGTACAGTGTTTGCAATACTGAAGTGGAGATCATCACCAAAGTTGGAAGAGCACAGAAGGCAATCTAGACTCTGATTGGAATGCAGGATGGGGGCTAATCTAAACATTACTGGCATTTTGAAATCAGTTTAATTAAATTCATGAACATGGTTGGTCTTACTTTTCTTTTTATTTCCTTTCTTTTTTTTATTTCAGTACATAAATAAGGCAGTGTGACAGCATCAGTCAGAGAAGTAATGTGGGAATTGCATATTGCATATGTACAGCATGGTTCTGCATCTACCATGTTCCAGGGAATGTGGATGCAGTACCATCAAGCTAATCTATTCCTTGTGACATTTTGATGGTAGTTATTTGGAGCTTTTATTGCTGCAGTATTGTAGAACACAGCTGGAAATGCCAAGACTTATTTAGATGTCTCCTACATGGAGTCCTTATCAGAAAACAGTATTAGCAGGATGTTCTGAAATAGCTTCTTCTGAATGAGCTGCCTATCTGAGATAGGAGAAAGGAATTTATTTTCTTATGTATTAATGTGAACCATTTTATTCAAATGAAAACTCTAGTGTCCATATTATTCCATATTATCTTTCTGTATTTCTGTCTTCTTAGCACTTTGCAAAACTTCTTAAGTATTACTAATCTTTTCTGAAAGATTTTTATAAAGAATATGCTGTACAGAAGTTGTTTTGAGGGCTTTAGAAAAAAATTAAGATTTTTGTGGTTTATGGTGAATTTAGACAATCAACCTGTTCAACTAAAACCAAAATTGTTTTATACAACTAAAACATCTGACATAAACAATATTTCGAATATTTGTTAGATATTAAACTACTGTGCTGTCCCTTTTAAACTGTAAGGTCAAAATTGTTTGTGACACACCCAAACCTGTTTAGCTTATGATGAAAAAGCAATGGGCCAAATTCAGACAAAGGACAGACAGGGTTTTGTGTATGGTTCAGTAAGCTTTTATTGCCTACATGTAAAATATATTATTTAATTATGTTTGATTATTTAATTATTTAATTTTTGTGATTGGGGAACAAATGTTTTGCTTCAGCCATTCTGTGGCTCCATAAGAGTCATTGCCTCTTTAAGAGGCTTTACCTCTCTGAATGGTTTGTCCCCTGTGTTTGGTTTTGTATATGGTGGCAGCTTCAGAAATTTTGTAGTTTAGTGCCACACTGTGGGGCTGGTGTGGGATTAATGCCACGGTGACTAAAAGGGAAGGGTGGAAATGCCTTTGGAGTTGGAAGGAATGGGATGGACCAATTAGACAAAAATGTGTTGGAATGTAGGACCTAGCAAACTGGGGAAGAACATGAGATGCAATGCGACTTTTGAGCTGCTGTGAGGGGCATTTTTCAAGTCCTGCGCACAGCCTTCTGGTGGCCCAGGGAGTTGGCACATGGCCCTGCTGCTGGCCCTGTCCTTTCAACAGCTACCAGAGGCTTCTGTCATCCAGTGGCTTCTTGGTGAGTGTCTCAGAGCCCTGGAAGCTGTAGGACTTCCTCTTTAGAGGGTTCTGGGACCCCAAGGGGAGGAAGCCTTGCCCCAGCTGGGAGCAGAGGCATTGGCCACAGCCTCCCTTAGCTCCCAGTGCAGTGCATTGGCCTCCACTGTGGCTGTGCTGCTGGAGGCCAAGAGGGTGGTGCTGGCCCTGGGGCTAAACTCTTGCTCCCTTCTGAAGAAAGGACTGATGGTGTTGGCCCCACAGTACTCCCGTCCCCCTTGAATGTCAGTCCAGTTGGTAGTACTCATGATGCAGGACTCCCCTCACTTGCAGAAACCAGCAGTTGCTTCTGGTCATGGCATTGTCCTCCTGTCTCTCCTGGTAGGCCTCCCAGCTCATATCAGCCCCAGGACAACCATCAGATGAAGACAGCAGACCTAATAACAGCCCTGGAGATGTCCTCCATCCTGTTGGCAGCACAGTACTGGTCTTGGAGCAGGAGCTGCTGGGCTGGCCAGCTCAAGTTCTCTGCAGTAAATTTAATGAAGCCTTGAAGGAATACTATCTTAGGGATTCCTATGGTATCCTGCATCACCAAGTGCCCTTCATGTAGATGAGCAAGGAATTCAGGAGCATCTCCAGTATGAACACCTGAGGAAGCTCTTCCTCAAATAATTCTTTAGCCTTCTTGAAGGAGGCCACAGGTGGTCTATGAATAAATTGGTTTTGTTTTCTTCTCAAAACAAGAGATAAAAAACCTGCCTCTTATAATCACACAACTGGCAAAGCTGAAACCCTGAAGCCATATGAGACACGGGAACAGATTGCCCAGAGAGGTGATGGAGGCCTCACCCTGGAAACATACAAGGTCAGGCTTAATGAGGCTCTGGAACCTGACTTAGTGCCCAATGTTCCTGCTTACTGAAGGATTAGACAGATTAGATGACTTTGGAAGGTCCCTTCCAACTCCATGATTCTATGATTCTGTGATTCTGTGTACTGTTTAAGTGACTCCAAATGTGACCAACGTGAAAGGAGAGATGCAAACACACAGAATTAATTTAGAGTAAGCTATTGAACTTGATTTCTCTCAAACTGTATTTCTCTTAAAATTCAGCCTTAGCTGAATTTTTTAGCTTAGTGATAATGAGATGACAAAATAATTTTAAAATGCATTTGCTTTTAATGCTAGAGAGAGACGGCCAAACAAAAAGTAATTATTACGTGGCAGCAGTTAAATGTCTGAGGAAAAATATTCACATTGTCATTTTTCACAGGTGACTTGCTTATATTTTCCAGAGAGCTATTATACACTCTGAATGGTTAATGGGGAATTGTGTATTCATGGGGTATTCTCAAGGGGTACTTACAAGCTACCAAATATCCTAATATCTTGGCTTCCTGATCATCAATGCTGTAAACATTACTTCAGAGGTAAGTACTCTGTTAGACCAAAACATCTAGTTCTCCACAAAACACAATCTAGATGCAGTTCTGGGGATGATTCAGTCCAAAATTTGTTCTCTAAAAATGCATATATTAGCCTGCATGAACTCTAACTGCTGTGTTACATTCTTCCAACCCACTCTCAATAGGCTTTGTAGTCTCAAGCAACCTCATGTGTCTCTTCCAGGCAGGTAATGCATGCCTTCTGTTTCCTGCTATAACAAGATTGTTCATGATATGCTGAAGCAAGATCTCCGTATTTTTTTAGACAATTTCAATTAGAAAATACAAAATATGAAAAAAAATTGTATCTCTGAGCAAACAGAACACTACAAGGTCCATGAGGAGAAAGGCCATGGCTAACATGGATGCAGCCAGCTTGTTTGAGACAGGAAACCCTGTGGCCACAGGGGGAACCCAGTGGACACAAGCCATTCTGCATCAGGTAGCGTGGCACCAAAGAACTCCCTGCAGTGAATGCGTTTAGCAGTGTGGGTACAGCCAAAGAATCTAAGCTTTATCAGTTACTCAGGCAGCTGATAGCAAATTCACCTGTCTTAGTGGCAACAAGCTACAAACAGAAGAACTTAGACGCTTCTGCACAAAATATGAGTGCTTTGGACTCATCCATCTTTTGTGTATGTTTTTTGTGCTTTGCAGAGTTATCCTAACATCTGAATGGGTATTGTTCCAAAAAAATGTATAGACAAGTCTAAGCACCCAACTTCAGCATACACTTTTGCATATATACTACTTTATTATCCAAATAATTAGTTTCACTACATCTCAGAGACCTTCCAAGCTCTCTGGTGAAGAAGTTCTTCCTAATGTCTAATTTAACCCTGCCCTACTCTAGTTTAAAACCATTGCCCTTTGTCCTATCACTCCATGCTCTTGCAAACAGACCCTCAGCAGCTTTCCTGTAGGCCCCCTTCACGTACTGCTAGGCTGCTATGAGGTCTCCTTGATGCCTTCTCTTTTCCACTCTGAACAGCCCCAACTCTCACAGCCTGTTTTTTTCACCGTGTCCCAAACTTCATTCAGAGTCTGAATGAGCAAGACAACTTTGTATCCCCTGCTTCATCAATACCACTAAATAAAAATGTCTGCTGTGCAATGACTTTGAATACCATTAGTCAGCCTTTTTGAGTACATTACACTTTTTGATCTGGGAATATAGTGTCCAGTAATAAACTCAATTTTGTTATGTCTGTCCTCAGATTTTGTTCACATGTGAAAGCTCCTCCTCCCCTCCAGCCCTTGAAAGGATTAAGATTTTTTTTACTATTAGCAGTGCACTAAATCAGGATTTTCTTTAATACAAATGCATAAAGCTAACAGCTGAACACAGCTTTTCAGCTCTGCAAACCTGGCCATGCTTTAGTGAAGCTGAGTTCATTCACAAGAGCTGTTCTTACAGTTTTGCACAGCTCATGTAATTTTTTCCTTATGTAATTACACTTTTTTTCTTTGTTCCCTAGCACCTCCTTAAAACTATTAGGCATGCACAGTGTTCTGTGTCATTTAATGATTTTTTCAGTTTAATTGAAGGAAGATATTTGATTAAGAAGTTAGGTTTATTGATTTCTAGGATGCTTAAGCATGTACTTCAATTATCATACAGGTAAATACGCTGCTAAGTTATAATATTGGTTAGCCTGATGAGAATTGCATTCTCTTTCCTGTATTGGTCATTCTAGGTCACATCTTGGATGTTTTCTTCATGACTTTTAGTCATATAGTCTATTAGAAATCAAATCTTTTTATGATACAGATTCCCCACCTAAGCATTCTTTCCTCCACTAGCTAAAGGTGAAGCTTTATGAGTAATAGTGAAGCATTATGAGTACACAAGTTAAAAATTAAGCTGAACAGGTGCTCTTTGCCATTACTTGAGACAGACTAGGCATCATGATTTGGTACTCAATCCTTTAACTCAGAACTGTGTCACAAGAAAGGGTAAAGAGTTTGCCTTCCACTGATCATGGAAAGATACAACAATGCTTGGTTGGATGCTAGGTTGGATATTAGGGGGAAGTTCTTTACTAGGAGAGTGGTTAGGTCCTGGAACAGGCTGCCGAGGGAGGTTGTGGATGCCCCATCCTTGGAGGTGTTCAAGACCAGGCTGGACGAGGCCCTGGGCAACCTCATCTAGTAGATGTGTTTGTTAGGTGGCCCTGCTAGACAGGGGGGTTGGAGTTACATGATCCTTGGGGTCCCTTCCAACCCGGGTCATTCTGTGATTCTGTGATTCTGTGAATGCTCCTTCTGCTGCAGCCCGGGCATTTTCTCTTCATGGCATTCCACAGCCTCTTAATAGGGAGAGGCAGAGACAAATGTGCAGACAGACCCTTTTTCCTTGTTGGAAACTACTGATTTCCACAGGGTACAGGTTTGATTAATTGCTAATGCCAGTTTCTAATTGTTAGTATAGTATAGTTTAGTATAGTATAGTATAGTATAGTATTCCATACATTAAGAATCACAAGATTATGAACTCCTTGATTGCAATCTGAACTACAACTAAGAAGAAAAGGGATACTTTATACACAGTGGCCCACTACATTCTCCCTCAGTTTTTAAAGATAATTTTTATGCCATTTGTATTACAGTCACTCTTTAAGGATGCTGCAAGTTATTTATAATTTTTTAAAAACAAGGCAATTTGCCTTCCTACAGATTAGTACATCCTTGCATCCAAGAAGAAAAAAATAAAGACAATACTTTTGAGAAAAAGAGGATGCAGAGACTAGCAACATAAGAGAATCTCAGTTATAATCTTCCTGTGTTTTGCAGTGTGTGTGATGCGTGTACACGGGTGTCTGTATATATCCTTTTTGTTTTCCTGTTTGTCTCTCATTATCACCGACTCTCCCTAAATTATGTCTTCTTCTGTCTGGCTTGTGGGCAGTACCTTGTCTTTTGTCTTTATATAACCATTCTCCCCCTCAGTTTTCAACACAGCAGCCTGTTTTTTCCCTCTCAGCTCCCACATGATAAAAACACCCATCTTTGCTATGTAGATATGCAGCCTCTCACTTCTCAGCAAATACTTTTATCTAACTTTTCTTAAACTAGGGAACATGCCTGTTTTGCTTTTGTTCTGCAGGGTTCAAAAAGAGCAAGTGATTTAAGCTATAATGTCTTATAATTAAAAAATATCAATACAGTATTTGTTAGAACTGCTTGGGTTGGAAGGGACCTTCATATTATTGAGTACAACCATCAACCTCTTACAAGAACCATTCCTAAACCCTATCTCTAAGCTCTGTATCTGCTCATCTCTGAAATCCTCCCAGATATGGTGCCTCAACCACTTCCCTGAGTGGCATGTTCCAGTGCTTGGTAAACCTTTCAGTGTAATTTTTTTTCCTAATATCCAGTTTTAACTTCCCCTGGTGCAACTTGAGGCCATTTTTATTGCCTGTTAATGGAGAGAAAATGACCCCCACTTCGCTGCAACCTCATGTACTTGTTGACAGTAGTAACATCTCTCCTCAGCCTCCTTTTCTCCAAGCCAAACTACTCCACCTCCCTCAGCTGCTCCTTATACGACTTACCCTGCAGACCCCTCACCAGCTTTTCGGGACCGGCTCTAAAACCTCAGTGTCTTCTTTTGCGGTAATCATCACACCATCTGCCTTTAGTTAGCTTGGAAAACACACTGCACCTTATTGTTTTAAACTGGTACACTGTGAAATACAAGTGGGACTGCACAAACATGGGCTGTAATTAGTGCTCCTTAAAACCTACAGTCATAATTTTGATTTTTATCTTGCATATAGCTGTGGGAACATACGATAGCAGAGATATATATATACATATAAGAGTACAGATTCACAGACCAGTGACTTTATATGTATAACATCATTAGACTTAGCTATAATACTATAACATGCAGCACACATTTTAAAGATCTTTCCTCTTTTTCTTCACCCAGCATCGTGTTTGCTTTATCCTTTATCACCCAGCAGCTTTGTGCCTCTTCACTAGCTGAAGAATCAAAAAGTATGAACACCAGAAACTCTGTAGGAGTTCAAGAAAATCGCTATTACTGCGTGGTTTCCTGCAGTTTTCATGGCTTCTTACACAGAGAGAACCACAGAAAAGGCGCTGAATCTAGGACAACTCTTCCAGCTTTGCACTATATAGTATGTGGCAGTGGGGAAGCTGAACGACTCACTAACACAACTTAAAAGTAATTTTCTTTCTTTCTTTCTTTCTTTCTTTCTTTCTTTCTTTCTTTCTTTCTTTCTTTCTNGGCTGAAAATAAGGATGTACCAGTGAGTGTGCATTCCTTCTGTAAGGGCTGTCTCCTTCATCTGTGTGGAGGCATGGTTGTATACATGTTGGGTTTGTCCTACTTCCTTGATAAAAGGTGTTCCTTCCTTCCTTCCTTCCTTCCTTCCTTCCTTCCTTCCTTCCTTCCTTCCTTTTCTTTCTCCACCTTTGCTTTAATTTCACTTTTGCTCCCTATTTCCTTTTCCCAGGGAAATGGGGAAGGAGAAAGCAGAAAACAACACAGTTTGTGAGTACCTCCTGGGCTGAGATACCCACTGTTTGCTGCACTATTTTTGTATATGGCATCACCAGGGAACACATGAAATATGGGATCCCTGGAAACCAAAGTGCAGGAAATACATCTCTGAGTAACTAGTAGGCAGCAGGGTTATGCTCCTGCAGGCTGTCTGCCTGAAATGTAACATAATTATACCAAGCCAGAGGAGCGAGTTGATTATTTTGTGGTACTGCTTTCGTTCTGGAATACGAAGCAGCATAAGAAGAAGACAATTCTCCTGTTAAGATATATAGGGAATATGCTGAGCTGCCTGAGGAACATACAGGCATTGCATAAATGAATGTGCCTGGCAGATAGTTGTCAAGAGAGAGGTTTTCTGCACTGATTAAGTTATGTAAGGATATGAAACTCAAAAAATTCAGTGAGTCTCAATTAGGGGCAATGGACGAGGGGCAAGGATTTTGAACAAGAGCAGGCCAGGTTTAGATTAGACATTAGGAAGAAGTTCTTCACCATGAGGGTAGTGAGATACTGGAACAGGTTGGCCAATCCTCTGGAGACATTCAAGGCCAGGCTTGAGTAGGCTCTGAGCAACCTGATCTAGTGCAAGATGGTGCTGCTCACTGCAGGGAGCTGGACTAGAGGGCCTTTGAAAGTCCCTTCCAACCAAACATATTCCATGATTCTATGTTTCTGTGAATTCAAAATTAGCTCATCTAAAATATGGAGCAGGTACTGGTAACCTGAGGGCCAGCATTTCATTGTCTGAACTTCAAAACGTTTTTGTCAGAAAGCTGAGGTGAGGACTCTCTGGAGGATCCCTGCCAGCCTCAGTGAGCAAGCCATATCCATCAGCTGACTCGTGATCATTTTCAGGTATTGGAAACTGTAATCAAATTGGACAAGAGGTGAGAGCCTAAGTACACTGATTCCTTAAAATGTTATGAAAATAGACAACTGGGTACAGAGAAAGAGTAGTTGTCTCTGTGCTGAGGTAATGGTTAAGAAGCTCATTCACCATTGGACATCAAACAATTAACACAGGCAGGAACTGCTACTGTCTAAACTCCATTTGTTCTGCTGATCTGAAAACAATTGTTTTCTTCATCTACTTTAAGTGTGAGGTAACTTTTGGCATCTGATGATAAATTTTGTTTAATTACTTTCACATTATCAGTGACTTTCACTTAGCTAAGTGATATGGTATTATGCAATGAATTTACAATTTTTTCTAGATTTGTTCCCTTTTGCAAGTCTGATACAGTGGTTTAGTTTTTAAAAAAAATCAAGCTAGTTCTTTATTGAGAATGTGAATTTAAAT
This sequence comes from Turnix velox, assembly GCA_013400935.1. Taxonomy (NCBI): domain Eukaryota; kingdom Metazoa; phylum Chordata; class Aves; order Charadriiformes; family Turnicidae; genus Turnix; species Turnix velox. Next base: position 91,447 of record VZTY01023126.1, on the reverse strand, counting down.
AATCCCTGGCTGATAGTTTTTATTTGTTTTACAGGCACATTATTTCTGCAACTTTAGCTCCTCAAAATGTATTTAAATAGCTCACCTAATATAGGTAAAAATATTGTAATTCCTCAACATCTGTCATCTACCAACTTCTCTTGTGTACCACCAACATATATAATCCTCAAATCTAAGATGCTGAAACTAGAACTAATACTTCTCATAATAGATGTAAGATGTTTCAAAGAGCAAACTAGTAATGCTAGAGGCTATTACGTATATATGTTTCAGTACTAAAGAATAAAGAAAAGGAGCTTTTCTGAAAGATCAGCTGACAAATTTTACATTGCTTTGGTTTTCAATAAAAGGCTTTAGACTGCTGCCAGAGAGAAGTAGAAAGCTATGCAGACTTTAAGAAGGAAACTAGAACAGAGGTGATATTCACATACTAACTTAAAAGAATTATAGTTAAACCATCTGAAACTAATACATTCCCAGGATACTTAGGTTGCATGTTTTCCTCTGCTACGTGCAAGAAATAATTTCTATTAAATTACTTGCCATCTTAAAATGATAGAGCCTCATGTTTTCTGCATGGTTTAGTACTTTCAAAGTGGGACAAGTAATTATCTCTTACATAATAAACCATCTGCATAGATATAATTAAACATTTGCTCAGTTGTATTTGGTATTAAACCAGAAAAAAAGAATGTGGTTAAGTAGCATTTATCATGCAAAAGATGCCAAAATCAGCTGAAAAACCATCTATAATGTCCTGGTTAGTTAAGCTTTTGAAGGTAGTTTGAATAGATCTCAAATGTGATGCTGTATAACTCAGGTTGACATGGTAACGCGCATAGTAAGAAAAATCTCAGCTTTATTAGCAACTTCATTTTAATTCCCTCCCATTTTCATATCTCCCCTCAGTGTAAATGCATCTTAAGAGTCTATGATTGTGAGTCATAATTATTTGGCATAATTAAGATAGCGTGTGAGTCTTTTATTTTTTAGGTAGCAGAATAGTAACAGGTCTATGAAATGAATCCCTAGCAGCATTTTTTAATGACCATGTTAAATTTAGTGCTGTTCTGAGAGAGACTGTGTGTATTGCTTGCCTGATGAGATGTGTGCTATATCAGGACTGATCTGGCAGAACTCTGCCAGAGGATACAGACAGAAGACATTTCTTAATACAGCTACTCTAGCAAACACACAAGCTGTTAAGGGCCAATGACCAGAACCATAGGCCCTGAAGACTCTTGCTGAGCAGACAAGATCAGAAGGACCAAAGTCTGAGAATATAGGCTGGAGGAATTATAGCAGGGTAAAAAAGGACCCTGTAAAACAGAGACAAGACCCAGATTGTAAGAACAAAACTGAGACACAGTCAAGAATTTTGGGATATGGATAAAACTGAAGCATCATAGGTCTTAAAGTAATATAAATACATATTTTGATTGTTTAAAAGTCATTATCTCTAAAAGGATGATTTATTCTGCAAAGTAAACCATCCTTTGTTTTTAGCAAGGATTCATGTCTTTATACATCTTTTAATTATCTTCCTTTGTGTATGAGAGAGCAGTACAGATTAGTGCATGGTGTGGAATGCGTCTGGCACCTTATAGCATGTGATTGAGAGGATGGAAGGAGGGAGAGAAGGATCTGCAGAACTAGGATATCATCTGTGGAACAGGTTAGTCAGAGTAGGAGCACAAATTGCTATGCTGCATGAATGCATGAAGAATAGATAGAGCTGAAAAGAAGCTGCACTATCTGTTTCATTGTGTGACACTTGGTTGGATATAGTGTCCCAAAGATAGCTAAAATCATCCAACCTTTTGGGTAAGTCATGAATGATAAATAGAGTCCTTCTGGCCCTGATTGAGGGCCAGAAGAAGTGCAAGATTCTAGAGAGGACAAATAAAGGCAGTTAAATAAAGGCAGACTTGGAGAGACCAAGAAACAGTGTAGCTAAATATTTCCCTGCAACCATGACCTTGGTCACTCTTCAACCCTCAAAATAACTTGCCACTTAGAAAAGTGAGATGCTATCATCACACTAGGCAGCAATGTTGTAGAGTGAGAAATGAGTGTTTAAGTTTGTCACCTAGCTTTACAGGGGAACCATGTAAATACATGGAAATACTGACATCACCATGAGAGAGATCTCCCAAAAAGGAAGTCTAATAAAATAATTAGTACTAATTGAAATAAACATGACATGAAATAACAGAAAAGATCATCCTCTTTTCTGGTAACTGTAATGAATGAGGTTGAAAAACAGTGGAAACTAGCTGCCCTGAGCATGTCTGGGTCCATGATAGCTCCGCATGTCCACCTAATGTCTGATTCCTTCTGTAATGGTATTCTGGAGTACCAAGCAAGTTTTGGAGGCAGTTTCCCCTAGGCCTGCACCATCTAAAATGAAAGAAAGAAATGAGAAATCTCAGTGTCATTATCTGCTGCAATATCAGAAATAAGTTGTTAAGCTTTAAAAATGTTGGTTTTCCACCTGGTCTTGCTTTACTGAAGCTTCACAAACTTAAACCATGCACAATTTAGGCTCTTTATTTTAAAGCTATAGGGAAATGTAATTCTGTTTATGTAAAACAGCCCTCCATAAATTCTCAAGGGATTTGTTACACTAAACTTTCCTATACTAAAGTAAAATTAGTTTTTCAAAACAGGAGGCTCTGAATTACACTTTCATGGCAAATTAGATTTTGTTTTGTTACCACCTAAAAGCGTGTGGATTAACTAGCTTAATACTACTTTCCTTCTTGTAAACAATGGTTTGAATGTATTCTTAAGATTTGTGTTTGAGTACTTTCTGGCTGTTAAGGGTAACAGACTCTGTTTTATCAAGACTCGTGTTAAAAACTATTGCACCTAAACTTTCAACATGTAACCACATGGACAAGCAGAAGAACTAGCTGGTGATTCAAAACTGCAGGTTGCCCTACTCTCTTCCAGGTCTAGTAAGTTTCCCCACAATAACATAGCTACTCTAGTGATAACAATATCTCTATTTCTTATCCAAGGACTTAGCTGAAAATCCAGAGTTTAAAATTACAGAAAATATCTATCTACCCCAGCCCAGAGCTATTGCCTTACCTATTCTAATGAGCAACTTTAAATCACAGCTCTTAAAGGCAGTTTTGAATCATTCTAGATCATTGTCATTTAGACTGGCTGAAAAGCTTTCAAGGACTAGATTTTAATGAACTGTGGTTAATTTTAGTTTGGTGCAGTAGAACTTCTGTTCCTGGAACTACTCAGAAGGGCAGTGTGTTGGGCAGATTTCAGTTTTGTATTTAGGCTTCTAAAGTATGAGTCCAATTTCAGTTTAGGCATTTAAGTTCTTTCTTTGTGGGAAGGGGAGAAGACTGTCAGTTATTTTTACTTGCCTTCTCCATTTACTAGGTTTTTAGTTTATCTCAGGAAGTCCCAAATTTTCATTCTTTCCCCTCTATGTTTACTATCTGGATTACCTGTGTGTCTCTTGCACAATGTGCTATGACTGGGAATATCATACTATCTTACTTTGAACCATGTTACCACAAAAGCCACAACTATTCTTACAGTATCACTGTTAATTAAAAGAGCCCACTCAATCAGGGATAAAACTACTATTGTATATTTACCTTAATTTTGCTTTATCAATAAGATAGTTAGGATTTATATCTATGATAATTTTGTTTGTCTTTTACCCAGTGAACCTGATAACACAACCTTATAGTGGCTAAACATACCTGAATTAGCATCAACAGAGATGTTACTAAAGAGTTCTCTAGACCTTGTATTTTCAGTAATTTGAACATAAAATTATTTGGTGCTTGGTATCTTAATACAATGCATAACTATTTATCTGTGGACTAATGGTGTTAGACAGGCTGAAATGTTTAAGATCACCATAATAGTTTGAAGGTTAAGCCTCTTCTAATGATAACCGGACTTTCAGCCATAATGCAAACCAATATGTAATTGTATATCATGGAATCAATCCTACCTGCTGTTGTGTATAGACATATGGTGGTCAAGTGAAAGAACCAGTAGTAAAGGAGCCTTTTCAGACCACATAACCAGTAGACCAGGATCCCACCATAGCACACAGCCTGAGGGGAGAAGTGATAGTTTAATTAAAGTAGCAGTCAGTGCCTCTAAACAGCAAATGAACTGTGTGAGAGGATGGCATCCAAATCCTTGCTTGGGAAAGACACAGAGGACCTGATTATGGATATGTGGAACCTAGCAGACACTGCTTGACAAGCTCATATGGCCAAGGTATCACAAAAAATGTCATCCAGAAGGTGAAAAAATGACTCTTCTGACCCGAACCTTTGAGACATCTCCCAGGTCAGTAACATCTTCCCACTTAATTTCTCCTCTTTAAATGACCCTAGATCTCCCATCCTGTTTCTTGTTTACTGCCTTCACACATCCTTTAGTGACTGGGGGATGATTTCTTTGCTGAGAATTATCGAATGTTTATCTCTCCCTCCCCTCAAAAAACCCTTCCTCAGCTACTGTGATGTTCTAGCCCTCTTCTGACTGACAAGACCCACACGGCAGAAAAATTATTTGGAGATTTACTTCAGAAGTGGCACTAGTGGGTGTAGAATTTTACCCTGTATATTTTACCCTCTGCTTTCTTTTGGGAAGCAGGTCCTGTTGAAGAATACTGTTTGTAAAAATTGTGTTCCTACTCTAGTTGCTCTAAGTTATTTTTAAAACACTGGTATATGAAACCACCACATGTGCTGTTCTTAGGTCGTTCAAAAACTGTGTACAGTTTGTGCATTTGCATTTACAAAGCATTCCAGCTTTCCCTTGAAATTAAAATTCGTCCCCCAAATCCTCAGCTTACAGCTTGTGAATACTACTGAGACTGGGCTAAGGTTATTGTGAACATACATATTCTAAATTATTTAAAATGCTTCTGCCAGAGGTTAGCAGACAGCAAAGAATATAAATGAATTTTAATTAGTTTGAACCAAGGAGCAGCAAAAAAATCAGAACTTGCACTTCAGAATTATTCTAATTCAGCTTCTTGGAAACCTGGAAAAGGAGAAAGATTTAACTTAGATGTATATCTTGCTATATTACGTCATGATGGAGAATGTTTTGGAGATAGATGGAACTGTTTTACAAGGTAGGTTTTGGCCTGCCACCTGGACAGTGCATTGCTAATTGATATTCCCTAATGACAGGGTTTTAGGTTCAATTTGCTAACCTATGCGGGCAAGCAAATCAAATCAGACAAACAGGTCTTCAGACATGCCCTCAATAATATCCAAAATAATAGTATCTTAAACATCTCAACAATATCTGAAGGAAAAAATACCAAAGAGGTGTCATTCTGACAAAACATGTTGAAGGCCTTTTCATGACATCATTAGAATATCATTGTGTGACTATTGAAGATTAAATACTACGTTTTTCTAATACAAAATGTGTTCACTTTGCAATGGGACCTCTTTCCAGAAGACAAATGTGCAGAAAGAACTTGAAGAATATTTTATCTAATTATAAAGGTGTAATTATAGCTGCTGAGTGCACAGAAAGTTAAGTCCTGGTCCATAGTCTGTTTTTAAAGGATATATTTCTTGAAGCAGTCAGTTATAAGCAAATAAACAAGATAAAAATGAATCATTAACTGTGAATCATTTAACTAGGTTTTAAAAATTCAGTTGTTTATTTAGAGAACATATTCTTTCGATAAAAAAAAACCCCTGTCACTGGAGAGAACTACAAAAGTACTGGTAATATAGCAAAAACTTTTAATTTACTCACAAGTCCAGAAAAGTGAAATATAAAGATCAGACATATGAGAAATTATAAGTGAAAAATGTATAGCCAGGAGAGAAGTATTCCAGAAATATTTCTGCATAATATAGTCCCATCCCAATCATGAATACCATATGGTTTTGCCTAAAATAATATGCCAATAGTTTTTAATAGACAGATAGATTAACTCTTTAAAAAAGTATTACTGGTCTGCCTGAGCAATTAATGTTGATATTCATGAAATTAAGGAATATTAAGGATTAAAAACCAGATTAACCCACTATAACATTTGGACAATATAAAAAAAAAAAATTACCTAAGTTGGAAGGGTCCTTTCAGATCACTGAGTCCAACCATCAGTGTCCTTGATTGTATAATTCTATCCACATTCGAATCAGTAGCAGATAAAATTATCAAAAGCATGATACATGATGCAATCAACACAGAAAGTGATTGCGTAATTAGTGCCAATGAGCATGTCAAATTGGGTAGCTTTCTGGGTGAGATTGCTAAATATGATTGATAAAGGTGATGGCATTGACATATGCTTCTGTAAAGCAACAGACATACATCTGTACATCAAATCTAATCAAGTGATTAGCATTATAGAAAAATCAGTGTAATGCATAAAATTAATTTAAAAACAGTTAAATGCCAGATCTCCAAAGGTAGTAACAGTTAAACATTATTCCTTGACCAAGTCCTGAGGAATTCATAGAGTTCCTCCATCCCTTTTCAGAAGCAAGTTTTTCCTCCCCCTCCTGTGTTTCTAGTCCCGGGTTGCCACCAGTCCATGCCAGGCCTCTGCAGTGCCCAGCTGGCTAGTGTGGCTACAGTTGCTCAGATCCCTGCTGGGAGCTGGCACAGGCTGTTTGCTGAGTTGGGCATATGCAGCGGCACTAACACCAGGTCCCTTGGTCCAGTTTGGCATCCTGAGAGCCCAATGCCTCTCTGACATGAAGTAGAATGAGCTCTTAACATACCCTTGACATGACTGCCTTGGGGGATTGAGCCCTGCATTTTAGAAAATGCTGCCCTCTGCTACTACATAAATTTATGAGTGATCTGAAGGAATATTTAACGGCATTAATGGTAGAATTTGCAGATGACATGAAATGCACAAAGCACTAAATAATGCAAAGAAAAAACAGTTTTTCTGTAGGGACACTGATGTCCTTTGGTAAACTAGGATCATTTGAACATGGTTTTTGAGACAGCTGAATGCAAGGTCATTCAGCAGGAACAGAGAATGTAGGTCACGTTTAGAAGACTAGAGACTGTGTCCTGGAAAGCAGTGACTCTGAAAAGGATTTGGGGGTCACAGTGGTTAGCCAAATAAAGAGAAGCTCCCAGAACAATGTTGCAAGGCATGTGGTACAGTCTTCAGATACTGGAGTGTTAGGTGGTGACTTAACTATATCCAATCCTTCATGCACTTTTCACAAAGGCGCTTAAAAGTTAGAAATGTTGAAAAAAGCACTGCTGAAATAGTACTAGACCTAAAAAACCTCATTAACAATAACAGAGTCCAAGTTAGTTACTTTATCCCATGTGGGATTAAGAAGTGACTGTATTGTGGTTTATAAAGATGAGTTAGAGAGGGCTCAGAAAACACATAATCCAAAGTATGACCAATGAGGAAATGTGTTAGCAAAACAGTACACTCTTTTAACAGGGTGACTACATATGCAAACTTTGTTTCAATTTAGAATTGTATCATTTTCATTTATGTTACAAACACGTGAAAAAGATAAAGGGACAGCATCTTTTAAAGTGTTTTAAAAAGAAACGAACTCCAAGTTTATAAAAGCAATGAGACTGTATGGTATTCTGCCATGTCTTCTTGTTAAACACAGAATGATAAATAAACAAAATAACACATTTTAAAAGATGCTTTCCTATTGAGTTTATACTCTAGTATTGATTTATATTGTATTATCTTGATTTATATTGCATTCTCTTGACCTTTTTTAAACATATTTAGAGTGAAGATCTTTCTTGAACATCTGTGAAATACTTTGCACACTTAGGCTAGACGTAAATAATACATGTCAGAAAGATGTAACCACCAATGAGAGAAATAAATTATGCACGTGAACACGGGGCAAAATAGCAAAAGTAATGAACTGAAACAGAAGAAACTTCCATTAACCTGATCATCAGAAAAAAATTTCTTACAATTGGAGGAATTCAACTTCGAAGTGATGTCTCCTTTGGGAAGCAGAAACACCATTATCTGAGGTGTTTAAAACAAAATGGACAAAACAGCACTAAAGAATGTTAAAAATCAATCCTTTGTCAGGACTATGGTAGTCCATATCTAATCTTTCTATAATTTCAGATCATCTCAAATATTTTATTTGAACATGGACCTAGAAAAGAAGTAGTTCAAAAAAAAAAATTCTGATGCAAAATTCTCATAGACATAGTCATCTAATTTACTAGAATGCTTTTCAAATGAGGTTCTATTCTCCTGTCAAGTATACCAACATGGCCAATACTGCAGTTATCTGTGATGTCTAAACACAGAACAAGAGATTTTCAATAACAATAGACTAAAAAGCTGCTGAAATACTCATTATAGTATCATGCAGTTTTTAGGAACTTGCATCTTTAGTAAAGTGCCTCAGCACCCCATGGGCCATGGAGGAAGAATCAAGTGACTTAGAACGAGGCACAAAACTAAGCTTAAAAAACTAAGCTTGTGAAAACTAAGGTTTAAACTAAGAGCAGGCTAAGGACAGAGTTGTACATTGAATTCTGAATGTGTTTGATGTTCAGGTATCTTAATGTCTTCAAGTAGAGGTTTCCAAAATGTTTTAGGAGCTTATTTCTTTTTCAAAACCTGAGGTATGGTCAGAAGACTTCTGTCTGGGCTTTATGCAATCCTTTAGTGATTAAAGAACTCCACCATGATAATGAAGGCACAGCATCAATTAATTTTCCTTCTTCAAGGAATCTCCCATCTCCTAAGAGCCTGTCTGTGGACTATCCTAGGACAATACAAAGAAGTGGCATATTCCATCCCCTTCTTTTGAGTCTCTCATAGATTTGGTAGGTTTCATTTACCTTCAGACAGATTAAGTAGGAAACCCTCTTCTGATTAGAGGTCTATCACTGGGAGTGGGGCACCCTGGGCTTAAGTCCCCGCTCTACTGACTGTTTCTGAATTTCTTGATATAAAACACATAAATGATCCATACTGGTGACACACAAAGCCATCCTTTGTCCTTCCCAACCATGAGGTTACAGATTAATTCCCTTTCTCTGATCTAATGCATTTTTAATTCTTTCAGAGTACAAAGTGGAGCAGCTTCAACAGAAGGGACAGACTGTTTTCTTTCCTTCCTTGTCCCTCTGGACTGCGAATTGTTTACCTGACAAGTAGAAGAGTGTTGAAGTCTTTGTCGCACAGAGGACAGCAAACAAGGTCCTTCACCTCAAGAATCTTTTAATCATTGAGATTATTATATTAAAATTTCGAATAATTGAGCCTTTGAGGAGAAAAACTTAAGTTACAATTGATTTTTTGTATGGAAGCTGACTTTAGCAAATGTGCTCCAAGACCTGAGGGGCCCAGGCATAAGAGGAGCGAGCCTGTCAGATGAAGCCAGAGATGCCTTTGGATAAATATATCATCTGGGGAAATTTAAGTCGTGGAAAACTGTAGCGTTTGTGGCGGTTAGACAGCTGCAAGGTCACCTGTAAGTAAGTGAATGGTGCGAGGAAGCCTGACTCCAGTTCTAGCACCTCAATTCCACATCTATCCCACCTTCAGCACTGGATCCCTGTGACATGAAGGGCTTTGACGACCAGCTGAACGAACCGCAGGGAAACACCGGGTGACACATTTGGTAAAATTACTTCCAAAGACGGTTCTTTCGGACACCGGCCCCTCGTAGGGGTGGCCGGGGCGAAAGGCAGGCAGCGACGCTCGGTGAAGTCCAAAATTACCTCGGGGTTCGGCAGCCCAGTAGGGGTCCAATCGAGTGACCCAGCATGGCCTTTCCTCCAGCCCGGGGTGGACGGGGGGGAGCAGGCGGGCAGCGGGCCCGCCTCGCATCTCTCGCTCCCGGGGACGGCTCCAACGGTCGCCCCGCAGCGCCGGGGACCCGCAAAGGGAGGAAAAGGGGTGGGGGACGGAGGCGGCGGCGCCGCCCTCTGGAGAGAGCGCCGGGGAGAGGCTGGTGTGAAGAGCCGCATTTCAATGAGGGCCGGGCTAATGCAAATCACTGCCATCGGCGGCAGCAAAAGCAGAAGAAAGGCAAAGCAGCTGCAGCTCAGGCTTCCCGACAGCACGCTCCAGCCAGGGCAGGAGTAACAAAGGCAGCATAGCCGCTTTCTGCGGCAACTTCTCCGCGACTAGAAGCCGGGTGGTCGTCGGGGGGGCAGGGAGGGGAGCTGCCGCTCATTTGGCCGCTCACCCGTTCCGAGCCGCCGCCTTCCCTGCTCGCCCCGCCGGCAGGTCTGAGGCACAAGGAACTCGCCAGGCTGCGGAGAGCAGGTGAGCGCTGGGCGGTGGTGGTGGGACTGCGAGGCGCGCCCGCCGGGAGCTGTGCTCCGCTGGCCGCCGCGGCGCGCTGCACCTGTGCCCATTGTGTGGGGCGGCGGCCTCCGCCCAGCGCCGCAGCGCCAGCCGCTGGCAACACGGGCGACACGAGTACTCGCCGCTGGCCCCTGCAACCGGCTACCGGCGGGAGGCGGCCGGCTGGTCCCTGGGGGAAACCTCCGGCTGACTTCCCTGTCCCGGCGTGAGGCGAAGGGACCACGGTTTTTTCAGCGCTGCGGAGCTGAGGCGCTTGGTGCCGCCTTCCGCGGGCTGGTTGTATTTTAAACACGTTTCCCTAACACCAGCAGAAGAAAACCGTATTTTTGTAATCTTCTGAAGCCGCATATATCCGCATACTTCCCCCCCCGGTGACCGAAGAGCTCGGTCTCCGCATGGTGTTCACTGGGTACCGGTCACATCCCTGCATGATGGATTTATTTCTTATCTTCACATCTGCTTTGCTTTATGCAATTGCGCTCCCACACCTGCCCTGCAAATAAATCTTTGCTAGAGGTAGAGGGTGTGAAGTGCTGGCCATGGTGGTTTTCCAGGGGTGTGTCCCCTTCTTTTTCTGTATCCATATGTATCCAGGCATATGTATTTTTACACATGGAGGCATCTGGTCAGATGAAATTGTTTCGGATTTCTTTGTGTGCTCTGACCTTGTGGTTTGAACGGGCTTTTTTCTAAATAGCAGAACTGGTGTTGAAGGGGAACTGTATTTTATTCTTAAAAGGTGTAATTGGGAATTACAGCCATTGATTGAAGCATAAATGTCCATAAGAAAGGGTTTCTACTCGCGGTTCTTCCTCCCTCCACCCTAATTTAATAAAGCTGAATGTCTTTTGGGAAAGAAAAAAGTATATCTTGTAAACTTGGTTTTCCTTATTTGTTTGTATTTGAGGTGATTTGAGCAAATTAAAAAGCAGACCTAAGTAAAATCCCTTTTCCTTGGCATAGGCATTGCTTTTGAGTTCTGGGGAGGTTTAAATCTGAATAACGTGTTCTCATTGGAATTGGAAGTAAATTTAAAGTAAAACAACTTACAAATAATTTCTAAAATGGAAGTGGTGGTGGTGGAGTCTCGATGCTAAGCTGTGGTCACCAAGTGATATTTTTTATTTAACCTATAGAGAAGTGTCAGTGAAATGCCACAGCAGATGTAGTATTTTTATGTGCATGGATATTGAGGAGGAAAATACAGATTCATCTTTTTCTTTTATGTGTGCACACATATATACTGCAACGTACATATATGTAAGGTACATTTACACTATTTGCAAATATAAATGTTGCATATGTACATTAGCACAGCATCATGTGCCAGTGTAACAAGATAAGGTGAGATCTGTAACTGAAGCAGGGTGAATAATTTCTGCTGAGGCCCCACGCTTGTGGTGGTTGGCCTGAGGTGCTTCATCTAGTCAAGCACATGAGCTGCTCTCAGAAGTTGCTGAGCCCATTCTGTACGGCTTTGCAGCATCAAGGTCCAGCTGTATCATCATTGATTTAATACAAACTTCTGTCAGCTAAAGAGCATCTGTATGTCTTCCTGTATTTCCTCCTACTGTTTTATGACTAGTCTTAGTAATTATTTTCCCTAATGGTCCTGCAGCTTATGAGTGGTCGAAACAAAGCTAGTGCTTGCTATTTTATTTATTTTTCTTTCTATTGGAAATCAATGAGGGAGGCCACTTCTAAATTAGGTCTGTGTATCAGCACTACAAATAAACCCACTTTGCTTTGCTGTTCTGCAGACAACCACAAATTAGGTGGCTCTCAAATTAAAAGAAATGTGTTTTGAACTTAATGATCTTTTGGGTTCTTCGCAATTATTTTTTTCATATTTCGGTGCTCTTAATTTTGATGATTAATATGCAGTTTGTGGCTAATGCCAGCCTTGTGCTGGTTGTGAAATGAAGTAGAAGTACCCGCCTCCTTCATTTCATTTCAGAGCGTATGGATTTCCATTTATGTGACTATATTGGGCAACTGGGATCATTTTGGTCAGAGTTGCCAGGTTCTTGTTGCTGTTGAACATGGGAGGCAGCAATTGCTAATTTGTCCATTGACACTGAATTTATCACTTTTTCAGTGGCAGTTTTGCAGGCAAAAAAAGCTGTCAGCCTTAATAAATTTGATTATTGGGCTTAGGATATTAACCAAATTTCGTGCAAATTTTATGAAGTGCTAAAGCACCTTGTTCACTGCAAAATTACGAGTTTCCTGTCTTCCTTTCATCTTTTATTTCATATCTGTTGATTCAGAATATCAAAATTATTTGCACAAGGGCAACAGCAGTTACTACGAAGCTGAGGCTAAAAGGAAAGCAGTGGTTGGAATATGCAAGGATTTTTGAACAGTGGTCTTGAACCACTAAGTCCATGTAGTGATAGTCCTGATTCTCATCACCAGCCTGCACCATCTGTTCCTCTGAGAGGTTCTAAGTTCCTTGTGACTAGCTGCCCTTCTGAAATGACACCTATAGATCACATTTGGAACATACAGTTTAGTGGGGGCAAAAGGTCTAGAAGGTAGGCAGGACTCGAGTAGCATCTGAATATAACATGAGAAAAAGCAGAAAGTTGATGCGTTTGCTCTTTTTTTCCATTAGCTCAAATTTTTCACCTCATTTTCAGTGCTGTTACTGAATTTGAACATGTGCTTTTTAATGTTTGTATATTGCTAGCAGTCAGTTTCATGAGTGGTATTTCTAATGTGTATAACAGCATAACTCATAAGTTTGGTTTCATGGCATGGCAACAGAGGTAGCTTGAAAATCAACATGTGAATGTAGCATGGTTTCATTCAAACATGTTTCTCTACTTGGAAAGTAGTTCTCTATGTGCCCTGTATAGATCACTGTGAGACTTCACATTCTATCTTAAAATGTGTAATTTTATTGAACTTTTTCTCTTCTCTTGTGCATCCCTTAGGTTGAATTTCAAGATGTCCTTAGGGAGAGATATGGAGCTGGAGCATTTTGATGAGCGTGATAAAGCACAGCGATATGGCAGAGGGTCCCGGGTAAATGGCTTACCCAGCCCTACTCACAGTGCCCACTGCAGCTTTTACAGAACCCGTACTCTACAGACCCTCAGCTCTGAGAAAAAAGCAAAGAAAGTTCGTTTCTATCGTAATGGAGACCGGTATTTCAAAGGGATTGTATATGCCATCTCCCCCGACCGCTTTAGATCCTTTGAAGCTCTCCTGGCTGATCTGACCAGAACTCTGTCTGACAATGTGAATCTGCCCCAGGGAGTGAGAACAATCTACACGATTGATGGCTCCAAGAAGATTTCCTCCTTGGACCAGCTAGTGGAAGGTCAGCAGTAAGATCTGGAGGTGTAAATTTGTGTTTGAGTTACTGTTTGTTTGTCTAATCCATTAAGTCTTCTGCATACAGGTAATGGTATTGTTGTGCTTACTGATAAAGAAAAGATCTTCATTGGTATAGCTGTAATTGTGAATATCTTAGGTTATGTTGTGAAATATTGTTGCTTTGCTGCTTATTTCCCTCTTGTTGAATGTGTCTATTAACCAAGGGCTGATAGCCCTAGATCTTGAAGATTGCATCTGCGCTGCTTTTAAAAAGCAGCAATTAAAAAGTGGCAATGAGAGTATAGTCAGTTAAACTTCACGAGGTCCATGGTGCTGATGAAACTTGCATGAAATTTAGTTCTGGTGGATTTTTTTTTTCTTTAACTTTTTCAGTACCTAGTGAAGAGCTCCAGCTCATCCACACAAGTTTTTTTTGTAGAAAAAAATCCTTATAATACAAAAATACAAATTCTTTAAGTAAAATACTGTCTTCTCATGGAGTAGTGTAGATGTAGGCAATATGTTAAAAGACTGATGTAGCCATAGTTTAACTGGACTGTAAGCTTTTCTCTTCTATAGTTCTTTCCTTTTTCACTTCCCCAGTTCATTGCCACCCTTACGTTTTTTTTAAATAAGGCTCAGTATAAAGCATTTTCACATTTGTTCAGGACTGACAGGTCTTGGTCACTGTCAAACTGGAGATGCCAGTTACAAATTTGCTGATTGACACCGAGTTTTTCACTCCTTCACTTGGCATAAGAAGTTGTCAATTTGAATATTAGAGGATATTAATAATATTTTTTTGCATGTTTTAAGAATAGGCAAGGTATCTCTTTTAACTCAAAGTATGTGTGGCTTGCGATGGGTTTCGCTTTGTGTAGATAGGCAATAGCTCCTGATATAAAATACTGGCATGTATAAGATCTCAAGGTATTAACTAGAACGTGGATGTAATTGAGGTGGGTTTAAATGCACGTGCTCTACTGTGCTCAAAGGGCATAAAGGGAGAATATTGATTTCACAGTTACTTCCGTCCTGCCCCTGTCCCTGGTGTACCCTAGGCAAACCTGTAAAGCATGGGTCTAAGTTACTGGACCCAGTTTAGAGTTATAAGAGAGCCTGGAGTTTCTTTATGATTTTCATGTTTAGCACTGGGTGAGAGAACTTGAAGTATCTGTATGTAACAAGAGAGTCAGAAGAAAACTAATGTGGGGAGAAGTGTCATGACAAAATGTGGTTCCTAGAAGAGGGAACACATCTTTGCATAGTAGATGTTCAGCCACCACTGAGTTATGTCCTTTAGGTGTCATAGCAGAGGAAAGCTTTTTAAGGAGAAGTATCGAGAAGATTTGTGATAATCCTCCTTACATAAAAAGGAGAATAAGGGACAACATGAAGATGCTCCAAACAAAAGATGAAGTGGTGGTATTGTCCATGTAAGTAAGGAGTTTTGGGACTGGGACCATAGGTTTAGTGAAATGGAAAGAAAATAGTTCTTCAGATCAATGTTATGAATTCCAGGACGGAATTAGAACTGTATTTGTCAGGACAGTATTTAATTGGTGGAGAAAATCAATTTCTGTGAGGAAATACAAATATTAATCAACATCTGTTTAAAGGCAGTGTTTGTACTTTTTCCACTCGGTAGTGGTGCAAATAATTGTACTTATTTGATTGGTACACTCATCGAGAAGCCAGCATCATTGGTGTCAGTGTTGACTTGCTCAGTCTTTAGCTGCCAGTCAGAGTTCCTGTTGAAAAGAAAGATCTGGATGCAGTAATAAATTCAGCAAGCCATGAGACTGGTTTATTTTGGCATCCTAGAGAAGAATAATACAACTTGTAAATTAGTCATTCAAAACGAATGATGATGCAAGAGCTTAATTTTATTTTAAAGAAGGGCTTTGGGAGTTCTCTTAATCCAATGGAATTTTAGTCATTATGTCTTCTCTGAACATATGCTTCCTTTCTGTGTGTAGTTCAAGTTGGACAGTCTTGTTTTCTTGTGGTATTAACAATATGGGATTTACAAAACTCAGTCTTCATGTGCAAGCACAGAGCTACATCCTTGTTACACCTGAAAGGGAACTTCTGTTTTGTCATGTAAAACTGCAAGGTGGGTTGTTTTGTTCTGTGTCCCTTGTAGAGCTTTACCATAGACTACAGGTTCATCTGTTGTTAGCGTGGTGATGGTTTTTATGTTTGCCCTTTCCGTTCTTCACTGTACTAATTTATTAGAGTTTGGCTAGTCTGGTACAGCCTTAATTAGCTTGAAGCTGTGCTTTGTGTTTAAATAGCTGGAAAATCACTTGATTTTTGCCTCTTGCCAAATGACATTTATGCTCAAACTACTGAAATTCAAAGCATTGCTCTCTTTGTGGTGTTACTCTTCCCTTGCTGCATGAATTCACTTAATGAGACAGTGCTGAATTTAGATTTTTTTTTTCTAGGTTTTTCTTTGTTAGTGTTGCTTTTGGTAATGTTGTAAGGTAAATGTGTAAAGCCTTGATTTCGTGGGTTTTTTTGCCTTTATGCCTGTGAGGAAGTTACTGTGCTCCTACCTTCCCATATGGCACATGAGGACAGAAGCAAGTACCTCCTGGGGGAAACAAGACCGCAGCTACTGTCTTTCATCCCAGAGCTAAATACATAGAACTGCATGAAAGATTTTCCCAAAGGAGAAAGATTGTAGAGGAGCTGTTTTGCTTCAGTAATACTTAGTTCTGCTTTGAATACAGTTCAGAGCTGGCATGGTTTTATGTTGGTATATGGACACATTTTCCCATTATTTCAAACTTCTGTCTTCCCTCGGACAATCAGTTGCTTGGTTTTGGTTGGTTGTTTTGTTTATGACCTGGGAAATGTGAGTTTTGTTGTAATTTAATAACAAGATGTATGCACTTTGGTAGAAACTCTTGTGTGCTGTGTAACTTCTCATGTCACCTTAGATGAAGGAAAGAATGCACTGGATTAAGGTTACCTTTTTTGTTAGGCCTGATGCTTGGGACCCTTTTCCCTTTAAAGAATAATTTCCAAATATGACATAACTTTATTCCCCAGATACGACTTCTAATCAAAGCATGTAGAGACCATAGGGATGAAGCTGAATTGTAGAAACAATGAAGATGAAGTTACTCTTGAGTCTAGGTTGTCTAACTGTAAACAGTATCTCAGGAAGGGACTAAATGTCTTTTGCTTTTCCAGAAGTGTACTATTCTCAAAGGTGAGGAAGAGGTGGACTGGTGGGTCTTACCTCCAAGATGAACATTAAACAGTGTTAACAAGAACAGTAATAGTTTGGAATGAGCACAATAACTCTGAAAGAAAGAATGTTGTTTACAGTTCTTATTCCTGGGGTTTCAGCTCTGTTGGAACGAAGACCACAGAATAAATCCATAGCCAGAACTGCATCCCTTTCTCATTAATTTCTATTATTATATTACCTCAGACTCTTGGGTATGTACCAGAATCAATTGTTTTAGATTTCCACAATACCTACCGCAAAAGATGAACCCTGCAGCAGAGAGCTGGCAGTCAAAGGCAAGCTAAAAACCCCAAACCTCAAGGTTTGAGAGAGCACTGGGAAATAGAATTGTTGTGTGTTGATACTGGATGCACTGCCAAAGTACTGTAAAGACTTGTATGTGTCCATACACATTTTGTATTGGCAAAAAGAGTTTTAAGCAATAATCTGGGAAAAAATGAATGACTTGTGGGGATTATCTTAGTTCTGCAGTACTCATTAAATAAGCAGTTTAAGAGTGGCATATCTATGGCCTTTCAACAGGGCTAAAAGCTCTTGGGAGATAGGAACCTTACTGCAGTGGCAGAGGGTAAGGAGTATAGGCAGGCTGCTATGATTGGAGGCAGCAATTTTTGTCTGATGCAGGAGAGAAGATGCTGGCCAGTGCAGAGTTCAAAAAGCAGAATTCTAAGTGTTTCCTTGCTAAAGTGGTGGGCTGTGACATTTTTTTTCTATATGACTCTTTCTACTCCCACTGTCCCCTCATTCATCTTATCTCAGCTTTTGCTTCCTCTACGTTGCTTCTTTCTTGACTCTGCAATGTGCTTCAGCAGTACCTGTGGGAAACTCTCTAGAGGTAATGCTCTTTCTTCTAAACCATGTCTACCTCAGCATCTGGGAGCTGATGGGCTTCAAAGATTCATACACATGTGTAATAAGCTATCAAAATAATAATAGTATAGTATGTTTAAATGTTTGTAGAGCTGAATCTGTGTGGACATTTGTTTATAAGATTGAATTTACACTAGATGTTTACTGTGGACATGATCCAGAGCTATCAAAGTTGGGGAAACTTGGCAGAAATGCCTGCAGTGCTTATATTGTTTAATAAACAAACAGCTGAATAATCCTCTTGCATAAAACGGTAGAGGATTATACTGGCACTGTTTCTTTGATTATTTTATTTAATGAATTGAGAAAATTAATCCAGTAGTTGGTTGATTTGCGTTATGTTCCTTAACTTACTGGAAGATCTTGTGATTTCTTATTCTAAGTGCTTTTTGTTTTGTTTCTTTTTTTTAAGCATGTACAGCGCCTATCTTTCTTGCAGCAAGACTGGAAATCTGTGATGGCAGAGTGAGAGGAAGGTGGTCTTCTTTTCACTGGCTTTTACTGAGGGAAAAAAAGAATTTTTAGTATGAACTGAGCAGAAATAATCATGTGAAGAAGTCCTTTTAGAAGGTCTGAGGAGATCTGATTTAAAGTTTTTGGTGCAGTAGATTGCTTAGTTAATATGAGTGAGTCAGATTTGTTTCCTGTACATGTTCCATCTCTTGTACTGCAGACACTGAAGGAACACAAGGCAGTAGTAGTTTAAGTAGGTTATTGCTCTATTAACTAACACATTTGGGATCTCTTAGGTAGCAGCTTATTTGGTTCAGGTCATCATCCTTTTGAAATCTGCTCTGTGAAGTGAGGGATAGTCAGAATTCTTTGTCCTTTTGCTTGAGAGGTTGCTCTTCTGCCTTTTTTTGCTCATGCAAAACCAAAGCGTGGAATTGAAGAAGGGAGGATACACCTGTTACATGAGTGCTGTGGGTCTCTTCCCTGTTCTCTTGATCTGTTTATTTCCCTGTCTGTTAGGGAAATGAACTGCAGTCACTGCTACACTGAGCTTCCTCACTAGGGTGCCTTACCACTAAAGAGTGTAAGTACTGCAGTTTCTCAGTAACTGATGGTTTTATAAATTAAGTTTCCTCATACTCTCCTATGAGGAGTAAACACTATATTAAATAATTTTTCAGTCCTTCTGTCTCACAATGAGATGTTGGTTCTGCTCTCTCTGCTTATGTGATTCAAATGGGTTCTCCTCCAGGGTTTTCGCTTAAAACTTCTTTATGAAGCCATATTAGTCTAAGTTGTCTTTAGCTCAGAAAAGCTATGCAAATCCTCCCTTTTAAGAGATAATGTCTTCATCATTCTTGTAGCAAGGATGTTGGCAAGCTGGAGGAAACAAACCAATATACCACAAAGGGAATCGACACTTGCATCAGGAAAGCTCCAGTCCTAAGGATCACAGTATTGCCTGTTCTGAAAGGGACCTTTCAGATTAAGTCCAACCATCAACCTCAATCTAACAAGAACTTTCCCTAAACTGTATCTCTATGTCTACCCAACTGTTAAAATACCTCTAGGGGTGGTGAATCAACCACTTCCCTGGGCAGCCTGTTAAAATGCTTGATGAACCCCTCACTGCGCCTTGAAGCCTTTTGCTCTATGATATCTTCTTAACAGCCACCTTGTACATAAATCTTATTTCTTTAAATTACTGTTTTAATACATGATGTATGTAATCAATGTAATGGTTCTAGTGGTTTAGCAGCACTGCACATTGACAAATGTGTAACTGCAGGTAATAGATTTTTATCTCTCTTTTATTATTTTTTTTTTAGGTATAAACCATTTTGTGATTTGACCTTCTATATGATTAACTTTCTGATTGGCTTTGTAATGCTAAGATTTATTATAATTATTCTACATGGAATTTCCCAAAGTGTTGAGCACTTGTGCAGCTTAAATTGCAAGATTACTGAGTCAAAACTGGCAAACAAGCATTGTGTGTCTTATTTTATCTCATTTTAAAGGATAGACTGGTGTGTGTTTTTGTTTGCACTATTGCAGTGTGGAGGCAGGAGGGCTATCAGGAAAGGGATCCCTCCAAAGATGTATTAATGACATTTTTTCCCCTAGATGTCAATTATCCCAAAACATCTCAGTGTCTCCCTTTTCTTTTTCTAATGGCTATTGATAGTGTAATCAAGAGTCAAAATATCATTAACAGCTGACTGCACTGTAAAATGCTCCTCTCTCTTGGGGAGCCGTGGCCAAATAGACACTTAAAGTGGGCTGTCTTTTCTATGCTTTCCTTTAAACCAACATCTCCAAAGATTTCTTCATCACACATGTTCTCTTATAAATCTTGTGTTAAGAGATTATTTCCAGCTGCCAGTTAGTTAAAGCCAATGTTTGGGGGCTGTATTAGTGCTTAGGCCTGGTGCAGAGTAAGAGCTGATGGTGCTCAGTGAGGTTGTTGATGTGATGGTACGGGTGCTTTCTGACCTTGCAGTAATTAAATATCTAATACTGAAAATATCCGACAGGGACATAGATAAAACTTAATACGTAGTGTTTGATCACTTTTGTGTCATTACTGTAGCTATGGTTTTCTATTCTGATGTTACCTTGTCGGTATGTTTCTCCTATATGTACAGAGGACCAAAGGAAGAGCTTTCCCTTGTCTTTTGTAAGGCTGATGCAAGCATTCCATCTTAAATTGTTTTCTTAATACTTAGATATTACTACAAAATACAGATTAACTTGAATTTAAATGTTAGCTTGTAAACATAGTTTCATGGTTCTTGCTTGATCTTATGCTGTCATTGTATTTATCTTGTCTGCTCAGAGATCCATCTTTACATGTAGCTATTTATTATGGTCCCACCAAAGGTCCTACCTTTTGGAGCATCGTGCCAACAGACTTGAACCTCTTGCATCTGGAGACATTCAAAACCCATCTGGATAAGTTCCTGTGTGACCTGGTCTAGGTGTTCCTGCTCTGGCAGGGGGATTGGACTAGATGATCTCTTGAGGTCCCTTCCAATCCCTGACATTCTGTGATTCTGTTATCTGGGGCCTTGTGTACCACTGGTTTCCCTTTTTGTCCCAATTTCATACTGTGATATCTGTGTATCTGCCAGCATTCCTTGTGCACTGCAGTGTCTGTGGGATCAGCTTGGATGTCCTGAAACTGTAAAATCTGAGACCAGAAGTAAAATTAAAATACTTATTTTAGTAATTGAACTGAGCGTCCTCCCTCATTAGGAAAATCTCTGTTTCTTATGTTCTTTTTGGCACTGTAGAACATAGCTGAGTTTTATGTATTGTTTTCATTTTAATATCTTGGGCTAAACTGCTAATCTCTGTGCTGCTATCACACACTGAACTGCTGAACCTAGAAAAGTTAAAACATCTTAGGTGTAGTGGTGTTGTTCAGGATAGAATTTTGCATTATTTGTAATAGACTGTAGCTGTAGGCTGACAGAATGTGCCATCTTGCTAGATCTAATATTGTTTGCTGCTTTGGGATTTTTTTTTTGTTTTGTTTTGGTTTTTTTTGAGACAGAGGATGAACTGGACCAGCTTGTTGCAAAATTAGTATTGTCTTTATATTCAGTCAGATCAGTGAGCTGACTCAACTCACCCAGTTTAGTTGGCACCTCAGTCAGTCAGACTCAAGGGAGAGGTTGGGAGCACACAGACTGGTGCCTGTTTTGCAGCATCCTCTAGCTGGACTGGATTCAGGTGCTATTGAATGGGGATGTGCTAGTACTTTCTGGTTATGTTATAGTACCCCAGAAACTGTATGGCTGTGGTAATTGCAAAAATATTTTATAGTAGATAATGGTCCAACAGAAATACAAGCTATCATAAATAATTTTTAATAGTATTGTAAATTTACTGTGCATACTCTATACTTAGTGTTCTTTGCCTTCCTTTGCTCCTCACATAACACATATTGAGTCAATAGAATAATACAGGGTGATTTCTTTCCTGCCTGTAAGCTGGGTTTATGCTTCTTAAAGCTTTAAATAATCAAATCGTAACAAGTCTCCTATGACACTTTCATCCACTATTTGTAACCTATGGTTTCTGATAACAAGGAAATAATATGAAATGTTTGGGTCCTGCTGTTTGATAAGAGCTGGCTATTTAAGCATGAAGGCTGGGGGACTACTGTGATAATGTGCTGGAGCTGGGCAGCTGATTAGATATGAACACTACTTACTGACAGGCTATTTTGTAGCCTGCAGTATCTGAGAAGGGAAGTGATCAATACTTTGTGCTGAAGATCAAAAATTATAGTAATGTCATTATGTTAAGAAGGGCTTGATTTGGTGTTTTCCTGTGGTGTGTTTGGTTTACTTTGGTTTGTTTTATTCCACCCCCATTTCCCCGTCCTCCAATCTGATTTGCTGAACTGGCATTTATTTTCTTTCTGCAGGGGAAAGCTATGTCTGTGGTTCCATAGAACCCTTCAAGAAACTGGAGTATACGAAGAATGTAAACCCAAACTGGTCGGTGAATGTCAAGACAACTTCCAATTCTCGTTCAGTGCCATCTCTTGCCACTGCTAAAGGAGGTACTCCAGATGCAAAAGAGAATAAGGATTTCATTAGGCCCAAACTAGTCACTATCATCAGGAGTGGAGTGAAACCACGGAAGGCAGTCCGCATCCTGCTCAACAAGAAGACGGCTCATTCATTTGAACAGGTTCTTACTGATATAACCGATGCCATCAAGCTGGACTCGGGAGTGGTTAAGCGTTTATACACACTAGATGGAAAGCAGGTAAGAATTCTTACGATGATAGTTCTCAGCATAAAGAAAATAGAATTTTCTAAAAGGAATAGTGCATTTGCAAAAATTCTTGAATGTGGAAACAGGCCTCTACTGTGTGAGCAGTTAGGAAACACATCATGAAGCGTTACTTGGCCTCAGTGGTCTTAACATTTTTGATAAATAGGTCTAAATCTGTCAGCTGAAAGTGTGATGTGGTTTTAGCTCTGCATGTCAGAAATGTGGGATGAAGGATGTAATTTTCAAGAGGCTTATTCTGTTAACGTGTTCCAGCTTTTTCTTGCAGCAGTTTCATGAGTCATTGTACTTTCCATAAACTGTAAGAATGAACTGTGAGAACACATTTCACCATGATAAATGCAGTTCTACTGCTGTTGTCCATGCTCCGTTCTACTGCTGTTGTCCATGCTCCATTCTAGCTGCAGCAGGACTCAAGACTTGGTAACTCTGAAGAAGCTGCAAGCTTAGAAAATGAATGAGCTCTTTCTATTTTGCAGGAAAGCAGGTAGGGTTATGTGTGGTGACCGGAGTTATTGGAAAATCTCTTATAGGTTACATACTGTTTTTTCTATAAAATACCTTCAATCAGTGTCTTTTTTTTTTTTTTTTTTTTTCTTAATGGACTTATTGAATTGGAGTAGATTGAGATTTTGAGAGACTTCTTGAGGGTAGGGGGGCAATAAAACATATTAGAGAGTAATCCTACTTCTTTTGTCTTTCACTTTGTTTGTAGTTTATCTACGGGCATGTTTTAATTATAGCAAAACTGGAGAAGCGGATAACCTGGTGAAGGGCAAGACTAATTTCAGCATGACCTGAATAGATTTAGAGCAATGGTGACTCTAGAGAAATAAATCAGGTATTTGCATTTGCAAGAGACACTTATTAAACTGGAGAAACAATGGAGGTATAAAATCTGAGTAGAAAGATGGATAGACAGACCGTATCCCTAAAAAGCTAACAGAGATAATTCCTTTTTAATACAGCTGTATTTTACAGATTCTGCGCTCACCAATTTGCAGTGTAACTATCAGGAGATGCTGTAAAATATACAGGTAAATAGTCTGCTAGATGCAGTGCTTATCTTAACGTGTCTGCAGTTACTGGGGTTAATACAAAAGCTTAGCTCTGGAAACAGCTACGATAATCTCTGATCTCAGAGAAGACTAATTGATGAACAAGCCATCAGATCACTGGTTCAAATCAGAGTTCAGTTTGGCTTGACCATCCACAGTTTTGTATTAGTAACCCCTAATGTCAGTTACAGACAATAGTTCAGTTATTGATGTGCCTGTAAGGATTCTGTTACGGTGATGTCATTGAAAATTTTGAGCTGGAGCAAAAATGTGGAGATGAAGTTCTTTTTGCCTGCAGCAAAGGTAAATTGTGTCTGGGCAAACTCTCATCTCCTGACTTTCTTAGCTAGCCAGGGAGCATCAAGGGTAAAAATTTGAGAATGGAATTAGGATTCAGTAACAGGATGGATGCAGTTTTTGAGCAATGTGGTAAAGAGGGAGATGTCCATTCTGAGGCAGGGAGGTTTTAACTAGTTGATCTTTAAGATTTTCCCACACTCTAATTGCTGTAAGTAAATACTACTGTCATCCCACTATTGTGGGGAAAGGGAAGGCTAGATTTTCTTGATACTGGTATTTTCATTGTTGAGCTGAATTGTTTGGGGGATCATGGGATTTTAGGTGAGCTTAAATTCATGTGCTGGAGCACTTCCCTGGCTGGGTGGGCCTTTGAGTAACCTGGTCTAGTGGGAGGCGTCTCTGCCCATGGCAGAGGGATTGGAGCTAGATGATCTTTAAAGTCCATTCCAATCCAAACCATTATCTGATTCTGGGATTTGATACTTATCTCCATTACCTCATGTCTAAACACTCTCCCAGGAGACTTGGCGTCTCTTCTTCTATTTATTCTTTCCTTTTCTGGTTGTTGGGTTGCAGTTCCCATCTGGCTGCCTGACTCTGCTGGTAAGGGCATGATTTGGGGGAAGATGTGCGAGTCATGCTGGTGTAATGGATATTTTGATCACTGCTTGTACAAAGCAGTAGAAAAGGGAAATGAACGATCCCATGCTCAGCAGGAGCAGTCTGTTGCTTGCCCCTGTGTGAGCAAGTCATTGATTTCCTGTGCTGCTGGACAATTGCTGTTCCATTTTCCTCTGGCAAAAGTCAGAGCTCCGAGATGGCATTGGGAGCATGATGATGGATTTCTGTATTGCTAAACTCAAGCTGTGAATGATTACTGGGAGAAAACCCATGGCAAATCCAGAAATTTTCTAGTTGTGCTTATAACTGGGACTTCTACTGTGGCTCCTGTTTGAGCCTGAAAGGCTCTGGAATCCTATGTTCCGTGGTTAAACGTAGAAATCATTGGTTAAATCTTTCCCTGCTAACTTAAAAAGCAATAAAATCTTAAAGCTCTGAGCCAAGAGAAGTAATTTACTGTAAGGATAAGAGAATAAAGCTGTCGTAGGATTATTCTTTAGGAATGTAACGTGGAGAAAGTCTAATCTGTACAGTCATCTCTTGTGAATTATTTTATGAGGCCAAGCCTGATATTACCCATCTATGGCAAAAATTGACATGAGTCCCATATATTTTTAGTGCAGATGGGCAATGAGGTATGCTGTGAGGTCTTGTTGGGTATTGCCATTGGATGCCTCAGCCTAATCAAAAGAGAGGAGTAGGAGTCAAAAGTCTTAACTGAGCATCCAAGTCAGGTGACTGTCCTGTAATGACACTACATATTAAAGAACTTGGCTTAAATGTGTTTCTTCCAACAGCCCGGTTGCTGTTTCGATTTTTATCTCTGGAAGACATTAATAAATATGCTCAGTCAAAAGGAATTTAAATGGTGGTCTATAAAATTTAGTGGCAACATCTCTAAAATTTAGTGACAACAATCTTTTCTTGATGAGACAGGTAGTGTTAAAACAGTCAGGACCTGAGGAAAGTTACAATTTCTAATGTTGAGCAGGTATTTATTTTAGATTTCACTAATTTAAAATGTATTTCACTAATTAAATATGTATTTCACTAATTTAAAATGTATTTCTCCCTGTTGGAAACAGAAGACTAGCGATTTATTTGTATTTCCATAAAACTCTTGTCAGAATCTGGATTTTGACTGCAATGTTTCTGAAACTTTAGAAAATAATTTAATTTAGAAAGAGAGAAGCGCTTCTCTGCAGGATGCTCATGGATTTGAAGAAGATGGTGGGGCTCTATAAAAAGTATTTAACAGTCTTATGAGCTCAGGCCAAAATTAAAAACTATCCGGAGGGAGATGCTGTTCTCCTTGTCTACTTTGCTGTGTAAGGAAAATAAAAATAGAATGAATAGTTTTAGTGGCTGCCTGTAAGAGTTTGTATCATAATAGCTTGCACTGTGAGCATTATTAATTTTTATATATATATTTAGATTAAAATATTGTTTAAATGCATGAAAAGACATTATTAGTATTGTCCCTTATTATTTTCAGATGCTTGTACAGAGAAGGAATACTTTCTTGTAGCTAAAATATGTCTTGCTTTACTGTAGATGCATCATTTTGGTTTGGTTGTTACCTTTCCTTTAAATGTAGGTATAATTTTCACAATTTTATGAGTTTATAAAAGGCAATGTGTGGACACACAACACAAACATCAAGGGTACAAGCTGTGTGTGGAGACAGAGCCTGATTGCTGTGAGGCAGAGACTCAGTTCTCTGGTTTCTGTGCACTGATATACTTTTAGAACAACACCAAAGACTGAAATTGGAGTATACTAATGGCAGTAACATATAATAGCAAAGTCATGAAGCAATGCAATTTTTAGAAGTATTATAGTGTGTGTATTTGTACAAGGTATTTATTATTTGAATATTTAGACAAAGACTAAAGTCTGGACAGAAGGGCTGTATCACCTTGTGAGTCCTCCATTTGCTTTTGGCAAAATAAACATCTGGTTTATAATGAGAACGCCTTATTTGAACAGGTGGTTTGTTGAGCTTAACTAGATGCAATCATACAAATTATTTTTCCAGTTTAAGTGTTATGCTGTGGCTTTGACTCCAGACAGCTAAAATGGTCAGTGACAGAGATACCAGAACAAAAGTCACTCTCTGCTTCTTTTTTTTTTTAAAGCAATTTATTTCAGATTAAATTACCTTTGCAATATGTAATACATCTACTATTATTTAAATATCTTACAGAAATGTATGTGAGTTGTAGGGTGGAGTTGGAGTGAGTCCCTCAATACCTTTGCTTTCATCCATTAAAATAGCTTTTAAATAATTGTGCATCCAAGGAGGGGGATCAACACTGTGCTGGAAAGCTTGACTTTTCTTCCTCACTTGAAAGCTTGACTCTCTTCTTCACTAAGTGGAATGTGTCTTTGTTTTTTATTGAAGTTCCACTCTAAAAGGGATGTCTTATGATATAAACAGGATCTTTTTCCTGTGGATTTCTGTCTCTGAAGGCACCTAATATCTTTATATTTTAGCAAGGAATTAATACTACTATTTTAAGAAAGAACTCTACCGAGAAAGCAACTGTTTGCACCTACACCTAATCTGAGCACATGCTTTTTAAATTTTGTCCTAGAGGTGTGGAAAGCATTTGGTAGTTATCTTTATTCTGCAATAAATTCTTGCCCAAACTTACCCTTTTTTAGGATAGATTAAAGATCTTTGTCTTTCTCTGGACCAGAAAAGCCTATATAAAGCAAGGTGGGAATCATTAATGAGAAGACATTCCCTACTTAGTATTTGTGTAGCATAAGTTATACAACAATCTAGACAAAATGAATGTTAAACAAAATAAAATTTATGTGCAGTAAGTGACTTGTTTTGTGTGTGCTTTGTAATTTTGTTTCACATCAGCATTTGTAATCAGTTCCATTTTTAATATAGAAGGCACATTAAATTTTAAGGGTGACTGGATGTGCATGTTCTTTTTATTTGTTCTTCAGCTGTAGTTACAAATCACTCGAGATGCATACTACTTAAAATTATTCCTAGTTTGAAAAATGTGGGGATTAAATGCTTTTATATCTTCTGTATGTTCTCTCCCAAGTGCAGTAACTTTAGCTTCTCTCTTTGTCAAAGACTTTGGAGTTCCCTGTCTGCTACAGGCACACATGGTTGGTGATGATTGAACAGAGAACCATGGTGAATGCTCTGTGAGTTGTAGCTGTGAGATATGGACTAATTGGGAGCAAATATTAAGTAAGGTGGCTTCTGCAGATCATACAGGCATTTTAACAGGGGAGCAACAGTTAGGAAAAGTTGTGCTTTTGAGGTAGTGCTCTTGGGGATTTGAAACCCTTCTTACTTACACTGCACAGGCTGTTTCTTTCATAAAGGCTTCTCACGATGTTTGGAATTTGCTAACAGACAACCATGTTATGCAGCTGTGAGGTGCTCTTAAGAATTTCTCCAGCTTTTAATGCACCTAATTTTCCCTCCTGTCTATCTGCAATATATTTAATAAAAAAACTTTTCTCTGGGAGATGAATAATTTCTGGCTTTCATTATTTGAAAATAAGTTTAGGGCGGGACTTAAAGAGGAGGATTTTTTTCAAAATACTGAGATAAAGACCCCCTTTGAAGACATCATAGGCAGTTGTCAGTCACTGATTTTTTTTGTTTTGTTTGTTTTCCATTCTGTCTCAGCAGGTGGTGAGTGGGCTCTGATGGTCTTGGAAGATTCTTATAACTCCTATTGAGAGAATTGGACTTCCATTACAAATTAGTCCAGTAAGAAAACCATCAAAATTTGGTTCAAAATCATTCAAGTACATGTTAGGGTAGAGAGTTTGCTGGCAATTGGTATTACCCTGATGTTGGAGGATAGGTGTGATAGGTCCTTGAACTCTTGTGGCTCTGGGTAGGCTGTTTTGATGTCATGTTATGACATTGACTAACACTTTTAATTGTTACTTAAATAAAGCCTTCTGTAAAGGAGTGAACAGAAGCCCATTCCTAATTGAAATCAGTGTGTTCATTCATTTGTCTGGGGTCTGTTCCTATTAAGCTGAGACTGACAACTGTGTTGCTTGGTCTCTAAAAGCTCTCTCACAATAGAAGTTTCCAGGGTTGCTAACTGGCATCCCTTATTTGGTGTAGGCTGACTTTGAAAATTAAGAAGAGAAGATGCCATCTTCTGCAACATTTAGATTGGCTTTCATGCTGTGCAAAAGAAAAACTATTGTTAATTGAATAAGGGTGAAGACTTGTGTATCTGCTTCAGTGCACTTTAAATATCATATAAGCTCATCTTACTGTCTCACAATGCTATACAGCTACTCATGAGAGAGTTTGTGCACAGTGAGAAGCCTTTTTATTAAGAAAGAGTGATTTCCAACTCCTTAGAGTATATATATATATTTTTTTTTTTTTTTTTAAGTGTGAGGAAGGGTGCCTCAGCGCAAAGGGTATGGTGAGGTCATTACAAACTATCAGTTCCTAGAAAAGTTGTCCTTTTCCTCCACATCTTGACTTTGCTACATTGCTTTAAATGTACAATATAGCTGAGAGGACATATTCAGCCAGTTGAGTATTGCTACTAGTGAGGGAGGCAGAGGAAATATAAACATGTCCAGCTATGTGGTGGTGATGGAAAGAGGACTTTAGAAAAGTGCTTTCAGATTTCTCTTATGATGCCACACCACTATTTCATGGAGACAGGAATGGGATGACTATTGATCACTGAAAAGAGTTTCCTGTGTTCACTACCATGTAGTCCTCAGGAGCAGATAGGTTTGCTCCTAACAGCTAAAATCTTGTGCTTTATACTTTCAAATAGTAGTCATCCTAAGCTTTCCCTGTTCTGTTCCTACTTCCTCCTGAGGTATTGTATTTCATGACTTTCACTGAACCAGCTGAGCTCAATAGTTCAAAGACTTTACACTGTTTATTGTCAAATTGTCATGTTCACTGAGATGTTTTTATTTTTACTGTCTGAAGCTGTTACTGTTACTAATGCTTTTCTCATTGGCATAAGTAAGTGTGGTGTGTCTCTTTCCTTTCTCTGAAGTGATACAATGTAGTGAGACTGTAAGAAAAAAAAAAAAAGGCAAAACAAACCAAAAAGTAATGATTCTTGGATTTGCTGGGTTGTTTCTTTTCAGTCTAAAACTAGTTGCTACATGAAGATGAAGAATTTCAAGCCATTTAGTAGAACTCTAAGCGTCATCAAAAAAAGAAATATTTTTCTTGCATACTTTTTTTGTAGCATGTGTGTTTCTTTCCTGAGGAATGATATTATTCACAGAAAAAATTCTTGGTACTGCATACACAGTATTAGGATTTAAATATTTACTTTTTGATGTAGGCATTTTAGGGTAATTCTGTCCTTGGTTTGTCATGCCTTGAATTTTTTCACAAATGTTGTCCATGAGTTGTTAATTTGGACTGATAACTCTCTTTAATCAAACTCAGTTTTGAATCCAAAAATTAGTACAATTATGAAATTGATTACATATTTCTTTATACTGTTATTTTTTTTCAACAACTTTTTGCATTTTGTATGGAAAGAAATTCCACCATGAATGACGAGTATTGAGAGGGCAAACTACATATTTATTCTGTCATAGGAAGTCTTTTTTTCTGTGAAACCTCATGCTTTCATTTTTCCCTGCCTGTTTATAGGAACCAAGATTTTAAAACATTACAATGTGTAATTGATATTAGTGAAATATTCCTAAAGTTGCTGGCAGTAGAGGAAATTATATTGATAGCCCTATTGTGTACCAATTTTGTTTTTTCTAATTAAGCTTTTATGAACCAGGTTTCTTTTCTCAAACTGCGAGCAACTGTGAAGCATCTTATTTTCAATCCTTTCCAACTTCCTAATCTATGTATTTTGTTGTCTCTCACAGTGAATGTTGTGAAACACAAGTGTCTTTGGATATTCTACCTGTTTGGCCTGGAATTTCCTCATGTGGTTCTTTTTCCGCAGGAGGAGTCTAGGGTGATGACATACTTCTCAGGTGCTCATCAGATTAATCAAGATGAATCCAGGTCTCTACTTCTAGAAAGATTCGTCCTTAAATGAACCCTGCTCTATACAGAAGTTGGAGGTGGAATTCTCTTCCTTTTTTCTGTGTGTGTGGGGATTTCTCCTGAGAATTTTGGTAGAAGTGAGAGTGAGACTTAAAGGATGTTCAGGGACAGCAATATGAAGTACTATGATATCAGTGGTGTACAGTGTATTCTGCCTCTTTACCCCTCCATTCCTCTATGAATATGAAACTAATTTGCTCAATCCAGTAGAAACTATTGACTTAATCTTGTCTGAGTCTGTGTCCTCAGTACTGTGTGCTAGTTCATGGAGGCAGAACTTCCTGACTCAATCAGATTTAGGAACTAATACGATTACCAGTAGGTTAAAATATCTCCATTGTTCTAAATGAAGTCAGTAGTGTGCTGAAAACACATAGGTTTTTATGAATAAATCAAGCTCTTTCAGGACTTGCTTCCTGATACCACTGGCTAATGGTATGTGACAATGTTTATATCACATTTAGTTTTTTCTTAAATTTTATTATTTTCTGTTATGTTTTCTGAAAAAAACCTGCTGAAGTTGGTCAGACCACCTGCTGCAAGGAGGTGTTTTTACTTGAGAAAGCTGCTGAGGAGGGAATCAAACTTATAATGTTGAACAGAATTCTTGAAGTCATAGACAAAAGAGAAGTCTTCAGGGTCCCAGGGGTATGCAGGACAGGGTGTGGTACCTTACACATAGATAAAAATTACCAGAAAAAAAGGAAGTTTCAGATTAGAAAGTAATATAGAAGCCTGTAGTATGATCCCACTGGAGCCAGCAAAGCTTTATGGAGTTTTGAATTCATAGCTGGATGTGCTAATAATAAAACTCATGTTAAATAGTAAGGGCTGATTACCTCTCCCAAATCACTTGTTCTGGTGGATTTGGTTTTCCATTAAATGTTGGATCACAGAAACTTCTTTTAAATAAAACTCCTCTGAGCATTAATAGCTTAAAACTCTGTAAGATGTTTAGTCATTGAGTGAATGGAGAGTGAAATCTCAGTTTGAACTTGCTTTTAATTATCTTTTTGGCTCAGTTTAAGCAATGGTTTTCTCAAAGCTGCCAGACAGTAAGGGAAGATTTGGGGCATCTTGTGGAATAGCCAAGGCAGAGTGATTAAATGAGTGAAGACAGACATTGCCTGAAATGTACTTGGTGACTTTTTAAATAGAAGACTGTTGATTTAAAATACCTTCACCTGCCCTCTCTTGCACGTTATGTCTATTTTGCATTATTTTGAATTACAAACTGCAGCTGCATCTATATATCATGTATTCAGAGGCTAAACCCTTGACTCTTTATTCAAGCTGTCAGTGAAATATCCTGCTGTCTCATTTTTTGTTTCTTGACTTCTTACCTGCCTCTGAATAATTTCTTTATGGAGGTTTTCTAGGAGATACATTAATTTTATTTGAATTTTCCTTTTGTAGTATTTCAATATTATCTTTTTTTTAATAGTTGCAATTCCTTTTCTTTTAAAATCTGGCAAATTCTGGAAAATTACACTTTCTGTGGGATTTGTTTCGTCTGTGAAATGGTCTCTTGAGCACAATGTCTAGATTCTGTAGTCTTTGGTTCTGTTTAATTGCTTAAAATTGAGATTTTTTTTTTTTTAACCTTGTGCTGTTTCTCCGTGTCTGAATTATGTGTTTGTATCTTATGCCTACACAAAATCTGAGTTAGAGCTAATGCAGTACATGGAGTGTTCAAGTAGAACACTTAACATGCCCCTTGGAGAGGAAAACTTTGAGAAGGAGGTGAGTTTAACACACGTGTTGTGGGAAATGATGCTGGCATACTAGACACTGGTAATGAGAAACACTGTGATCATATGAGAATAAACTCATGCGTGCCATAAATCTGTCTTGAAACTTAAGAAGAAAAAAGTAAAAAATACAGAATCATAGAATTGCCTACTTTGGGAGAGACTTTTCAGATCAAGTTCAACCATGAAGAATGTACTGAAGCTCATGATCATGACAGAAGTCCATATATGATATTCTTGATTCTGATACAGGGTAATTTTCTCTCTACTTCTGGCAGTTGCTTCATGGGCATGAATAGTGAGTGTCACTGGCCCTTTGGGTGGGTGTGATGCTGATTTACACTGATTTAGTGGGTTTAGGATGCACTTGGAATACAAAAATGCATGATATTAATTTCCCATTTTCTGAGTAGTCTGTATTCCTATCTGAAATGCTATCATACTTCTATTTAAAAAAACCTCCAACATTTATTTCCTATACATTTGTAAAAAGAGAATGTGAATTATAGGCTTTAAGAGAGAAAAAAAATGTTTGGATGATTCAGTTTCTAAACCAGAGCACATCTGTTCTGGGACAGATTCAGGAGCATTATGAATACTCTGGGGGAACCTGTTTAAATAGAGTGTGATCTTGATAAATTGGGAACGTGTACTGCAATCAATGTAAAATTTAATAAGGCAAATATGAAACAGCTAACATAGGAAACAATCAAATGGCCTATCTGAAACAGAGGAACAGAAACCAGATGAGAATACAGTAAGCATGGTATGTGAAGGTTTTCAATGCAAGAAGTGTTAAACATTTCCATTGCCGTGAGATGATGGAAAAATGTATGTATGTAGGAAAAGGGGACATAAAAGTAGGTGTTCAGTGGTTGTGCAGTTGATTATGATCTTAGGGAAATCATTTGACATCTACTTTTTTAATCAAAGCTAGGCAAACTAAAATATCTGTATAATAATTTGTAAAATATCTGTACTTTATCTGTAAAGGCAATTGAACTAATATTAGCACTGATTACTGTTGTTATGGTGAGGAAAAGTGGAGAGAAGGAATGAAATAGGAAGAGCAGGACAATTCTGACTTGCTGGGAACAAGAAACATCAATCCTTGAACTTCTCACTTTTCTTTTTGGTTACATTTAGTGACAAACTTGAGGTGAACATTCAGTATGGATGGTATGGACATACCAAGCACAAGGTGAAGTCTGTCTGGGGCTCCATTTCTATTACACAAGATTGAAAAGAAATAAAACCATTTGTAGTCATGTATGAGTGTTCCAGTAGTTAATAAAATGGCTGACATTCTCAGATGAAGTATTTGTCAAGAAGAATTCATTTATCCAGTAACCTTCCATGAAAGAAAATTGCAGCCAAAATTTATAATGTAGCTTTGTTTAAATTTTGTTTAAACAGCGATATTTAAATGTGAGGTCCTGATATATAGCTTGTTGTGTTTAATACTTTGGCTTGTTATGGGGGGAAGGAGGTAATGAAAGGATAAGATTTTCCTTTCTCTGGCAAGTTTTCAATGACACTGTAGGAGGAGTAGCTTTTAAATGTGGCATCCATGTAAAAAATGAACTCTTCTATCTGCAGATGGAGGAGGGCTGTCCTAGAAAAGAAAATTAAGATCTGGTTTCTCTTGTGCCTAGTCCAAATGAATGCCAGTCATCTTTCACTGCAAACAGTAGGAACTGCTCTCTTAAATGTTACAGAAGGAGGGGGAGCATGTGAATGTGGCATTGTACCTCTGTAAGAAGAGGAAAACAGTGCTTCTTCTCTTATAGGCAAATAATCTGAAATAAGAGGTGAATGCTCTCAAAAGTGACCAATATTGTGGCTATACTTCACCACTGCCTCCAGGTTACTCCCCTAGGTTGGAGATGGTCTTCCTTGTGTATAGTTTCAAATTGCAGCATCTTGTCCTGCTGCAGCATTGAAACAACAAGGTTATGCTGTTACTTACTCATCGACCTTAATTTTTTTAACTCAGCCGCCTGTCAAGACTTAACATCATTCTGAAATCCTGAAATGACAGGCAGCCTTACAGCTCCAGATTTTCTCCTGTGGAAGAACCTAGGTAGAGTGTGTGGGAAGTTTTTGTATCTCAAAGCAATGGTAGTCTGTCTGTACAGTAAGTATTTCCATTCTTTGGGAACAAAGCCTCACTAAAAACATACACCAACTTTCCTTACCATTTTTTTATGTGTTATTTTAGATTGCTCCCTGGAAATAAGTCGTGAAACTTGGTACAAAAAACCCAAAGCAGATTAGAAAAGGTGACAAGCAATTTTCAGCCTGTCAAGGAGGGCTGTAACAGTTCTAGTTGTGGTAGGTGTGTGCTGCATTAGGAAGAACAAAGACTCTACTTCTGCTTGTAGTTTAATCAAGGTTAGGCAGGAAATACTGGACAGCAGTTAAATTTCTGGCTTATGCAAAATAAGGCTGACACAGTTTGCCTTCAGTGTGGTATGTAATTCCTTTTTAAATTAGTACTTAGTATCAGTCACTTAGAGATGTAGAGAAGGGAGAGTCTGATTGTTTAGCAGTGGACATGAAGATGAGCAGGGATAATCTGCCCTCCGTGAGGGGAGATACAGAAGTTTAGGGGACAATGCATATTGTGATGGTTGATGCTAGTAGTATATAACAGTGATGCTAAACAAAGCACAGAAAGAACAGCAAGGAGAGAGGATTTTTTAGGTAGCAGCGCAGGGCTACCAAAGAGCTGTAATGATCACTCTCCCACCCTCTTGATACAAGAGCATATGTTACATGTAGGTCAAGAAAAGGAACTGATTTACAATTCCATGAAGTGATTACAGCAGCTCCGGGAGTAGGATTATTGTTAGACATGCAGGGGGAGAAGCAGCTGCCACCTAGCTAATTCCAAATAATGCATCCTGAAATAGGAAGACAGGGATGGTAGAAAGGTAGATGCTTCTCCACCTCCATACATAAGAAGCGATTTAGAGTCTTCTGCCATCTACATAAGCTGTTTCCAGGTATTCATGTTAGATTTTTAGTAAGTCTGAAAAAAAATTAATTGCATGCTTTTTTTTTTTTTCAAGAGTTAATTTGGTGAAGCATTAGCCAAAGCTGAAGTAAGGCCTTTTTGAATAAAAATTTGAACAGACAGACAAAACAAAGTTAGTCTAAGTCTTCTTGATAATGAAGCCATAATTCAGTATTTTCTTTTTCTTCTCTTCAGGTAATCCTTTTCTTTATGACTGAATGTTCTGTAGGCTTTGTTCTCAAACTTCCTTTCTCAGAAGAGATTTAAGTGCTGCATCAAATACTATTCTGGCTAGTGCTAACAGGTTTTAAGTATTTTGAAACATCCTGCAATACATTTAGTGACTAAATTAACCTAGATTTTTTGATACTGCTCTCATTCATGATGTTTCAAACCATGTGAAAACTCTCTTTTCTTTCATTTCTAAACTGTTATATGAAGGAGAAACAAGACCATCAGCTACTTACCTACACTGCAAAATAACTGGGCAAGCTCTACTCTTCCTGACTGCCCTTTTCCTATAGGGAAGATGATGTTTGGAATGGAGTGAAGAAACAAAGGGAATGGTCTCAGGCTGTTTTTTCCTTTCCCAAATAAATTTAAAGTGATTTCTTGAGTAAGGATATAAGCAATACACCCACAATCCAGTGCTCACATTACTTCTCTTAGGAACAAAAAAAGAGTTAGATTTTTTCTACTTTTTTTTTTCTTTATTTGTTTTCTTCCATTCAGTGTTGTCTGTGAACAAAAAACTTTCAAACGAGGTGCTGTGCTATATCAGTTATTTTTTTGTGGTGGTTTTTCATCCCTCATTTCTCCCTGACCCTTGCTATTGTGGCTCAGATTTCCCTCAGCTTTGTGGGTACTAGAAATGGTCAAAGCCTGTTTGGGCCAGCCCTTAACTATGGCATCTGCCTTGGTAAGGAAATGGTTTTCTTATGTGGGATAACATATATGGGTGTCTTTGGAGAGAGTAACATTACTAGAAAATTTGAGGTCATTCTTCCCTGATCTAGATCGGTCATAAAATTTTTTTTTTCAGGTTAAGGAAAAAAATTGTCACCAACAGGTTAGTTATAATGCTGATGATGATCTGAAGTGTGTTGCTTTCCCCAATCCTCTGAATGTAATGACTTTCACATTTTTATAGGAAGTTTTTTATATTGCTTATGTTTCAGAATGATGGAAGGATCCATTAGATTAAGGATGTTTTAGGCTGAGGAATGAAGAATTGTCAAAATAAGCAGCAAACTGCATATTTTTCATTTAGCATATACCATGATAGGTATTTTGTTCCAATAAGGTAATTTGATGAGAAATTTGAGTGCTAATCTTTTTTGTGTGTAAACTGAATTCATGAAGGCAGTGAAGAATGGATGTGTCTCACTGTTTTGAAAATATCCTCAAAGTATAATCTTGTGAGGTATCCAGGTGGAGTTTTATTGACTGACTTCCTGAAATCAATGTGAGTTTAAGAAGACTTAGGATTGGACCGTGTCTTTAGCAGAAGAGAATAAGGAGTGCAATTTACCTGTCTCTTTGATAAGTGGAGAATGTGCAACAGTATGTTTCAGTGTAATGACTTAACAGTTGACATATTAATATGAACTTCTTACACTCCTGAGATACCTTGATAAGTTTCTTACATTTGTTTTGAATTAATTTGGCTTATACTTCTGCTCTTCAGTATTCAGTTAAAAGAATTCACATTGCTCATGTCATCTGTAACATTCCTGGGTTCCCCAAGGCTACTCAAAATTTACTGTAGCTCTGCTAGAGCTCTATAGTAGAGAGAACTTCACAGATAATCTGTAGTACATCTCAAGGTACAGAGATTAAATTTTAACCTCTACCTACTTCTAAGACTATCTGCGGAAGCTGTATGCAGTAGTAATTGTGAGGTTGTTGAAGTGTGGCTGTTGAAACAGGCTGTTGGTATGT
The DNA here is from genome assembly GCA_013400935.1 of Turnix velox. NCBI lineage: Eukaryota > Metazoa > Chordata > Aves > Charadriiformes > Turnicidae > Turnix > Turnix velox. Next base: position 54,161 of record VZTY01023126.1, on the reverse strand, counting down.
CATGTAATAAACTGGAGGAACTTTTTACAAGCACCCTACACCTCAAATTATTTCACTATTGCATTAAAACTGATGGAATCTATGCAGAATTTGTTGGCTTGTTCATAAAGCAAGGTGTTAAATTAAGATAAGCTGGAGTAAATGTACAGTTGGGATCAATTTTTTTTTCTTCTATGATGCACAATAATGGATTGATGTGCAGCATTTCTGCATAACAGCTGCTTTCCTTCAGCTCCACAGGGCTTTATGCACCTGACAATCTTGGTGATAATCACCAGTGAGAGCACTAGTTTTCACAGTTGATCGAGCAGTTGAGGAAGACTACAGTTGTATGACTGATTTATTTGATTTGCAGAAAGCATCGAGGGGATGCATTTTCTTTTAAACTTGATGACATCTTAAGTTCTGGTTTATACTCCCATGGCAATAAAGTGTATGAACTCCTTATTTCAGTCCTTGTCTAATACATTTTGAATGGATGACTCTGCTTAGGTCAAGCTTCAAAGAGCAATAGCAATTTTGAAACAGTTCCAATGACTTTATGGCTGAATAAAACAGGCTCCGGTTGATGTTCTCAGTGCTGTTAAGCAGGCTTTTCCCCTTGTGGAGGTGAGGCAGCCAGGATTGTTGTCGCCAGTGGCATGTTTGGCAGTAGCTAGCTCATCAGCAAAATAATTGTCACTGGTGAACCCTAACTTTGTGGATGTGTCATGGTAGATGGGAAAGCATTGTATTTAACATCTCAAGAGGAGAATCCATCTTCTGCTATTTTCCTCATACGGAAACTTGCAATCAGTGAGTCTGTGTCTCTAAGCAAATGAACTTGGTCTCTCTTCACCTTCACTGTATCATACTAAGGAGTTAAGTTGCCTGGGTAGGCAGCTGAATATACTAGTTAGTTATCTTTTTGAAGAGAGGACTCGTTATATTGGTTTTCTTTCCTGGGAGCTGCAGCATATGTTGGATTTCCAACCCCCCTTCTGCCCCCTCTGCCTCCATTTTTTCACTAGTGAAAATGTGTGCCTTAAGCATGCTGACCACATGCGCATGTGAGCCGCATGTAAATGTGGTTAAAATGCAATCATGACATGGTTGTCTCTGGCATCTCTCTAATTGCTAAATAAGATCAAATATTTTCTACTAATAAATGCTTCTTAATGAATGGGAAATGCGAATATATTCCTTAACTGAAGTTATGGAGCTCCTGGTATGCACAATTTTTCTGCCTTTTCACTGTGTGAACACTCTATTTTTCCAGCTTGCAAATGTTCCCAGTGCACTCAACAGTTGGGTTTTTTTGCCCCTTCCCACAAAAACACTGTCTGAAATAAGAAGTGTTCTCTTCAACTGCAGTATAAATCTTCAGGTACGTTTGCCAGCTTGAACCAAAGGGATAGGGGGCTACTTGCTGCTGATGCAGTGAGATGTTGTCTTTCTGTTAATTCAATTTTGCCAAAAACTTGAAAATTTGAGTTATTACTTTAGAATTTTCTTTTTTATTTATATTTCTTTTTTATGATGGGAATGCTGTAGGAAGTAATACAGAACACACCCACCCTATTTAAGGTTGCCTGTGCAGTTGCTTTGTTTCAGAATTTTTATAAAATAGTCTTTCCTGTTTCCTTGGCAACTCAGTTGTCTGCATTGGTTGCCAAGGAACAGCTTCTGCTGCACAAAGGACAGGGACACTGCTACAGAGTGATTTCATTCTTGGCCCTAACAGGCAGTGGAAGTGTAAGCTTGGTATTTGATAGAACCTGGCCTCCATATTGACTGTTAGCAGGAACTTTTAGGTTTTTTAATGTATAATTGAGGTCTTGGCTACACTTTTTAATTCAGCCATCAGAAACCTCCTGTTACATGCAGCTACAGGACTCCTGTGGAAAGGTGTTATAATTGCATAAGCGTGATTAATTGGAAAATGCGTATTTCCAGAATGGCCTAACCAACCATATAAGAAATTATGTGATAGGTAAAAAAACCCCAAACAATTTATATGATGTAAGATAAAGACAGTCTCGGTCTCAGTTCTGGAATTTTCAGAGAGCAATTAGATGCTGTCGTTCTACATATCCCTACAAAGACAAGATTAAAAGTGAGCACTATTAGGATCACTGTCGGACACATGGCTCCCCAGGCTCTCTAGCTCTAAAAGTATTTTCTTATTTGACCTCCAGTAGAACTACAATCTGGATTCCCATATGATCTCTCTTTCAAGAAGCTCAAACTGGCACCTGTCATCAGTTCATCAGTTTTCTAAAATGAATACAGATAGAAGGAGCATATTGTGAGTCGTGATTCTGTATTACTGTAGAAGTTTATTTTTATGGCTGCCTTGCAGCCATCAGTTCTATGGTTGTGGACCATGGAATTCATGGTCTCCAAGTGGCTAAGGAATGATTTTGGAATTTGTTACAAAATAATATTCATATTTTTAAAGAACAGTATTAAATTTGCTTTCTAGTTTTTAAGTGTAATCAGGACAAAACACTGTTCCTTCCACATAGGCATTCCCAGTGCACCAGTTCTGTGACCAGTTCTGTGAAAGGAGTGAGAGAATTCTTCATCATGAGGCTGATGAGGCAGTGGAACAGAGTGCTCCACCAGAGAGGTGGTGGAAGGCCCATTCCTGGAGACATTTGAGTCCAATCTTGATGCTCTGAGCAACCTGATCTAGTACAGGATGTTCTCACTCACTGCAGGGAAATTGGCTTAGATGACCCTTGAAAGTCCCTTCCAACTCAATGAATTCTAGGATTCAAATTGGAATCCTTCTCAGAGGCTGGTGTAGACACAGAAATAGGGTCTTTTGATCTTAGTATAGAATCTGTAGCTCAGATTCAGACAACCTCCCCTCACTGGTTGTCTAATGAAGTGCCATTACTATACAGTGTTGCATGAGTGCTACTTGTCAGTGGATTTTCAGTCAATTAGTATTTGGAAGAGCTGCAAGGAGGATGAAGTGAGTATTGTATAGTACAAAGTAGTTAATTAGATGCAGATACTCCTGTGAAAGAGAAAAGCTATTGCATGGTATTGTCTGCCCACAGGTGTGTAAGAAAAGAAGCCAAGAATAGTTGTTTCTCCTTTAGCTAAAATGCCAGGGGGAGTTTGGAATGGCAATGCTGAGTATAAGGGGAGTGATCAGAAATTTCGTGGCACCTCTAGTTCTATGTCATAGGCAAAAGGCTTGGTCTTGTAAGTGTGAAAAAAAAAAATCACTCTTACTGCTTTCTCATTTTTGGATACTTTTTGAAGCCCTCTGTCACCCAGAACTAGCTCTGCTTACATGAACTGACATACTGCAGGCTAACTCACAGAAGTTAATTTGAACTTGATTTTGCTTAGTTTAAAATATTTTGAATTAGAAACCTGGGTTTCAGTCTATGAAATGTATCGGTGCCTTCTCTATGGTATTCTCCACTTGATGGATTATTGACTGAGGTACAGTTCTACCTTTAATTTTTTATCACCTTTGTTAGACTTTTTTAAAGTAAAAATCATAATTTTGTAATACAATTAGAGAAGTGGTCAAAGCTTTCCTATGATATTATAATAAAAATTAGCAGTTGTTTTTATAGTCCAGATGTTTGTAAAGAAGTCTGTAGCACGGTCATCATGGATAAACCTACTGCAAATCAGATTGGGTGATAACTTGACTTAGATTGTTTAAAAAGATAAATACGAAATTTCTGATATTGTATTGCATCTTGAATAAATCAAACACATTGCAAGTCAAGAAAAAAGCAGTGGGATAGGTGGTACTTCCTAGTGCAAAACCTCAAGCCCTTTTTGCTCTTAGATGTAATCTGAAAGTTTTGAACAGAGAAGACAGAATGAGCTGGAAAATAAAGGACTAAACTACCTATCTTTTAATGAATGTGATGAATAGCAGCTTATCCTTTGTGCTTGCTCTGTCTTTCAGATACTGCATTCCATGATACAATCCCTACAATGTTCTTTAAAAACCATTTGGGGATTATTAAATAAAGAACATTGAATTCTCTTTGTGTATAATACACTTCAAACAACTTGCTGTTGCCCAAATGTCTTTACAAGTCACTTGAGGAGTGATTTGCTTTAAAAATTGCATCAGTTGTTTAGATACTAATACATACTTCATGTAAAAGTTATAGCAGAGACAGCAAGAGCCAGGCAGCTAGATTAAGTAGTTGACCTAAACTTGTCCCTTTGAACCAGATGCAGGGCTGTAGGCTGAGCATTACTCTGAACTGTACTTATGTTCTAATCTCCAACCAGATAGGTTGATTGGAGAACTGTTTAAATATTTATTTAATAAAAATGTTTATTATAAATACCATTTACAAGGGAGAAAAGGACACTGCAATACAAATGAGCACTGCTTCCTGAGTTATTCTTAGACCTTTATTTAAATGAGATCTGTCATCCAGATTGCATAGAACCTGTTCAAACTGGGGATTTTTTTTCCTTTCCTCTTATATAACGGGCTTTAAAATCCTGATTTGATACAGCAAATCCACACAAATATTTTATGTAAAGTGCATGTCCTATATTCCATCTCTCTTCCTTGCCTACCCTGCCAACATCAAAAACCTGCCAAATGCACGCATGAATAACTGTTTCTAAAAAAGTATTTATTTTTGCTAGCTCTATAATGGCTGAAACGAATCTAATCTAGAAGAGGGCTTGAATGGGGAAACTCTTTGTTGACCACATTGGAGAAGCTTTTATGAGATAGGGTCTGCTCTATAAGGTGCTTCCATTGCCTACTGTGCTCATGCTGACAGGGCTGCCTGTGGCTCTGCATCTGTGAGGACAAAAGCTGCCCTGTCCTGCACAGTCATCCCAGCTTTTAGTCCTGTCAAAGTATTCTTGTTTTTATCCTATCTGTCTGTGTTTAATGGTCCAAATTGCTAATAATTCAGTGCCACTGGAAGATCTAGTAAGGCACTGGAGCACGTTGCCCAGTGAAGCTGAGGGTGCCCCATCATTGGAAATGTTCAAGGCCAGGCTGGATGGGGCTCTGAGCAACTTGGTGCAGTGAGAGATGTCCCGGCCCGTGACAGGGAGCTTGGAACCACAACTCAAACCATTCTATGATTCTGTGATCTGAATGATGGCTTTAAGGTGTATCTGTGACCTCATGGAGTTTCCAGTCATCCCAGTCTGAGCTAAAAAGCAGCTTCTTTTTGCTCTACCTCCAAAATAGAAGGAAAGAAAAAGGGACACTATATTTAACCAAGACTGTTTCACAGCACATGTTAAAATTCAAAAAGCCTACAGCTTAGCTACAGTCTGTGCCATGTATTGAAGCTGGGCTGTGAGAAAAATTCTCAAAGCATATTAATGTTGCCTTAAGAGAAGAGTTCAGCTGACTGAGTAAATAACTTCCTAGAAATCTCTTTGGGGTAGATTTCCCTGTAAGGGTAATTCAGAAGAATGTTATCGCAGTTTTGAGACTTTTTTGTAATATCTTTGAAAACCAGCAGGTGACTAATTTCCATTTAGTAAATTTCAGTTCTTGCTGGCTAAGTAGAGAGCTAAATAATGTGCCATTGAAAGAAACTTACTCTCATAGTGTTGATTTAATAAAGACATTGACTCCAGCTGTGTGATATGGTGGAGTCTATATGCTTAATGGGTTGTTGACCTTTTTTTAGCCTTGAATGATTATTCCAATCAGCTCTTGTGTTAGAAGAAGTTAAGAATGCAATATTTGGTTTACATATAAATGTACTTGGTATTCGAGAACGTCCTGCTTTGTTCCATTCCTCCAAAGAGATGACTGATTTGGGGTTCTACACCTCTTCTTCAGACACTGTCATGCTCCAAAGCTGCTGCTCTGGTTTTAGGGAAAATGATTTGTCTGTCTTCTGTTTTGTCTGTTTCTGGTTTTTTTTCCTCAGACTATACCTTCAAAAATAAGACAACCAGAGGTTATGGCATTTGCATTTCAGCATACATTGCTTAAAGTCTCCCAATTTGTGTCTGCTCTGCGTGCTACCTTGCTATTCAAAGCTCTGTGAAGCTGTGTTGAACTTCAAGTATTTGATATAGAAAGACTTTCTGTAGGTTCCTTCAATCTCGCCTACCCAATAAATGCATACGGATAAGTGTTACTCTTGCTGTTTCTACATGTTATGTAGTGACACTGATGTTTCTTTAGCTATTAGTAATTTTTTTCTGCCCTTTTAAACAGCATCTAAAACTTTGGTTGTATTAAGTTGGATTTCTTATCCTGATTAACAGAGATGATTCATAGTAAATTGGGATACTCTCATTAAGACAAAGAACTATAAACTTTGGCAGTTTTTGTCTTCAGGACTTCTTTGGGGATTTTTGTGTGCAGATGTTATAAGGCCTCAATGGCTTTCCCTAATGAATCACACAAGCTGCAGCTAATATTAGTGACATTTGAAATGTGCACACAAGGAAAATATACTTCCTGGGATTTGCAGTTGCCTGAGAAGTGTAAAGTCTAGTTTAATTCTACTTCCAGGATTTATTAAACCATATGTGAGGAGGAAGGCTGCAGGGTAAACCATTTACTGCTCTGTTTAATTGCCCATGTTGTAACTTCTAGATTGTCCACGAAACTGCCACTTTTGGCTCATAGAGTAAAACATGATAATGATAGTTTTGGAATCACAGAATTGCCTAGGTTGAAAGGGACCTTTAAAATCAGCTCATCCAACCAACACTGACAAAACCACCACTAAAACACGTCTCTAAGAACTACATTTGCCCAGCTTTTCAACAACTCCAGTGATTCCACCACTTCCCTGGGCAGCCTGGTTCAATCCTTTTTAACCAGTTTGGTGAAGAAATTTTTCCTAAAATCCAGTCTAAACCTCTCCAGGAGCAACTCAAGCCCATTTGCACTTGTCTTACTGTTTGTTACTTGAGAGAAGAAAACCACCCAACCTCTGCACACCAGGTAGTTGTAGAGAGTGATAAGATCTTCCCTCAGCTTCTTTTTCTCTAGCTAAACAACCTCATCTCCCTCTGTGCCCAATAAGATTTGTTCCCTAGACCCTTCACCAGCTTTGTTGCCCTTTGCTGGACATGCTCCAGAATCTCTGTCTGGTTTTTTTTTCTTGCTCCCTTTGAAAGGGAGAAATGCTTCAGAGACACATGTTTTCTTTTGAACATGCAGAGGCTTGGCTGTACTTTCACTGCAGTGTCAAGAGCCCATCCTATGAAATTATGTTTATTGCTCACAGCTGTTTTCAAGTGTAATTCTTGCAAGAAATGCCTGTTTCAGGGAAAATGCTTCCTTTTCTCATTTTTCTTTTATTTCTTAATTTGATGGAGGTTTTTTTTTTTAAGTTGTGGTATTAAATTTGGGGAGGAAACTGGTATGCCATGATTCAGTTTGATAAACTTTAGTAGCAGCAGAGTATTTCCAGGGTCTGTGCTGAGCAGCCTTCATAGGTGCAGATCTGTGTTGTGTCTTTAATAATCACAGTTGGAAGAACCAAAGCCATCTGCTGGGGGTTCTAAGGATGACTTTCTGATTCTGTTCACCATCAGTGAAAGGTAGCTTGAGAAGGGTGGCATCAGCTCAGGCTGTGAATCCCAGCATTGAAAGGCAGTGAGCAGCAGGATATTATGAGTAACTTGGCAAGGTGTCCACAGCTGCATCTGGTGTTGGGAGTAGTTGTACTTAGAAGTTGTGCTTTTTTTTCTATAGCTTCAGTGAGTTGAATTACATGAGTTATGTTCAGAGCTTGGATTTTGTTTGGTTGTTTTTTTTTTTAGTTGGTTTAGAGTTTCTTGATGCTGATTACTAGCAAGGAAGAGCATTTTAATCTGTTTGTATATTGAATGTCAGTCATCTTGTATTTACATTAAGTTTATCAGCTGTTTTACCTGGGGAAGATCTCTGTCTTGGTTTGCCTTAGATCTTTGCAACAAACCATAATACTTGTCTTGATTGCTTTCTCATGATTGCAGTACAATATTCTGAGAATTCTTCTGCTCTGAATCATTATTTGGCAAAACTGAAGGATCCAGCTGAAAATTGATGACTTTTCCACATCCTGCTGATATTGGCCATATTGCAGAACAGTGGTGGTCTCTTGCACTTAGGACCTTTTGAGTCTTGTGTCATATCATAGACAAGCTTTTAATCTTGGTTTTGGGCTTATTGTCAGGAAAAATATTTGGATTGAATAAAGTGTCTGTGCCATGTTTTAACTTAAAATGTCTCTACAATTCTAGGACAAGAAGCTGTTTATATTATCATGACTACTTTCTCAGCATTCGAGCTCTTAACTAAATCAATCTCTTTATCCCAAGCACTTGAGAATGAAAAATCACAATTGGCTTACCAACTCGTATGCATATTTTAAAAAATAATTAAAATTAAAAAAACCTTCTACTTCCTTTGTCACTCTCTGCCTTTTTTTCTCTCCACCAGATGCTCTTCTAGATTTTCATCAGGATATAGAATTTCAGATGATTTCAGCACACTGTATGCTGAAATTTTAAACAGTTATTGCATAATTACCTAAAACCAGAAATAGGTGGGTTAGGGACAGTAGAAAATAATGCAAGATTCCTGATTGAAATTGTACACTGGAATTGGATAAGAGATTTCCCCAAGTCCAAGACAGGATTATGACATGTAAAACAGAGCACACTGCATGTGCAATGCGAAGATGAAAACCACATGTAATACTGCTATGCCTTGATACTGGACTGTATTAGAGTTTCTAATATGTGTAGCAAAACATGGAGTGTCCTTACTTCTCCCGCTGATAGATTACTCCTTGGTGCAATTTCATTTCATGAAGCAACTTGAAGTTTTACAAGGTTTCTTTGTTCCATAGCCCAGAGAAATGCTTTCTTTTAACTTCTGAGCTTATGCCCTGTGCCCAGGACTTCTCTAAAGTTTTAGGCTAGAGAAAGGAAGTTTGTATCCCATCAGAAACAAACCAGTGTTGATTACTGAGGTCTTTTAAATAATAACTTTAGGATACACCATATCAAATGTCAATCAGGCAACACAGTATTTGCAAACAGATTTGGTGACAAATGCAGATGTCAGACATTCTAGTTAGTGGTGCATAAACTAGTGGTTAGGCTTCTGTGCTGAGAATGTGGAATTTGGGAAACTCCTGCCTTCTTTTCAGAAACATCTATATGTTCTTGGCAAGATCTTTAAAGCTGTTTAAGTTCGCTTAGCAGCCTGTAACTGGATAAGCTTTTTTTAAGGCTATACATGAAACATAACCAGTGTGGTAGTTGCAAGAGAAAATTCAGGGAAAATGGGATGTTCAAGGATGAAGGAAGGTAGTCCAGTGGCAGACAATGCACAAAAGGCAGAAGTACTCTTCTGCTTCCCCATCAGTCTTTCTAGATAATTTTTTTCTAGGGAAGTGGTTTGTGAAGGAGTGGAGCAACCAGCAGCTGGGAAGCAACAGTGTGAGGATTCCTTGTCTAAGTAGCTGGACATACCTGTACTGATGAACCCGCAAGGCTCATCAAAAGGCTACAGAAATGTAGTATGAAACCAAGTAGGAAAGGAAGTGACTCAAAAACATTTTCACTAGAAGGGCAGTACAGAACTAGAGCAATTTGCTTGGACCTTGTGTAGTCTTCATCCCTGGAAGATTTTGGAGCTTGGTTAGATGGAGCATACCAGGACGGAATGTGAATTTGGACTGAAGATCTTCAGATGTAATTTCCAACCAAATATCTATGGCTCTGTGAGTAATTCCTAATTTTGTGTTTTGTGGCTGTTCCAAGATTTAATGATCTGTTTGGATCCATCAGCAAGCTCAGCCTCTGTCAGCACCTGGTGGTGAATGGCAGTGTCCATGGTCAGTTTGCCAGACCTCACACCTCACAGGAGAGTGTGTCTTTGAATGGAAGGCTCATGGACACACTCTTAAAATCTGTGTATGAACCTTGAAAAAATTTACTCACATCAGGATTCGATGGTCTTGAGATTTTACTCTCTTGTAGCCTTTGTAAGTCACAACTGTTGACTCTTCCTCATTTTTGTGTTTGGGACTAGTTTTCTTGTTATGATTAGTATGCCTCAGGAGACCGTAGTGATCTGCATTATCGGTCTGCTTGCTGTTCTTAGATGAATGTAGAAAGATTCAAGATTTTGTGCAGGTGTGTGGTGCAACTTTATGTATCTGGTAAAAATAGGAAATGGTGCTTTAGCATAATCTGATGCACAGATTCTGGTTTGGTTTTTTTTTTTTTTTTGGTTAGAGATTATAGCAAAGTTTAAGTCTTGCATGTTTTTTGAAAAGTTATTTGTCTTAAAATGAAAGAACATCCACCTTCACCTCAGAATCCTAAAAATAACTATTTCATTTTCAGTGCAAATTTGATAAATACATTCTAGATAGATGAATTTCTGGTATTTGTTGTTAAAATCAAATGTGTGTAAAGCAGGCCTTTTTTTTCCTTAGTATGGTCTCTTGGCATAGTGTGGTCATGTAACAATACAGAATGTTTAAATATATCTTGCACAAAGTACTTTATGTTAAAACTTGTTTGACTTATATAGAATAGAATCACAAAATCATGAGTCACCTGTGTTGAAAGGGACCTTTTAGATCATTGAATCCAGCCATCAACCTAATCCTAGTAAAAGCCATCACAACTATATCTCCAGATACTTATGTGTGAGTTAATCATACATATGTACCTGTGAGCTTCCTCATTGTTACATGTTTGGTATATTGTAGAAATACTGTAATTTTTATTTCTGTTTACAAATTTCCATGATTTCTGTGAGTGCTGCCACATACTGCTTAAAGATGGCACACGCAGATGGGAGCCTATCTCCTTTTCTTTTTCTAACCTTTCTATGACTTGATCTAACTACCTCCAGTCCTCTACCAAAACTGGTTCATGTATATCTCTTAGACTAGCTATTTGCTGTTTGATACTGTCATTTGCTAGATCTGGAGCATAAAATGGTGATTGCATCTCTCCCTTCATGATATCCTTGTGACCCTTCAATATATTCTTAATTTTGTACTTACCCTTAATTAGGTAATTTCCTATTTTTCCTGTTTCTGAACAGCTATGGTAGTCACTACAAAGGAGATTGGTTTCATTTTGAAACTCAGGGTATTTTTTGAGATGCTCAGGCTCAGTATTGTAGAGAGATGGAATTTTTTTATTACTAGCTCAATTGAATATGGAATAATTACTATGTTTCATCCAGATTACATCTCCATAGCTTTGCTGTTGACAGAGAGCAGCATCCTAGAAAGCAGTTTCCTGCTTGGCTGGGATTCTGTTAGTAGCACTGCCAACAGATACAGTTGCATTTCCCCTTGCTTTCTCTGTGCCAGCAACAGGACTTGGAGATGGCTGACTGGGATCCCAAAAGCCCTAAGCCTGGTACAAACTGGGGGAAGGGGAGAAAGTGGTACAACTGGGCAGAGGTGGAAGGGTAGGATGTGACTGGCCACGTGACAGCAGCACTTATGCAGGCTGGCTGCAATTGGTGGTGAAATCACATCCTAGCAGATACTGCTGATGTATTTATGTTCATTTCAGAAGCCTGTAATTTGGTCAAATGCAAGAAGACTTTCATGGGAGTTTCAAAAGTTATGAACCTCTTAAACCAAATGGTGAGTCTGTGTTCCAGATTGTGGAATTATAAGAACTTCTGATTGATGTGAGTGTTCAGAGATTTTTAATGTGAATAAATCTTTTCATGTCAGAGCTGTAGTTAATGAGGTTTCCCACATCAGGATGATGTGAGATTGCTGTATGACATGCAAACTTTTACTCCAGATGCATCATATCTTGCCAAATTTTGGGGAAGAACATTTTCAGTTTTAGAAGTGGGTTAATATCATTATTCCATATAAAAAGAGGAAGCAAAGGTGGGGAAAAAAAGGCAAGGAGAAGGACAGAATTCTTGTCAGAATATGACATTAATTGATCTCTTGATGTTGTTTTACATACCTCTACTACTGTGATCACCTCTGTGTGTGGAGGTTGATCATACATTGCCTGCTGGGAAAGAGTCATGCCTCCAGCTCTACTCCCTTTAATTGCAAGTTCTGAGGGGAGATTCCCATGTGACTGGTAATACTTAGCATACGGTGGAGTCATGTGTGTTTTGCCTTTTATATGGAAGCTTCTTCATTTCCTGTCATCAGTCTTCAAAAATTCATAACTGCTCTGTGCCTCAGGGAAGAGGGCTTCAACTAAGAGATGTGGCTTTCATGACCAAAACAAGTAAAGGTTATTCAGCAACTTCTTGTAAGCTGAGTGCCCCTTTCAGCTTCTGGCATAGAGATTATGTGAGGTAAAAACATTGTACTGAAACAGGAAAGACCACTATTTTTAGAAGATGATAATTGTGAGTATTAAGAAATTTACATGAAGGCAGACATAGCTGTGATCTTTTTTCTAGATAAAGCTGTGTTTAAGTGGTAAACAAGGAGGAAATCTCTTTTATAGCTTCACAGAAATCCCTTGCGTAAAGTTCTTAAACTCACATGCATTTAATGGTGCTTAAAGCTGAAGGAGTTGCAGCCCATGAGAGTAATTCTTTCTGCTTAGACAAGAATAAAGTGCCCACCCTGGGCCACAGAGTTGGCTGTTGGATCAGTAGGATGTATGTCAAGTCACAAGTAACTACTGGTATACGCTGTCAGGGCTTCATGTGTGAACAGTTGCTTTCCTTTATCTGCTTTTTATCCTCCTCGATCACCCCTGTTACTGCACCAGATTGAGGTTGTGAGGTCATATAAAAGCCCATTTATCAGTTGCTAACCCAGGAGACTAACAGTGTATTTTATGTTTGTTCTGCCTATGGCAAGGGGGTTGGAATTCAATGATCTTTAAGGTCCCTTCCAACCCAAACTATTCTATGATTCTATGATCAAGACCATCTTGATCAAATATAATCACAAGAATTAATTACAAAAGACTTTTAAAATTGCAGTCTTTTCTCCCCTGAAGAGAAAGATAATATCAGCTAGTGTAAATTTTATTTAGATGTTTTGCTTTTCCCAGGGGTAAAATAATCTGTTTTTCTTGTTTTATTTTTAATCTTAAGATATTCTAGTGAACTGGGTTTCATGGCTCTGTGCAGGATGTTTAGCTTTGAAGTTAGGAGTAGTAATTGTTTTTATTATTGTTTTAATGATGCAGAATAATAAAAGGGAGCATTTCACATCTCAGTTTTATGAAAACAAATATTTAAAGTAAATATTACTTTGTTCTTTTTTTGAAACTAGAAAAGGCCAGCCTTTCTGTGCCTGTTAAACTTGGATTGTAATACAGCAGGTGCTGTAGGCTTTGTGGTGACTGTCTGTAACTTGTCTTGGCAGTGCTGCCTTACTGGACTATGGCAGTGAGCCTCTGCATAGCCTTTCCATCCCAGGACTCACTTCTATATCCTTCTTTCTCTATTTATAGTATCTAACTGTGAGGAGATTTATTAAATAGCTGAGACCTTTGCTTCTCTGTGCAATTTGAGTGAAAGTATTTATCTAAATACCATGGAGATAAAAATACATGTATTGTAGTACATTGTGCCTCCATAATACCCATTTCCTTGCAAGGTTAGATTCTTTTTTATTTTCTTGCTTTTATCCAGTTACTTAAAACCTCCAGATTCAAGTGTTTCTAGCCTGCAGCGTAAGGTTCTACTTAGGTGTAACTTTGTATTGGAATAATCCAAATAATGCATTAGATTCTGGTTTCTGCTATGATGACATGGTTGACATGTTGTGGCTGGACACTGGTTTATTGTTCCGGCACTGCTTTCTGAAATGGAAATAGACATGAAAGTACTGTCATTGCTTTTGAATAGGAGAGAGAGAATTGCATACTGCTGAGAAGCATGAGTTCAGTGTGGTTTTGGTATTATTAAACGTCCATGTTTCCTTTCAGACTTCAGATGATTTATTCTCCTTGAAAAGTTTTGTTGTTTCTAATGCTGCTTGTGGCCCCCAGCTTGCTTTAACAGCTATGTTGGTGTTTTCAAAATTCGAACCAGAAAGTTAATCATGTTTTCCTATGTATGGAAATTTAATTGCTGGAACACTTCTAGGAGTGTCATTGGCTAAGGAAAAGATACAGTGGAGATGATTGCTTTTGTCTGTGGGTGCCACATATGAAGTCATAAAAAACTTACAAGATAGGAGCTCTAGTTACCATTTTTCAGGACGCCTGTTTGTCAATGCAATTTTTAAAAGGACTTGAGAAAAAAATATTGTATTAAGGCCCAAATGGTGGCACCCTAATTAGCTGTTGTGTTTTCTGGCCTTTATAAATTTGTATCTCCCTCTGAAGTGCATTGAAATAAGAAGTTACATTTTGGGGATGTGGACAGTCTGTGGCTCCCTCCAAAACTGGAGTCTAAATGGAGCATGGTCAGGTGACCATAATGATGAAGATTTGCTTGCTGGGATGTGATGTTTTCTAGGCAAAGATGATTCCCTTTGATTTCAGGCCATAATATTGAACAGAAAATAATCAAACGAGAATCATCAGTAGCTGAGCTTCAGGTATTTTCTGTGAACTACTGCTTTGTTAATGCTTTGTGCTGATTTATTGTTGTGGAAAACCACTTTTGAGCAGAAACTCCTGGGATAAAGGGCAATGGCACAGCTGTGACAGGCCAGCTTATACGGGGGTGGTGGGTCTTGAGGTATCTGCTCTCCCTCCATACCAGCTGGCAGAAGGCTGGTGCATCTGCTCATCCCATTAGCTGCTGCCCTTCTGGGTCAGGAGCTTTATAATATGGAGCTCCAGTGACTGCAGCCTTTGTGGGGAGTTACCTGAGCTGGCAAACCATAGGGGTTTCTGCCACTTGCTGTTTGTGTATGAGGTACTGAAATATGAAAGGGGGAAAAAAAAGACGCTGAAACCAGATCCCGTGCTACTGTTCTAATTCTTAAATAACACTTGCTGTTCCTGCTAACACCAAGTGATTTTTTACTGTTTCCACTTGGATTTCTGTAGTGCTGAGGCATAGCCCTCAGCAAATGGCTTAGGATGCTATAATGTGGCCACGCTGCGATATCACCAATTTGTGCTCTGAAACCACAGCAATACCTGAAGTGTCTGTGAAAATGTGGAAAATATATTGGCATTGAAGGAAAGTGCTCTTTTTATAGCTGTCAAAGTGAAGGCACTGGGGATGGAGTACTTGCTGACTCTGGCATTATTTGATGTGCTTTTGGTACAGATTCATGCCAGCCATGGGAGACCAACTCCTGCAGTTGTGGGCAAGAGATAATGAAGCTATGTATGTATTTGTGCAACAAGCAGGTTATTAAGAATTTAAATTCAGCTCCCAGAATCTGTAGGCTGAGGACTGACATATGTTGGAGGCCTAAGGAGAATGGAAATTGGAACTAAGTCAGCCTGAATAGGAAGGGAAGGAGTAATCTACAGCCATGACTCAGTAAGATTAATTTGCTGTAATTCATATGTTTGACAGACTTCTCTGTTTAAACTAATTGTCTAGACTATTGTACTAGTCATTGAAAAGAAATAGGCATTTCTAAGGCATGACTCATCTGATCTTTTGTAAGATGAGATGAACAGAACCTGCAAGAGAGGATTTTTTCTTTGTAAAATGGAGCCTGAAGTAACCAGAGCATATGCAGACATCTGCACTGTGGAGAGCAACGGCTGGGCAGAACATCAGCAGGGTGCTGGAGGAGATGCCTGGCACTGGGTACTGCTGGAAAGGAGAGGAAGAGAAAGGGGCTGTGGTTATTGGCTACCTGGGGATCCACCCCAAAACCATGGGTGTTAATAGAGCTCTTGGAGGAGAATAGACTATCTGAAATACTGTTGGTTTCTGGTTTTGAGGGTGGGTTTTTTGTTGGTTTTTTTTTTTTCCCCTTTCTCTTTTTAATCTATAGGGGAGCAAGGGAGTTGTGTAAAAGCCATGTCATCACTCCCCACAGCAGCGGAGTGGCTACAGGTTGAGAAGAGCAACCCAAGGATGCTGTTTGTTTGCCCAGGAATTTTAAACAGAGAAATCTCTGCTAAGAGCTAAATTGTGTGCCTTTTTTTGTATGGTGGCTATTAGAGAATGTGCTATGGTAACCCAGCCTTTCTGGGGAGAGTTTCTGAAGATTTTCCTTTAAACAGTGTCCTCAGATAGTCTGGAGAGTGAAGTGTTGTTGAAATGATAATTCTTGCCTTGGACTTTATTAGGGAATGATGTCCATGAACCACAGAATTGTCTCTTCTTTGTCTTTCTGAAACTCTGTTAGGTGTTTCCTAATGATTCACTTTATTTCCTATTTTAATTGCTGTCATAACTAATAACTTCACTGCTAACAGGTGATAGTATATTCAAGCTCACCATTTTCTTTCTGAAGATAGGATTATTATTTTCAGTGTGCATAATTTGTGCTTTAGCTACATGGAATGTTACCTACCATTTTATTGTATATTCAGTAATTTTTCATAAAGTGTCTATTTTCTGTAGGTCACCTGCCACACGCGGGAAAATGTGGACAATCAATGTGATTGATAAGCAAGCTTCGATTTATTGGGTTTTTCACACACTTTTATACAATCCACTCATTAGTAAGCACACTAGGCAATATCTTACTGGTTGGCAAGTAAAAGTTACATTTGCTTAATCCTGTCCCCTCTGCAATTACTGATGTTTCTAACTGTGGCACCTTGTTATTGTAACACAGCTGGATTCAAGGACGTGTTATCTTTGCCTTTCCCATGAGAACCTTAGTTGAATCAGCATAGCTGCTTAGCATCCTTAAAAGTATTAATGAAGGTCTTTGTTGAAAATGTTTTGAAATTTGAAGGAGAGAGACTTCATTATCTTTCTCCACTGATTTTTGGATAGAGCTCCAGTAGGTTTGTGAGTCAGAACATCTCATTACAAAAACCATGCTGACTCTTTCCAACTAGATTGTATTTCTGTTCTTCACTGCAGTTTTTACTACTATGTAAAGCACAGATCACATGCTTAAGATCTTGCTTTCAGTCTTAAAAGTCTGTCACCTTTGCAGTCACAGTCTTCTGCAACCAAGATAGTCTTAATTGAGAGGTGACATACCATGGTGTTAGTAATTCACCGATTTCATGGTTGAGTTCCTTTAGAATTCCTGGGTTGAGTGCCATCTGGTCCTTGGTTTTATTGGTTCTGTCTGTATCTGCAATTTCAAACGCATCCTTAGAGTTCCCTGCAAGGAGGAGTCCCAGTAGAGGAATCCTGAGAAATAGTATTGCAAACTGGAGCAAAAATGTGGCAAAAATCAGTGATACTTCACAGGAGGGAAATGTGATTTTATTTTAATACAGAAATTGCTTTACTTCACATTCTCACACCTATGTACTTACTGTCCACACAGTTTGATGTTCAGGCACCAAGATGTGTGTATCCCAGTTGTTGCTCCACGATTTGTGGCAGTGATCTGGAAGACAAAGGATTCTAGCTGTTCAGTTCTTATTGCAACTTCTAGATCCTCAGTTTGGCATGGATGTGGTTATTCTCCATCTGGTTAGTGGAGTGGTTAATCTTTCCATCCTTTCTCATCCTTTCTGCGAATTTGTTGCAGTCTCTTGTTTTAGACTTCTCCTGATTTGAGTATGCTGATACACATATAGCTGTGCTGCAGTCTCACTGGCCTGCTAGTCTAAGTACCATCAACTAATTCCATTTTTATATTCCCTCTTCTGCTTTTTCCCCTGGTGTTTCTGTGCTCAAACATTACCATTTATTCTCCATTCATACCAAGGTTAATATTTCTATCGCACTTCTTCACAGAGGCTTCCCAGTGTATCATGCTGTTACCATCACTGCAGTGAATCTGTCTGGTGTATTTTCTGTAATGCCTTTATCTTCTGAGTGCTCCTTTACTACTGTGATCATGAGATGCTTCACAGAGTTTTTGGCAGGCTTTCTGTTCCTGATGTGCTTGAAAAAAGTTTTATCATTAGTCTCTGTCAGTTGTTCATCAGATATTTTTTTGTTTTTCCTACCTTGCTGTGATTTTGCATTTAATTTGCCAGAGTTTGATCTATTGAGCTATTTTTTTCTGTTTAAGTTTCACTTTCAGCTTTTTAACCTCACTCTTATGCTGCTGTTTCCTTTTTTCCTTTCTCAAGTTTTACTTAATAGGAAATACCATTGTCTTCTGGTCTTATCACCATTAATAGTCTTCACAGTGCCTTCAGTCATTTAAATGCTTTATCTGGCTCTTCTGGATTCTCTTAAACTTCCATACTTCCTATGCTTGCACTCTTTGAAGCTGGGTGCAACTGTAGGTTTATTTTTTGCCTCCACTGTTCCTGCTGGGAAGTGATTGCATGCAGGATTTTTCAAAATCTCATAGCTGAAGAACAACTCTATTTTTAGAACTGAATCAAGGGCTGCATTTTCTTTTGTGGGCTTCCTACCCAGCTGCTCTGTGAAATAGGCTCTGATTGAATAGGAAAAAAAAAAAAAATCCCCACCTGATGACTTGATACGATAGGACATTTGTGATCTAAGTTGAAAGAAAGTGACCTGAAGTCTCTCATTATGATACTCTACTTTCATCATATCATATCAAGTGTTGGTATTCTGATTAGATAGCAGTAAAAAGCCAAATACCATCTTGTTTCAGCCAGGAATCCCACCTGTAAGGATGCTGCTTTAATTGTGGAAATGAGAGCTTTTTATATTTGAAATAAGAGTATCCAAACACACTTGTAAATCAAAGTTATGCTTTAGCATAATCGTTCAGCTATTTAGGTCATATCGGACCTTTAAAAGTCATCTAATCCAACCCCCTTGATGTGGATAAAGTAATAGAATCACAGAGCTGGAAGGGACCTTCAAAGGTCATCTAATCTATCCGCCCCAGACATCTTGGAACAGGCTGCTCAGAGCCTCAAGCCTGGCATTGAATGCCTCCAGGCATGGGGCCTCCAATCCTTCTCTGGCAACTTGTTGCTGTGCCTCACCACCCTCATGGTGAAGGATTTCTTTCTAATGTCTAATCTAAACCTGCTCCGCTCTAATTTAAAGCCATTGCCCCTCATCCTATTACTGCATGCTCTGTCATATAGTATCTCCCCAGCTCTCTTGTAGGTACTAGTATGTCACTATGAGGTCTTCTCTTTACCTGGCTGAATAGCCCCAACACTCTCAGCTTATTCTCTTAGGAAAATTGTTCCAGCCCCCTGATCGTCTGTGTGGTCATTGTAATCTTTCATTAGATCAAGTTTCTGAAAGACTCACCCAACCTGACCTTAAACACTTTGAATAATGGGACATTCACACTGCTAGTGTCTCACTGCTGTGTGAAAGCATCTCATTGTAAAAAGAATTCTTCCTCATATCCAATCTAAATCTACTCTCAGTTTAAAACTATTGTCCTTTGTCCTGCCACCGCAAGCCCTGGTAGGTAAAAAGTCTGTCTTTCTTATTGCCCTCTTTAAGTACCATAAAGACTGAATAAGCTCTCCCCAGAGCCTTCTCTGCTGGCTGCAGATCTCCATCCCTCTCAGCCTTTCTTCATAGAAGATGTGTTCCATCCCTCTGACTGGTTTTGTGCTCTTTCTCTGGACCTGCTCTTGTTGGTCCATTTCTTTCTTCTACTGGAGACCCTAAAGCTGGATGCACTTTTCTAAGTGAAGTCTCTTGAGAGAAGAGAGGGAGAATCACCTCCCTTGTCCTGCTGGGCACTCAAGTAGGTGGACTTATTTTTATGACTTGAAATGCTGAATAAGTGATTTACTCAAGAATAAATAAGGACAAGTAAGAGGAGAAATTCTTCCTTTGTGTGGTAAAAAGGCTGTTACTTAATTCACTAGGCAGTGTTGAAAGGCTCTAAGGGCACAATGAAAAGAATGATGCCGGTTCATGTGTGTTCTCAAGTGCAGGACATAGTATTCCTGGGGACTTCAACTACTCTAATGGCTTCCAGAAAATAGTATTGTAACATGCACAATGTAGCAAAATTTCAGTATTTCTTTTGAACATTGCTGAAAGCAGCTCATCAAGAATGTCTTTGTATTTGCTTGTGATTAAAAGGAAGGAAAGTGTGGAGGAAAGTGGTGAATTTGATGAAAGTGTTTACCAGGCAATGGCCTGCAAAGTGTACTTCAGAAAATCAAAGAATTTGTGAAAGTCTGAGGACAGAAGATTTTGTGGTGTCTTAAATCTGTGCTGTAAATAAAGGCACAAGTTAAAGCTGTTTCTTTGGGAAGAATAGATAGCCATAATTGCCACTGCCTAATTACAAGTTATTCATTTGTCTGAAAATGAAGGAGCCATGCAAAAGGAGGTACTAGGTCAGCTTTCAAACATGCCTTATAGAAGAACAGAACTTTGTGTGTAGAGACATTATTAGAAGGACTTGGTACAAAACAAGAGTTGGCAAAGCTGCAGCAAAAAACATTCAGTAAATGTTTTAGTAACAAGAGAAATCACTAAAGGAAGTACTTTTCTTTTAGGCATAATGGCTTGAAAGTTACCAGCTGATGTTGCTAAAGAGGTTGAAAGCACTGTTTGCACATCACTGAGGAACATAAACTGGGTGGACAAGCCCAAAGACTTGTCAGAACGCAGCCTGGGATAAAAATCTAAAGCTCAAGCCTCACTCTTATGGCAGATAGAAGGCTTTAGGCCAATGACTAAAATGTGTTGATGCTATTAGGGAATGAACAGAAGATAATAAATTCTGGATGACTGAAAAAAGACCAACTTAAAATCACCTCAGTTGGACGGAATCTTTCTGATTAAGTCCAACCATTAACCAAACTCTTCCAAAAAGCCATGACTAAACCATATCTCTTAGCAATATGTCTACTCGTTTCTTAAGTATCTCCAGTGATGGTGCCTCAGCCACTTCCCTGGCCAGCCTATACCCATACTCAATAACCCTTTCAGTGATAAATTTGTTTCTTGAGTGCCTGTTTCTAAAGGGAATGAGGGTGGAACACAGAACAGAACTAAAGACCAGGCAGGTTAATTTCTGGGAAAATACTGAAACAATTTATAGGCATTTGGAAGAAAGCGAGAATCAACATAGATTTGTCAAAGACTAGTCATTTTGAATCAGTCTCTTCCTTCTGTGACAGAGCAACATGCCTGCTGGATATGGGAGAAGTAGATTTGATGTATCTTGACTGTAGGAAATCTTTCAACACTTTCCTAGAGCTCCTCTGAGCAGGGTGTAAAAATAATGTCTAGTTACAGTTTTATAGAAAGCAGACTTAGAACCAAGTTCATTGTGATTGTAATTTTTTATTTTCAGCTGCCGAGAAGTTCCTAATTTTGCTTGCAGTTGCCCATTCTAAGTCTGCTACTAATTAATATTAATACTGTGAACTAGAAGGTGTGAACAAGAAGAAATTTAAATTAAGATCTGTCCTGCAAATCATAACAAAGGTATGCTAGAGAATAAATTTAAGATTGTGGGTTTATGGTTTTTAGCACTGTAAAAGTGAAGTGTGAATTTGGGAATAAATAATCAAATACAAAATAGTAATTAGTTGCTAGCTAAGCAGGTCTGAATAAAGGGATTTTGGGTTTGTAGCTGATTCCAACTGAACACTAACTGAGAAGGACATCGTGTTGGAAAACATTGCTTTTGGCTGTATAAGTGGAGTGGTTATTTGCAGCACTGGTCTGGTCAAAAAATACCAAGTAAGGAGTGAAATTAAATGGTCCCTGCACAGGGCTTCAGGCTTCAGAGAAGATGTTTGACTGGTTGGAGTCAAGTCAAATGTAAGAGCACTGAGAATGAGTAAAGATACAGAAAACTTCCATGACATGGCCTGTGGCTGTGTCAATCTGTCTGCAGTTCTTGTTCATGTTAGTGAGCTTCTTATGCTACTGCTGACTGTAGCATTAAGACTCTTATAGTGGCCTACCAATACCTGAAGAGGACCTACAAGAAAGCTGGGGAGGGCTTGTTTGCCAGGGCATGTAGTGATAGGACAAGGGGCAAGGTTTAGATTAGACATTAGGAACAAGCTCTTCACCATGACAGTGATGAGGCACTGGAACAGGTTGCCCAGAGGTGGCAAAGTCCCCATCCCTGGAGACAATTGGGACCAGTCTTGATGAGACGCTGAGAAATCTGATGTAGTAGAGGATGTCCCTGCTCACTGCAGGGGAGATGGACTAAGTGACCTTTGAAGGTCCTTTGCAACTCAAGGCATTCTATGATTTTATGACTGTGATTTACAGTAAATTTTGTGTTTAATAACATTTTTTTATTTGTCCTCTACATATATATAATTTTCCTCCTGCAGATTTCTCATCTCACTTACTGCATGTCACAGATGGAGACAAAACCAGCAAATGTGTTTAGTCATCCTAATTATAGTTGTTATTCCTAGTATTAAGTTTGGTGCAGTCTCGTCTTTTGCAGATTTCTAGGGTTTTTCCCTCATGTTGTACTTCTGTAGGATCCAGTATGGACCATTCTATCAATTTAGTGTAAGGCAGTAAAGTGAGTTTGAATGATTTAATTGTTCATATCCTTATTGTGTTGTTTTAGTATCAGAAGATACTTAAAGAACAATTGCTTTAATATAGTCAAGGAATTGGAACAACTTGCACTCTGTTGCTTGTCATAGTTTCCCAGGATGGCTGATGGTATGTATTGGTGAAGCCATCTCAATGGCAATATCAAAACCAGAATGTTCACCACTTGCAGAAGATAAATTTAGTGTGGCAGGTATTATTCCTATTCACGCTGTAAATAGTATTTCATTACTGTGATGTAAGGAAATCAATTTAGTTGTATGCTGTTCTGATAAAAAGTGTATTACAGCGATATAAATTAGATGATAGCTATGGAAGGTCTTATTCTCCTCTTTCTTCAGCTGATGTAACTTCAGTGTAGCTGAAAAGACATCCTGGTCTGTGTTTTGTATATAGAAATTGGTAACGTTTATAAGAGGCACTTACACTGTGTGCTGAAGGGCAGGGGCTGTATATTTTTGGAGGCTGACTTTCTTGAACGACATATTTTTAACTTTGTCAGTCTGACTCCCTGTGGAACAGTGAGTTTTTCTGCTAGCTTGTAAAAGTGAATGATACATACTTGCACTGTGCCATTCAGACAAAAAAATCTTGAAGTACCAATAGAAATACAAAGAATACTGGATTTGAAGATTACCATGAAAGCATACTAATCTGAGGAAAAATTGAGAATATCCGCTTTATAGTGCTCACCTCTGCTGGATGGCCATAATTTTTCTAGAAAAACCTTATCTTTTCTCCATGTACATCAGTCAGTTTCAAGCTACAGCTGTGCAGTGAGAAGCTATAATTGCTTGTCCAGAGGGGTAGAGTAGCTTAGAGAATACCTTCCCTGTGAAACCTTTGAAAAGTAACTTAGAATCATAGACTTAAAGATTTCTGATTGTTAGACTGTCATTCCAAATGTCAACCATCTTCTGTATGAAATCCACAGCCTGTAAAGCTCAGGAGTGGTTATGGTCAGAGCTGGGCATACATTCTCTCTGGTATTTTCTCTGTAAGCTTCTGTGGGATTGTACTAATCAAAGCTTCTGGTGTGTCTGCAATGCAGTCTGGAGTGTGACTGCAGTACCCTGCACATCCTGAGCTAGCTTTACACCAGGTGGAAGCTGTTCTCTAGCCACAACAGCACAGCTTTTAATCATTCCTTGGAGCAGCCTTTGCTTTTTTTCCTGCCTAGTCAACTGTCCCTGGCTCAGGGGACTTCAGGTAGTGAAAACACGACTGGAACCTCTATCTTAGCAATGGGAATAGGGTGAGAACTCCCTGTAGTTGAAAAACTCCCACACAGTCTCTGTTGGCAAAAATAATAAGAAATTGTTATATACCAAGCAGTTGCCTTTCATTCTTCTCCACAAACTTATCTCTCTGCAAACACACTTCAACTTTCTAAATACTGAGCTTCTTTTATTCATGCAGATTGTACATGAAGGCATTTTAATGAACCTGTCAGCTGAGTGGCCTCTGACAAAAAGAACTGTGGCTGCTTGTGTTAGTGTGTCTCTATAGATTGTCCTGCAATAAACAACAGCCCAGCAGAAGAGGATAGCATTTGAGTCAATTATGTTGCTTGATTTTGTCAGCTGGCATATGGTCTTTGCAGTCCTTAAATTGGTTTAAAACATAGATCTCCTGCTGTGCTGATAACTAAATCTGATTATTCAATGATCTGGCTTTTCCTGTAAGATACCAGAATTAAACAAGGCAGCATATTTATTACGACATGCATCAAGGCTGCATCAGTGTATCCATCCTTTAATGAGGAATTTGTGAAGCCAGCTTTATGAGATTAGGGTACAGGAGGTGAGGTTTGGAAGCTCCAGTGTGCCTGGCACATATGAAGAGGTAATAAAAGGTGTCTTGTCCTATATTTTACTGTAGCTTCACTATAAAGCAGTAGCAAATATCTGCATTTCAACTACTTTAGTAATAATCCTCACTGCAGTAGTAGGCATAAAACTATTATGTACTGCTATATTTTACTCCTGCAGTGTTCATAAAGAAAATGATGACTTGAGTCATAAAAATTTGTAGACAGAATGCACTTGCAATTTAAAACTTGATTGAGGCTCTTTTACCTCCACGTGTCATGTTTATAAATTCATTGAAACTATGTTACTCTTTTCTGTCTTTTTCTTATGTTAATCCACATAAGAAAAAGACATAAGAGTAACATAGATATTTAGATCATATCTATCATCATCTACACCTTAGAGATAAGGAACATAACAAGATTGGATGCATAGATCTACGATGAATGGTCTGATCTCTTGAGATGCCGGTTCCATTCAAGACACTTGTGTGAAGTACAAGGACTTAACTAAAGGAAATGCTGTTTTCCAAATCAACTGTTGATTATGCCCACTTTACAGTATTGCTAGCATAAATTCTTTTAGAGGACAGCTACATGGTACTCCTCCTGCTTGGTAAACTCAGTGCATATCCATCCTGATTTTGGAGAGCCTGGACTTGGAGGTCTCATTGCACTTCTACAGAGGAATGGTTAGTTCCTGCTCTCATGGGATTAACTGCTCATTCACAGTACTGTTCTGTTCATAGAATAGTTTGGGTTGGAAGGGACCTTAAAGATCATCGAATTCCAACCCCCCTGCCATAGGCAGGGACACCTCCCACTAGATCAGGCTGCTCAGTGCCTTGTCCAGCCTGGTCTTGAACACCTCCAGAGAGGGGGCATCCACCTCTCCGGGCAACCTGTTCCAGTGCTTCACCACCCTCACTGTACAGAATTTTTCTTATGTCAAGTCTAAATCTACCCCCTTCCAATGTGACAGCTTCGGTATTTGCAGAATAAGCTGTTGGAAGGGACCTTTAAAGGTTAGCTAGTCCAACCTCCCTGCCATGAACATCCTCAGCTAGATCAGGTTATAAGGTCTCTGTGAAGCCTTCTCTTCTCATGGCTGAGCATATCCAACTCTCTCAGCCTTTCTTCATAGTAAAGGTGTTCCTGGGGAGCAGAGAAGGCTCCAGGTTAAGCTGCTGCAGCAACTGAATCCAGCCTTTGCCCTGATGACCTTTTTCTTGCACTTGTAAGTTGCCCTGAGGAAAAGAAACTCTTTGGAGCATAAATAAATGAATTCTCTGGGGAGCCCAGATCCAGCCTTTGCACTGCAGGTTGAACAGAGTAAAATCTGCTTGATTCTTCTAGCCTGTTTCTGTATCATATTTAAGGCTTGCAGTAATGTGAGAAGAAAGATATGAAAACACTAGTTGCACAAAAGTATACAGGTGATAGAAGGAGATGGTGGTGATGTTAATTTTAATGTAAAATATTGGTGTATGATCCATGTGCCTGATAATTTATGACTGTTTTTGTTGATGCATGAGGATTTTTTTCAGAGTTGGCTGTGGTTGATTGTTGGGAACTGGTTTTAGGCCTATGGCTATGGCTCTCTGAAACAGCTCGGGAAAGTAAAGGCAGACCGTGAGAACATGGATGCCAGAGGAAAAATGGATGCTTTGTAGAAATCAACAAGGAGCCTTCTGGCCTTGCCTAGTCCCGGTAAACATCTTTGGAGGAAAACAATCTTGAGGAGGTGAAGGAAAACAATCTTGAGGAGGCGCCACTGTAGGCGCTAGAAGACAAAACTAAGATGCAGCTGTGGGTAGGAGGTATGGGGAGATGTGCTTATTATCACTGACCAATGAAGGTGATGGGAAAGAGCTAGTTCATAGACACTGACCAATGGATAAGCATAGTTAATGTAAACTGTAACCTTCTATATAAGTGAGCTATTTGGGCTAATAAACGGAAGCTTCTTTATCACTCATATTGTGTGGCTTGTGGTTTCCCTCACCGGCTGGGCCCGCGCAGGACGTTACAGTTGATGACCACCAGCACTGAAGTTGTGTCAGTTATGTGCTGCTGCTGAAATAATACCATTTATTCCCTGCAATGTTTCTAGCTTATTTGATAAGATTTCCAGGAAGCAGTTGCTACCTCTGCAAGGTTTGTACCATGCTTCTCTGTGTGCTAGTACCAAGAAGGTATGAATATATCTTTTCTCATGACTCTGTAGTGAAAATTGTCTTCATTGTGCACATAATTGCTAACTAATTCTTACTTGTATTAAAGGATTGGATCTGAAAAGTGCTCTGTTGTTAATTGCAGCTCATTTTCTTATCAGATACTTTAAAAATTTGATTCCCTCTTCTAATACAAAGAAAATAGTTTCCATAGTTGGCCACACCAGTTAGGAGATTTGCCCAGTGCTGGACTCCACGTCAGAAGGGAAGAGGGGGAGAAGGCAGTGTAGGAAATAAATTTACTGCTATATTTAGTCCCCAAACCCTAGGAAACACTCTCCTTGCCATCTGAATGAAGCATACCCTTTTAGAGTGTTTGGAGGGAAGTCTAGAGAGTGTAATAATCTAGCGTTTAGGACATTTGCTAGAGGTGTAGTCTTCTCAGGGTGAAGTCTCCATCGTGGCTGACTGACACCAGTAATGACTGCCACAGCTCAGTTGGAGACTTAACCCAGAACACTTGTTTTCTCTGCTGAAACTCTCCTGCTGTGCAGCTTAGATCCCAGCTCCAAGAGCCTCCTCTTTACAGGGAGCATGTTCACTAAATAAGCAACTGCTTCGCCCAGGAGATGTAGACATGTTGTATCCAAACCCAGTGGGCAGCTGGAACTAATTATCCCCGCTGGATTGCTGCTGACTTCAGCATAAAGTACAGTGTGGAGAGATGGGAAAGAAACCTGGACAGCAAGACTATGCAAAATACATTGAGACTCTTGGTGGAGGAGTTTGTAGTCTAGTCTGATATCTATTAACTGAAACTACTTCATTTAAAATGAAGAGGAAAAATTGATGATCACCAATGCTTCTTTCCTGCTTGGCAGTTTGTTAATGGGCAGACTGTTACCGTAGAGAAGCTAAACAGAATCCAAGTGGTACTTTTCACCTGAGTCCATATATGACTTCTAGTTGATGCATGGATTTTCCTGTGAGCATAGCCCCTTAATTACAGTGTTTGATAGCAATTAACATATTGGGGCCAAGGGAAGGATCTTAGCAAAGCCTATGTACCTTCAAAACAGGTCAGATCAAGAACTCTGAACTATGTGACCTCTGATTTGTTCAAACTTTTAAAGCTCTTTATAAATGTGATGATAAACTCTTTTTCATAACTCTCCTTTGTTGTTTCCAGTTGGATGATAAGAATACAAGTGTCAGGTTTTATTTTCAGAAACCTGTAGCTGTTCATACTAATGTATTCTTTTTTTTCAGACATGTCTTTTGTCTTAACAAATCAAATCTAAACATCTCAGAATATCTTAACTTTTCAGGACTTCTGATGTAGTTCATACTTGCTTTTCCACACTTAACTGAAAAATTACAGTGAAACCACAATACAGTTTTCCAGTTGTTGTGGAGAGCTTTCTGCTTTCACTCAATAATACCATGTTGAGTACTTGGTTGTTATGTTGGCTTATAGGGGTCTCAATGAACTAATTTTTGGGACAGTTTTTCGGGACTCCTTAAATCCCTGGAGCAGTGTGTTAAATATCCTGATTTCTGTATTTCTTTCAGTATTTTGGCTTTAGAGATTGTACAGAATTATTCTAATATTCCTGATATAAAAAGTAAAATAGCATAGAAGCAAAGGATATGACTGAGTGATACGGTAGGGGACAGACATCTCTGATGGAAATTATTGCAACCAGTGCTGTCTTTAAACTCATATGTGCCTCCAGTCCTATTGGTTCTGTGCATTCAGATATGCTTAGGCAGCTCTGGCTTCCTGAGCATCACTTCATTACAAGACAGAGTCAAAAGGTGGAAAGCCAGTCTTCAAAAGAGCATGGATTTGGGATCTACACCTCATTGAATTCATCAGGAAGCCATTAGGGTATTTCCTCTGCTGTAGGTGCTATTCTGCTGCAGTTATTAGAAACAAATACATATTGATGTTGCCTTCTCAGATTTAAAGTAACTTGGAAGAAATAAAGAATTTGATTTATTATATAAATCCTTTGTGTGTTTTGTGTAGAGTAGTGAATATTTCAAAACAGATTAATTGTCATGACTTTAGAGGTAGGACTCTGCAGCATTTTAGCTGCTTGTCTACACATCTGCCCTTTGGACATGGCGTTTAGCTTAAAATAGCCTGTCACCAGGGTGAAATGAGTTATCATGTCCGATTATCTGTAAATCCTATGCCTCTCAGAGCCTCCCAAAGAAAAGGTCCTCATCCATTAAACCCACCTAATTTTCCCCTCAAATACCATGAACTGAAGGGGTAGTTTCTGTGAAGTGGTTCCAAGTGACTTTATTGCAATAACTCAATTTTTTTTCCCTTCTCTCATATCCTTAGTGTTTGCTTGCTAAGCTCTTCATTTTACGCACCATTCCCACCAATACTGAGACTAAACATGTTGAGAAAGCACCAATTCATTGCTTATATGAATTAGCCATATGGTAGAGATTAATACTGGGACATCATGAGTTGTAAGTTGTAGACTCTGGCTTCAGATTCTAAGTCCAAAATGGCTTAGTGTGGTTCAGTCCTTGGTTTCTTCAATATCTGAGTCAGTTCTGAAAATGTGTATTAGAAGATTATGGTAATTCTTCCTCTGGTCTTTTATTAATGTGTGTGCTGCTAATCATCTAAAAAGCAGTATAGCAATAGAAAGTAGATATTTGTAGTAGATTTCGTGGTTACCAAGGAAAAAATTATATGATATCATAGTGTGACTGTTTTTTGATGTATGAAAGATTTTGCTTCCTACAGTTACGTAGTTCTTCAAGCTTTTGCTTATCTACTCATAGGGAAGAGCATATCCAAGACAATGTAGATGTCAAAAAAGAATCTTTTCTGGATTCATAAAGCCCAAGTAGCTGCCTCCATTTCATAAATTTGCCTTATGTATGTTAGCCAGAAAGGGTGAGTTCTGCTCTCATAATATAACACAGCAGTGGTATAGATTGGTAACTGATTTTGGCCTCCTAGACAATCCTAACTAGCTTGAGAGATAATTAGTAAAATGTAATACATGTTTACACTCTTTCCTCCCTGAAACAACTTCATCAGGAATTATCAGTTTTGCTTTGGAAATGAGTGGCTTTTGTCTAGGAAAACAGAAGCTTCCTCTCACCTCACCTTTAGAAGTACACTTTAGCTAATCATATTTGGTTTTTCCAAACTGCGAATCTGCTAGTTCTTCCCACGCCCCGATTTGCATGCAGAGATCTGAAAATCAAAGGGCATAATCTGGTAGAAATTCTGCTGTCGTTGTAGCACAAAGAAGATGATGACAGTTTTGGCTGAAGTACGCTTTTCTAACAGGCAGCATCTGGCTTTTAGTACTATCAAAAGTAAGCCTGTGAATAAAATTCAGACTATTCACAGTGTATTACCGTAAGACTTTTTCTGCAACATTTGTCTTTTGAACAGACTAGAATGATTCACTGCTAATCATAAACATTTTTCCTTTTTTGCCCAGTCCATTGTTTTAATTCCAAAAACAAATCCATGAGAACAGAGCTTTCCATTTATGGCTTGCCCAGCCTCAGGTTAATGAGCCAAAGCAAAAATATACACAGTATTCGCTTTGAAATAATAGATAATTTGCTTTGAACAGAAAGCACACATATCAGATGCAAAGGAGTTGTTAAGGCTAATCAGATAATACTTATTTTTTTAAGATAGAAAAGCTTTCATGTAATTTTAAGTCCCAGAGTCAGTTACATACCAATTGAGGAATGAGATGAAAAGTGGACGTGAGTCAGATATTATGGAGGAGTGTCTGTTTCATATTCTGTCCTTATTTGTCTCATTTAAAAAAACCAAAAACATTCAAACAAAATTAAAAATCCCCAGAATTTAATGGAGCATAAAAGAACATAACTGTTGTCCTTTTGCTTTCTTGAAGTGTGCTTGTTTTAGGAAGGAAGAAGGCAACGGATCTTTTCTTTATTTTGCAATTCTGAATCTCTTTTCTCTGACCTTCAAAACACTGGGTTTTTTTTTTGGTTTTTATTTCTGAAGGTGCAAGAAGTGAGTTCTGAGACACCGTGCTTTGGACTACTCACAGCTGACTTTGGATGACCCATTACTGAAGTGTTCCAGGTCAGGTGGAATGGGGCTTTGAGGAAGCTGGTCTAGTGGAAGATGTAACTGATGTTTTTAATGGTCCCTTCTGACCTAAACTGTTCTGTAATTTATATGAAATGCATGGCTCCCATTCATTTGTGGCAGTTTATGTGAACTTCCCATATCACTTTAACATTTGGTCCTCCTGTAAAGCATTATCAGAATGATCTCAGGTTGACCTTTCGTGTGGGACATTATTGAGCATTACTTCTATTCACCAACACTTCAACATTTAGATGCAGGTGAAGCACTTTAACAGTAGTTGCTCTCTAGTCATTGATGCCTCTGCTTGAAGGGTGATATCCCTAGCTTTGTGCTGTCTCTAGGGCTGCATCCTCTTTATGGGTTTAGGTAGTTGAAACTAAAGGTAAATAGGAAAATGCACATAAAATAATTCTGTACACTACAAATAAGTGCAGTATCAACAACTTTGAGTATTTAATCTACATCTTGGTCTAAGTAAGGTAGTTTATGCAGAGAAGCCTTGGTCTTTATTATGGCAGTTACCACAGTGAAGAATTAGTCTCTGCTAGAGATTGCACTGTAAAATGGGGGAGAGCAGAAGAATGTGATGAAGTAGTGTCACATTTCTGGGTCACAAATGTACGTGTCTGCACCTGAGGTATCAGTGATTAATTTACATTAAACTTTGGAGGAAAAAAGTTTCTGCTAGTACCTCAAAAAAAATCACTAATGTCTTGCAGTAATTTGTGTTACCTTGTCATTGCTAAGACTGGAAAGAATAGTTCACTTTCTCCTCATTCATCTTTTTTAGACTTCTGCCAGGAAGTTAACTGCAAGCAGGATTTTCACTTTGCCAGCAATTTTTAAAATAGCTGCCTTTTACTTACTCTTTTGATTTTTTTTTTAAAGAAATCAGTCTTTGAGATGTCTTAGTTGTGTTTTTTTTTTTCAATTCAGCATTCTAAATCATACTTCAGTATGAGCCAGTCTTTTGGTATCTGCCTTTTATCAGCTCCTTACCTTGCTTAGGAAACAGCAAAAATGAATTTACCATGTCATTAAAGCCTTACAGGCTTTATACTGAGGGTGATTTGTTAGCAGCTCATTATAAAAATAAAAAAGTTTTAAACTGCAAGTTAATTTCAAAGATTGCTTAATAAAGATACAGAAAAATTAAGAGATGAAGGTGCCCCAGGGGATCCTCACACATAAGCTTCTTGTGGCAGGTATGAGCTATGTGGTAGAAACTATAAGGGCATTCTGTAATGTAACCTTTGATGCTGCAGCTTTTCTCTTTTTGGTTTTATGGATGATTCACCAGTGGCAAGCCTGAAAATCAGACACTTGCTGGCAAAGCCAGGGAGAATTAAAATTAAAAAAAAATCCCAGCAAGCACCTCATTCTCAGTTTTTCAAGCCAGTTCTCATCCAGCCTAGAAGATTTGCATTTCTGTGTGTGACCAGACCACCACAGGTTTACCAAACTATAATTTAATAACAAAAGTGTAATATGGTTATATTATGCTTACTGACATTGAGATTTTCCATGCTCTGAAGTACACTAATATCTGGGATAGAAAATTATGGTCCTTCATGTTTGCTGGCTCTCTAAACTAATAATGATCTGCATTGTGCTTTACAAGATGAAACAGCTTCATTATGAGGTTAAGTGCTGCTGCCCAAAACAGTTGGATGTGGTGATTAGAACACTTTCCTAAGAGGAGGGAAATACTTCCTTTAACCATTAGAATACTGCTTGTATGTCACTTTTGGTGCTTAAAAAACCCCAAAACAACAAACTCCTCTTTCTATTTCTTTAACCTTATGAAAATCATAGAATCATAGAATGGTTTGCATTGGAAGAGACCTTGAAGATCATCTAGTTCCAACCCCCCTGCCGTGGGCTGGGACACCTCCAACCAGCCCAGGTTGCTCAGTGCCTTGTCCAGCCTGGTCTTAAATACCTCCAGGGAGGGGGCATCTGTAACCTCTCTTGACAACCTGTTCCAGTGTCTCACCATCCTCACAGTAAAGAACTTCTTTCTTATATCCAGCCTAAATCTATCCTCTTCCAATTTTCATCCATACCATCGTGTTCGTTGAGCCAAGAACAGTAAGGAAGGGCTGTGTTATAGGTCAGATTTAAATTCTTATGCATCCTCAGCTCCTTATTCCTTGATCAGTCCCACTGAGAGTAAGTAAAAGTGTATGGACCTATACTTTCTGTTTAGTGAAAGATTAAATCAACAGTACAAAAGCTAGCTTCTTTCATGCTGCCTAGAAGAAAGCGTGTTTTTATGTAGTGGCGTTTTTATGTAATTTTTTTGTAAATGTGCAGCATTGAAGTAATATTTTATACTTTGGATTCCATGTTAATAAAATCAAATAATCATGACATTAAAAGAAAAAAAAAAGCTGTCAGCAGTCACCTGCCTTTCGCATNAAAAAAGCTGTCAGCAGTCACCTGCCTTTCGCATTTGTGAAAGAACAGTCTGAACACTCCTGCAGTCTACAGGGGCTTATTTCCTCTTGTGGAAACTCTTGCTGTGCACTGAAAGTAAGAGCTGGAAACTTGTTCCTAGACAGTGATTATAACCTTAAAAAATTATCCAGTGCCATTTATCCAGCTCTAATCTAAACCCTCTACACCTGTGTCACCTTTTATTCCCTGTGACAAAACAGTTGCGTAGCCTCAGTTCACTGCTGCTCAGTCCCTCTGCTGTGCTTTGAAACTGAGGGGTCTCCAAGACAGACTATGGAGAAGAACATCAGAAGATACTTGCCGTCTCATCAGTCAAAAATATAGGCAAGGACCTGTCCTGCGNTAATTTGTGTTACCTTGTCATTGCTAAGACTGGAAAGAATAGTTCACTTTCTCCTCATTCATCTTTTTTAGACTTCTGCCAGGAAGTTAACTGCAAGCAGGATTTTCACTTTGCCAGCAATTTTTAAAATAGCTGCCTTTTACTTACTCTTTTGATTTTTTTTTTAAAGAAATCAGTCTTTGAGATGTCTTAGTTGTGTTTTTTTTTTTCAATTCAGCATTCTAAATCATACTTCAGTATGAGCCAGTCTTTTGGTATCTGCCTTTTATCAGCTCCTTACCTTGCTTAGGAAACAGCAAAAATGAATTTACCATGTCATTAAAGCCTTACAGGCTTTATACTGAGGGTGATTTGTTAGCAGCTCATTATAAAAATAAAAAAGTTTTAAACTGCAAGTTAATTTTAAAGATTGCTTAATAAAGATACAGAAAAATTAAGAGATGAAGGTGCCCCAGGGGATCCTCACACATAAGCTTCTTGTGGCAGGTATGAGCTATGTGGTAGAAACTATAAGGGCATTCTGTAATGTAACCTTTGATGCTGCAGCTTTTCTCTTTTTGGTTTTATGGATGATTCACCAGTGGCAAGCCTGAAAATCAGACACTTGCTGGCAAAGCCAGGGAGAATTAAAATTAAAAAAAAAATCCCAGCAAGCACCTCATTCTCAGTTTTTCAAGCCAGTTCTCATCCAGCCTAGAAGATTTGCATTTCTGTGTGTGACCAGACCACCACAGGTTTACCAAACTATAATTTAATAACAAAAGTGTAATATGGTTATATTATGCTTACTGACATTGAGATTTTCCATGCTCTGAAGTACACTAATATCTGGGATAGAAAATTATGGTCCTTCATGTTTGCTGGCTCTCTAAACTAATAATGATCTGCATTGTGCTTTACAAGATGAAACAGCTTCATTATGAGGTTAAGTGCTGCTGCCCAAAACAGTTGGATGTGGTGATTAGAACACTTTCCTAAGAGGAGGGAAATACTTCCTTTAACCATTAGAATACTGCTTGTATGTCACTTTTGGTGCTTAAAAAAACCCAAAACAACAAACTCCTCTTTCTATTTCTTTAACCTTATGAAAATCATAGAATCATAGAATGGTTTGCATTGGAAGAGACCTTGAAGATCATCTAGTTCCAACCCCCCTGCCGTGGGCTGGGACACCTCCAACCAGACCAGGTTGCTCAGTGCCTTGTCCAGCCTGGTCTTAAATACCTCCAGGGAGGGGGCATCCGTAACCTCTCTTGACAACCTGTTCCAGTGTCTCACCATCCTCACAGTAAAGAACTTCTTTCTTATATCCAGCCTAAATCTATCCTCTTCCAATTTTCATCCATTACTACCCCCACCTTCTGATAAGAACAGTAAGGAAGGGCTGTGTTATAGGTCAGATTTAAATTCTTATGCATCCTCAGCTCCTTATTCCTTGATCAGTCCCACTGAGAGTAAGTAAAAGTGTATGGACCTATACTTTCTGTTTAGTGAAAGATTAAATCAACAGTACAAAAGCTAGCTTCTTTCATGCTGCCTAGAAGAAAGCGTGTTTTTATGTAGTGGCGTTTTTATGTAATTTTTTTGTAAATGTGCAGCATTGAAGTAATATTTTATACTTTGGATTCCATGTTAATAAAATCAAATAATCATGACATTAAAAGAAAAAAAAAAGCTGTCAGCAGTCACCTGCCTTTCGCATTTGTGAAAGAACAGTCTGAACACTCCTGCAGTCTACAGGGGCTTATTTCCTCTTGTGGAAACTCTTGCTGTGCACTGAAAGTAAGAGCTGGAAACTTGTTCCTAGACAGTGATTATAACCTTAAAAAATTATCCAGTGCCATTTATCCAGCTCTAATCTAAACCCTCTACACCTGTGTCACCTTTTATTCCCTGTGACAAAACAGTTGCGTAGCCTCAGTTCAGTGCTGCTCAGTCCCTCTGCTGTGCTTTGAAACTGAGGGGTCTCCAAGACAGACTATGGAGAAGAACATCAGAAGATACTTACCGTCTCATCAGTCATGAAAATAAAAAAAAAGAAGAGGGGACACATCCAGCACACTTCTGAAGTTCTTGAATATTTCTCCCACCTTTTGTTATCAAAAAGCTCCTTTTTTTCTCTAGAGTAAGAAAGAACTATGCTTACTTTTCCATCAGATTATTCTGACAGAGGGTCAAAAATGTTGAAGGCAGTTGGATGGTCAGTGCAGTTTTCACTGGCAGGAACTTCAGTCATATATCTGGCCTGAAACTTCTCACATCAGTAAGGGATTTCAAATGACAGCATCCATAAGAGATGGCAGCACTGCTCCTTGCTGAGTATTTGCAAGAAAACTGCAGACTTTGCCCAGACATCACTGCCAGTATGGCAGTCATACTCTCAAAGACATAGTTTTTGTATCTACTTCCTGCAGTCCCTAAACAAACTCTCTTGCGTGTGCAGATGTGTGGGAGGTTGATGAGCAGGTTGGACTCTCTCTGTATTTCTACTTCTGAGCTTAGAGACTTAGAGAGTGTGACAAGCTATCTTCCCTGTCCTGAATTTCTTACTGAGTGAGAAATTAATTTTAAAATGCATCTCCAATCTTGTAACCTTCCTTTCTGCGTCACTGGAAGCATTTATTTTGCCTGGTCCATTAGTCAGTTTGCCTGGCAGCCCATGAAGGACTATTGTTGCTTTAAAACTTCATTGTCTTTTTACTGAGAAATTGGATGACAGTTTGTCAGACGTGTGCTTTACTTGGCTTATGTCTAGACAGGAATGCAAAACCACTGGGACTCTTAGTGAAGGGGCAAGTAAAGGTTTCAGCGTAGATAAAAGCAGGAAGTTGCTCAGTGACATGGTGACACGGTTTTCTCCAAAGCTGAAGAACTGGCACCTTCTTTATGTGAAATTTTAAGAAAATTTTAAATATGCAAAAGGCTGTAAGCAGAGCATTAAGACATTTAAAGATACTTTGATCAGGATCTAGTAGGTGGAGAAAACAGGGTAACAGAATTCATTCATAACTGATGTTTGGATTTTAGTCTGTATTTGCTGATAGATACATATTTGTGCATTAACTGAATAATAATAATTCCACAAGGAACTTATTTACATACTCAGTCTGAATACAGTTGTATTATTTTTTGTGTGTTTGCTGAAATTAACTGTTTTGATAAGGTAAAATTCCAACATAGACTGAAGTTTTGCTTGGCTCAACTACCTCATGTGCCTCATTTGAAAAGGCCTGAGGGTAGCCTGGCTTCACTGAGTGGACAGTCTTTGAAGAGCTACTTCCGTTTGAAGTCTCTGGTGCCTCCAGGGGGGTGTTTGTTTGGTTTTGTGTTGTGATTTTTATTTTTTTTTTGTACAATGTTTGGAGATGAAGAGGACACCTGTAGACTAATATTCTATGAAGATATGAAAAACTTGGTTACTGGGCTATCTTGCTTGGTATTGTTTCACAAAACCAGCGATATCTGTATCCTCCTGGTTCCCTGTAGTCTAGTGAATAAGGGATTAATACACAAGAAGCTTGAGATGCTGAACAGGATATGGCATTGTTGACGCTATGTGAATTAAAATCAGGGAATATTTTTCTTTCATTCCAGAAATCAAAGGGAGGTGCAAAGGCAAAACAGAATAAAGGAGGAGGGGTGATTTGTCTCACCTAATACCGTGTGAAGTTCAGTGTCTAGTCTAGCTCTTTCTTTAGAAATAAGTAGATATTTCCACAGGGCAATTCAGTTTCTCTTGAAACCTCCTGATTGCGCTGATGCAATAAATTATCCTTTCTGGTTTGCTGTCTTCCATTATCTGTTGCTGTCTTCAAACAGCAAACTGAAACCTTCATTGTCTGGTGTGATGAATTATTATTTTGAAGTGAAAGACTTTTAACTTCTAATCCATTCATTTGGTAAAAATAACTGTTGCTATGCCACTGCCCTCACCCTTGAACTGCCCTTAACTGTTGGGTTAAAGGGTAAAGGAATTTGGCAAAACATAAACCCACTTGTGTTCCAGCTTATAGCAAGAAATTTCGTAATTATCACCAAACCAAGCTCATACAATTGTTGTTTACAAAATAACACTTGACATGAACAAGGGTTTTCAGAGTCCACAAAGCCTGCTGGCTATTACCTGACCACACCACACCACCTCCTTTCCTTCTCCTACACAATCTTGGAGACTCAGTAGCTGCCACATCAAACTGCTTGAGAAATTAATTGGTACCACCTGAATGAAACAGTGCATTTACCTGCTAAGACACCATCTGATTGCAACTTTCCCAGCAGCAGCAACTTTCTGAAGAGGTCTCATCCACACAGTCAAGATGGCAAATAATGGGTTCCCCAAATGGGTCTCTTGCTGCTGCCTTGGTTGTGGCAAAAGACCATCTGGAGGCTAATACAAGGGCACTTAGAAATTGCTTTTTAAAGCTTGTCAGCTCAGTATGAATAATTGCATGGAGAGCTTTGGATTGAAAGGTCCAGAGATAGATTTGCTTTAATGCTGCCACGTCCCTTGAGGTGAAGCTTGCAGCTATGCTTGAGGCCAGGAAAGATAAAAGGAAGCTCATACACAGTCAATTATTACAATCCCATCATCTCATGTACACATACTTGATTCATCGTTGTACATCTTCATCACAGATCAAGCTCTTGTCACAAACTGGCTTTAGTGATTTGAAAGTATTTATGAAAAAAGAAATGTGTGTTGAAGAACTGAATATTAATTGTGGCAATTATGCATATTATTTTGACTGTTACGTGGAGATAAGGGGACTGTTTGGAACATGGCAGGAACCAAATAGTGAATTAAACTATAAAAATAATTTCAAGAGAGTATTTCTGAGATAGAGTGCGTAGCAAAAAGGAGGAATGAAGAGCTGCTTCCCAAGATCAGTAGTGTGGATTAAGACAAGGGGCTCTGCTGGATATCTGGGACATCCTGGGTCATCTAAGCCCTAAGAAAAGAGATGAGCTGGAAGCTCCAAGCATTATGTACTTAACCTTTTTTCCTCTGGTTTTTGAGTGCTTTGAGGGAGAATGAACAATCTTGATTTGGAGCTATTTAATCAGTCACTGTTAACAACTAATTAAGTCTTACAGTTCGGCTGGTCATAGGTTTGCCCAAGAGCTGTAGAAGTGCAAGGCGGTACCTATGAAGGTGTAAAAGAAGAGGACATTGTATTTGAGGAGTATATTGGAAAGGCAATTCTTAAGAAGTATGGTAACTAAACTGTAGAACTACATACAGATACTCCAACAGTAAGCAAAAGAACATGGATGCATGTTTCTGTGAACGCTCATGACATCCATGATGCCACTGGTGTTATCGTGGTGTATTTGTTTATTTCTCCTAAGGTCAAATTTATTGTCTGTCTTCCCCCCGGCCCTGCCTTTTAGGCTATGGAATATATTTGAAAGAGTGGTACAAATGACTTTGCTCCTGAATTTAATGCAAGGTCTTCTGAAGCAGAGGAGACAAAGCAGTGGGTTTTTATGTTTTTTCCTTATGAAAAGATATCTTCTGGCAAAGATGACCTTGGGTGCTTTTGAAAGTTGTTCTCTTACATGCTAATGTGGAATTCTTCATTCCTTATTCAAAACTTGGTGCATTTGATGTAGTACAGACAATTAAAAATATGTAATACTGCAAGGATTTCATATCAGTCAGAGGAATATTGAAATACACCACAATTTCAGTAAGTCTGCTTTCTTTGTCAGTATGGTATGTTTTAAACATTCATCTGAACTATTATTTCATAGCTTTGTTGGTGAAAATTGTACCATTTCCACATTTGAATGAGAAAGAACATGAACCTGACAAGTAATCTTTTTTTTCTCCTTTTTTTCCCCTGTGCACAAATCTGGAAGTTCTTCCCCTCAGCAGTTGCCATTTGGTTTGCTTATGTGTGCAACTTGAATAACAGTCTGCAATATTGAAATGTGTAAGTGAAGACTCTGGTTCCATCTTGTGCAAATGGTGAACGTGAAAACCATCACTGTATTGTTTTACTATCAGATATCACTGTAATGAATGAATTGCTATTACCAGGGCTTTGATGATTCTCTCTTAAATCTAATCCCCTTTACCCAAAACCCCTCACACTGAAGCCCTATAAATGCACAAATGGTCAAAGCTACTTTGTGCAGGGATGAACTTTGTTGTTTTACTTGAATAAAACATCCATTGAGAGAATAGTGGTGGTTCTTGTAACACTGTAGACATTGACTAGTGGTGTAGTCATTTAATGATGGGAACAATTCTGGAACTGTTGGCTAACATGTCTTCCGTCCTTATTACATTTTGAACAGTTTAGTTTCCAAGGCAACTGCTGATGTCAGCATACAATTATGCTTAAAGCTATGGGAAGTTATTTCCCTACAAATCCTCAATTTAGTGACAAAACATGACTAACTCCTGTCCTTCTTTCCTTTGAGCCAA
Organism: Turnix velox; assembly: GCA_013400935.1. Taxonomy (NCBI): domain Eukaryota; kingdom Metazoa; phylum Chordata; class Aves; order Charadriiformes; family Turnicidae; genus Turnix; species Turnix velox. The sequence goes on along the minus strand of VZTY01023126.1, from coordinate 14,368 downwards.
GAGCATGTTACATTTATACAGAGATTAACCAGAGGAGTGATTGGGACAAATATCTAAGTGAGGCATGGTATTTACTGGTGGGAAGAAATACTACCATATTGAGAAGACAATAAAGTGAATATTGAAGAGATTATTATAATTGTTAAGGCATTTTTGTGATGAGATTTTGCCTTGGTACTGGTTTTGTCTTTCTGTTGGAAAGAAATGACTAGATTATTGTAGAGCAGCACATTGTGAACACAGCATGTGGTGCTATGGAAGAGGCAGTACTTGCTGATGGTGCCTTTTCTGGACTTATATTTCTCAGTCAAGTAGGTCACTTTCCAAACTAACTGGGGCTGCTTTCTTGAGGGAGTAGAATTAGACAAATCAGCATCCCAAAACTGGTGAGCTGATGCTCTGTTACCATACTGACTTTAGTTAAAAACTGAAATGAAGTACAAATTAAGTACTATTTTCAGACCCTTGTCAACCAAGAGGAGGAATTTGTCCATAACAGAAAATGGGGGGGGAATTATCCATGGGTGCAGACATTAAAAGATCAGAAAGATCTGTTGTGGTCACCTACCCCATGCCATGTAAAGCAGAACAAAGGGGTCTCCTGTTCTTTTTTTGATTCCCAGGCTTGTAGCTATATTTGAATAGCATCCACTATAGCATAAAAATATCAGTGACTGAAAAATCCACCATAACCCTTGTTAGTTTCTGTAAGTGGCTTAATCATTTTCTTGTGAATTGCAGAGCACATTTTGATATGAATTTATCTGAAGAATTTTCTGCTATAAAAACAAGTACCCTTTGTAATGGATTGCAACAGCCACATACTGACTAAGGCTTCAAGCCTGTAACTGACCATGGGGAATTTTCGTTCTGTGGGAGATTCTAGATGTTAGAGTTTTGTGCTTAATTGGGGCAAAATATCAATATAATTTGAGGATGGAGGACTTCAAAAACATTGGCACTGTTTTTGTTTAAAATATTGATGAAATGCCTGTGTTCTCACAAAATGTTTTAATGGAAGCAAATGATCATTTCCCAATGAGAAAAATTCTAATGTTTTTTCAGCCTGTTTTACACAAGAGCACAAAACACTGAGTTAAAATCCACTTGTTAATTTCTTCATGCATGACAGAATTGGATTTTGGGTACTTAATGAGAATCTCTTTATCATGCATAAAAGATAAACCTTTCTTTTGCAAAATTGTTGGTTTGCAAAGCTAATACATATGGCAAGGTTAGTGCTGTGCTATGTTTTGCACCTCTGTCTTCAGACATCAAATAACATAAGTGAACCCCTTTACTAATATAATAATTTTTCCCTGAAAACAGACACCAGTGTGTTTTGTCAAGAGGTAAGCAAGAGGTATTGAGGAAGGGGAGAAGTAAAGCCCTGTCTGTAGGTATTAGATAGGCAGAGAAATAGAACTCTGACCATCAGGCAGGGCATGAGGAGAACTCATTCTGTATTTTCTTTTTGGCTGTTATAATTTGTGACTGAACCTAGCTGTCCTTTGAGTGGGGAGAGTCCCGACGGGTATGGCACATCCACCCATGTAGGGCAGTGCTATCTCCTGAAGGGCATGGACTGCCTGCTGCTGGTGGCACCCAGCTGACTTGGGTGTGTGTGCTCAGGTCTGGTTTGGCTCACCGTTTCCACTCTAGATATAGAATCCCTATGATCTCAAAGCTTGACCAGAAATACTGGCATTTGATTGTACTCAGTACTGCCACACCTCAAGTACTGTGTTCAGTTTTGGGCCCTCGTTACATGAAAGACATTAAGGTGCTGGAGTAGATCCAGAGAAGGGCAACCAAATTGGTGAAGCACAAGTCTTTTGAGTGGCTGAGGGAGCTGGGGATGTTCAGCCTGGAGAAAAAGGAGGCTATTGGGGAGACCGTAGTGCTCTCTGCAAATACTTGAAAAGAGGGTGTATAGAGGCAGAGGAGATTTAGACTGGATTTTAGGAAAAATTTCCTCACTGAACAGGTTATTGAGTAGTGGAACAGGCTGCTTGAGGAAATGGTGCAAGCACCATCCCTGGTGTTATTTGAAAGATATTTAGATGGTTAGGGATATGGTTTAGTGGTACTTTTGTCAGTGTTAGGGTGATGACTGGACTCAATGATCTGAAAGGTCCCTTCCAGCCTAGACAATTCTGTGATTCTATAATTATAAGGCACCAGTTGATAATAGCCTTTTAGTAGGTTAAGTTGAGCTGTATTGGTAGTTTAAAGGAGCTTTAGGCTTGAGGTATAACTATTAAAATACAAATAAAATTGAAAAAATAGAATTTCATAAAGTGAATACAAAGCATGCCACCATCATTCTACTTTGATGTGCAACTACTGTAGATAACTCTGTATAGACATCTTGTCCAGTATAATGAAATCCATGCCAGAATCGCTTCCTTAAAACCTTCTGCCACCAAAGAACAGTTTCAGTGCCAGACCTATGCTGTTTTCACAGCTGAAGTGTTATTGAAATTTCAAAGAGTCTGAAGAGAGAAATTCTTCATTATCCTTCTCCTTTGTAGCTACTTAAAGATGTTTCTGCCTCCATATGTTTACTGCATCTGCTGGAAAACCCTAATATCACCAGACATCAAAAAGCTGCTTCCTGTGCTCTTCTCCAGGCCACAAAGGAGCAAAACTATGGAACTGGAGCTGAAAATGTTCTGCTTTTAGGGAAAATGCCAAGAATGGATTGTTAATGAAAACAGACCAAGTGCCTTTTGTTATTATAACAAATTGCTATTGAGGATTTCTGGCATTCTTTAAACCTCCCTTACCTGTGTAGTAAGGGGACCATATGGTGACTTGATTCCCACATAGTTGTGCAGATTTGATTATTTGTTTTTAAAGATATATCTAGCAGTCTAGTTTTTCAAACTTCAAAATAAAAAGGGAAAAAAATAACAGTCTGAACCATGCAATAGACTTAATTTTTAGTTTTAATTAGGCTAGGTTAAAAAGGTATACTCAGAAATAAAAATATACCTTTTAATGACAGTCCAAAAATATACTTCTGTATTATTCTGTTTTCCATTAAAATACGTTCATTTGCTTGTTATAATAAGATTCAACTCTTTCCTTCAGCATTTAGGCTAATCCTATGCTACCTTTACATTGTTCTACTGGAATTTTTTTCCTTACCACTATGCTTTTTGATAGGTTAAACCCTCAAGGAAATAATTTTTCATATACACATAGTGGGGTTTTTTGGTTTTGTTTTGATCATACTGCTCTAATATCGTATAAATATTTTATTGAATTGCAGGGTTCATATTTTTTAAGTCTTGTAAAGCAAACAGGGCTGTTGGGCACTTTTAAAGGCAGGCATATGGAGTGATGGTTTAAAGTGCTGTATGAGAGAGTATTCTTCCAGACAAGTATGCCAAATAGCTGCTAATACCGATTTATTAATGTGTTGCTATGATTTAGTGCTGTCCCTTGGAAAATCGGACGCCGGCTTTGGGATGCTTCTGGATATCTGCTGGGTTAGAAAAGTATAAGGCAGTTTTGTCTCTAAACCAAAACTGCTTGCCACTTATTCTTGAAGGCATGCATAGGATAGAAAGTTTCCTTAGGCAAGACTAGAGATGGCACCCAAATTGGACATGTAGCTGTTCTTCAGCCACATGCTTGGCAGTGCTTTGGACTGAGTTGAAATGCAGGCAATATAAGCTACAGAACAATCATAATTAGAAGCTCCTTGGAACAGAACTGCAGCTCTGTGTTAGGCCTTGGCGTTTCTTGATATTGTTTTCAGCTGCAGTGACTGCTATTGCAGATTAGCTCTGCTGCAGCTTTCTGCACTGGCAGTCTCTGCTTTTGAAGCTGAGTCTTTCCTTGGTAAAAAGCTTCATTTGTTATATCATGCTTAGAGAGACGCCAAGGAGGGCCACAATTTGTGAAAGTCTTAAAAACCTCATATGTGTTGCACTAGTTTAACATACAGTTGCCTAGTGTAGCTCAATACAAGGGTGATGATTTGAGTTTAGTGGTGTTACCTAAGTAGCTCAGTAGTTACCACTCCAATGATTTACATACATAAATCCACTGCAGTTTTTATTTTTAAAACAGAAACAGTGCCATTTTTGTCAATGTTTTAAGAAGTCTGTAGATTAAGTTTCTCTAGATATTGTTTCTGGCATCTAAAGTTGTCTGTTTGGACTTCAGAGATACTGCAGTTAGAGCTGTAAAATCGTTGGGTCTGGCAACCCACTGAGTTATTCAGTAGGATGCAGCAGTTGATCATAGATTTGCCTTGAGCATCTGCTTTGGGGACGAGCTGTATTTTAGAGATTTAAAGTCTTCAATTTCACCCATATTCTCATGTTACGTCTATGCATAGTAGAAAATGGAAAGTCCTAGTAGGATGGTAGTTGTATAAATGTATGCAAAGTGTGTGACAAAACACCTTTTTATTTTTACCTTATTACATGATGCCTGTTCATATTAGCATTTTTTTGTAAGACCTCTTCCATGGAGATAAGAATTTTAAATTGATTTTGAAAGATGTTATTGAAGTTAATTACTAGTGGAAATACCAAGTGAAATGGAAGTTTCAGTAATTCAGGCTCCTTGTGGGAGGTAAAGAAGTGGGGAAAGGATGGCGTTATTGATAATTGGTATTATTTGAAGGAACATGTGAAAAGAAGAAAAATGCTTTAAAAAGTTGCATACAGAGAATTTTACAGCATTTGAAAAAATATATTGTGTGTACACTGATGCTTTATTTAAACCTATGCTTTGATTTTAATCCTGAAAATGCAGGGATTTTTATAAAATGGGAGTGGGAGTATTAATTAGAAATATGACTAGAATATGTAATATAGGATGTTTAACTCAGAAAGGAGTCTTGCCTTAAAACTTCCTTAAACTGATGGAGACTGGTGGCTGAGAGGGTCGTTTGAGTACCTTCTGCAGGACAAGTCACACATATTGGAAGATTGGAAGAGAAGACAAAGCTTGGAGGAGAGACAAGAGCAGGAATGATTCTGTGCAGAGTTGCCGACTAGTTCTTGGTGAAGTGAGCAGGTGACAGAGGTAATAAAGGCAGTGGAAAAAGGCCTTTAATATGGATTTTACTTTGAGGTAACACACTAATCCAAGCCATAGACCTTCACCTCTGTGATATTTCTGTGTGCAGAGGATTTGTCTCTGAGGTAGCAAGTTCTTAAGGAATGGATGTAGGGCTAATGAAGGCTAAAACAGTTTAGTTTGGATTTCAGAAGTCAGAAGTTCAAACCAGGACAAGATTAAATTAAAGCTCAGCCTTGAAGTATGGATAGTTTCAAGATTTTAAAGATTTTTAGTTTATATGAATTTGTGTCATTGGGAGGGTTGTTCTTTACTCATATACACATAGACAAAACTTTTTTCACTGCAGGTGTGTTTCACTGCCATCACACTTAAAGCTACAGTAAAGAACGGTAACATGAAATGAAAAGGAGGACCTTTCAAAAAATAACTGGCCTCTACATTGATTAAGAAAAGAAGTTTAACCATTTCTGATTCACATCTACCTTTATTTTCATCCCTCTGTTCTTTCCCCACTTTTTCTACTGTTTTATAGTTTACTTCAACAGAAATGTCATCCTTCTCATCTTTTTGTAGGTCATAGTGCTTTTGCAGGCTTTTTGAACATTCTTGGGAAGGGATGAACCATGTCTTTTTGTCACTGTTAGCCAAATTTAAAATATTTGTACTAATTTTCTAAGGCATTCCAAAAGCTATCAGTGTCGATTGTCTGTCTTTGCTGCCTTTTTGATGAGATAGTGCTTATTATTGATAATCCCCATTCTGTGCACATGCTTGAGTTGTTTTGGGATAGCTGAAACCTCATCTGTTCTTTGGCATTGATGTTCATTCTAGAAGCACAGGAAGTACATTTACTAACCTATTGATGGTTTGACTTTACTGCTTCAAGTGGCATTTGTGGGTGTCTATGGAGTTAGGTGGTGCACTGATGAGCAGTCAGTCCATGGCAAGATGAGAACAGCTTCCTAGCTTTAATGATAAATAGGCATGTGAGTCCAGATCTTGTTTTGCTTTCAGCTTTCTTCGTGCTTTACAAGATCAAGAAATATTTCCTATAAGCATTGTCTGTCTTCAGAAAACAGGGCTGTTGATAAAGCACTGGACTGAGCAAAATATAGGAAAATTTTCAGCATGTGCCTCTGTAACAAATCAGTGCACCTGTCTTTCTGTTTCCTAAGTGACGTATTATTTATATAAAAGTTAAACTTTACAGACCAGGGGCTGTTCTATATAATTCTAGCAGAACTTAAATTACTGTCATACTAGAGACAGTTAATGCATTTCTGCTTTAGTGCACTTCTAGGTTTGGGGGTTTACTGCCTTTTCTCATATATGGTTTTATTGCCTGAAATGAGATTTGAAATTGTTCTGGGGTAGTATTTAGGAATATTGTTCCCTAATCAGATTCCATTTATTTAGGACTACTTTTTATAGTGCTCAGTTTAATCCTTTAATTAATTTAAAAGCAGGTAGCTCATAGCTGCTGTTGAATGTCCTGATCTCTAGAGTTAAACATTTCTAACTTTTACTCTGGTTTATTTTTTTTACAAACTAGGAAAGCAGACACTGGTATGTCACAGTAACAGCTGACTCATATCATAGTCTCAGGTCAATCTCTTCACTCAGGTCACCAGTGCTGTCATCAGCAGCTGTGGTTATAGGCTTTTCTCTCTTGCCTGAAGCTCTGATGAGTTCAGCTGTCATGCTTAAATACATGCAGTCTATAAATCTAAATGTTAATGAGGTATTCAGAGGTTTTGTGACCCCATCTTTTGATTGCTGTGTTCTTATTTGGATGTCTCTCTGAGTTACTCTGCCTTGTTCTGCTCAATGAAGAAACAAAATGTCATTTCTACTTCCTACATCTTTCCTTCCCCTGGAACTTAAATAAATGCTGCAGTAAAACGTGTCTCACTTACATAAACACTGCCCTTCATCTGGTTAATTTAATTTTCTTTTCCCAACTCCCAGCTCCTCTTCAATGGTTTCTGTCTCCGGGTAGAAGTAGCTGTACCTCTGATGTTTTTCTGTAAAGGAGTTAATGATGGCCTAGCACTAGAAAGCAGGAATGAACTAGAATAATTGCTTGTCCACATTATTGTGGACAGGTCTTGAAATGTGTGCCAGCCTAATTTAAATGCTTTGCAAATAGGTTCTGTGTGCGATGTTGTAGATACACAATTACTTGGCATACAGCAGCAGCTTAGCCATATGATGTTGGAGTTTGGCTTAATTTCAGCAAATACGTTATTATCCTGGATCATGCTGATATGCCAATTGTCTTGCATTCCAAGTGACAGCAACTGAATACTTGTGAAATACAAGGGCAATGCTTAATACAAATGAGCCTTTTCTGTGCAATTCTAGCACAAAGATTTTAGTAACTTGTTGATGTCAGTGGGATGATGAGAAATGTAACTTTAATTTCAGAGGTTTTAAAAACCAAATTAAATCTAATTTTCATAATAAATTTTCTTAGGATCATAAAATTCATTTCAGTAGAGGGACTTTGGGTAACCATCCAGAAATTCAGAATCAAGGTTCAGGGATTCTGCTGTTCTGTAATTTCTCATGGGATGCAGAATGTATGTGGACCATCCCACTACTCATAAATATACCATTGCATTCCTGGTCAGGTCTTTGAGCTGGGATGTAGGTGTCAGGTATATCAGTATGTATTTTGAACAGTAATCTATATCTCGAGAAGGAAAGAGATGCATGTTGACTGTGCAAAGTGTGGTGGCTACTTGCTCCATCTTTGCACTTCAGAAGGATTGAATCAAATTTGGCATACCGCATACACTGTGGAATCTTGTAGGATGTCACATCACTTAGGATGAATCAGATTGATCTCACTTGCAGTTGAATGGTCTTTAGTTTTTTAAAGAGATGTTCTTATTGACTCTATCTGAATTTTATTTATAAATACAGAACTTTGCAAATTTAGAGATAAATACAAGTAACATACTTTTTTTTAGTTGGTAATGTATCACATTTTGAAAATCATTGGAATAAACTGACAAGGTAAAAGAATGATAACAAAATAATCATCAGTGTTTTAAAAATCACAAAGAAATTAACTTATCCAAAGGATTAATCCAGGTAATGGCAGTGGTTTCAGTGGTTTCTTTTTTCTATTAGTAATATTCATAAGGCAAAGTCATATTGCTCACAAACTCAAAATGTAACAGCTTACAAGATGTCATAGCACTGTCTTGCAGACAGGAAGGATGATAAATTTGAGACATTTAAAAATGCCATAAAAGCAAAAAACCCCAGGGGAATCTGTCAATCTTCTGTTCCTCTGTTTAGAAGTGGTGCATTTCTGAAAGCACATATCTGCTTTTGTTTTGGCTCTAGGATGTCAAATGTTCCTAAGGATTGAGAGATTTAAGGAGATTTAAGGGCTGTACAGCAAGAAGGACATAGATCATAAACAACTGAGACAAAGCCAACAAATGGAGACAAAGCCAGTAGTATCATATGGAATTTTACTTGGTCAACATAGGAATCCTAGAACAGGATGCATAAAAAATGGTATTTCATAAAGCAGGAGAAACATACTGCATTGTCAATGAGTTGATATTCTCAGAGTGTTTCCCATCTATGATCATTGATGAGAAAATGTGGTCACTTGGTGCTGCCAAGCGTTAGTAGATACAGAGGAAATCTTTGCCTGCATTAAAGGACTGCACTTCAGCTTTTTTTTTTTAGTACAAAGATTTCAGGTTAGATTTTACATCTGAATTAAAATGTTTTTTATATGAGATGGGAAGGAATGGTCCTCCTGGATATGCAATTTCTTTCACAGTGCAGGATGTCCTTTGGCAGATGAGCTGTGGAGGTCCCTTCCAACTCAATGCATTCTATGATTCTGTGATTCTAACACACTTCAGAATGCACCTGATAGAACTTTAGAATGTGTACTGACTTATAATTTCCTTTCTGCTCTTTCATCAGCTCTCATAATGATAGCAATATGAGTTGATAAACCTGTATTTCTGTATGTAGCCTGCAGATTTCAAAGCCGTAGCTGTTGTGTGAAGTTCATTACAGAACTGACCCAAGCATCTCTGGAGAGGAGATATATAGTGAGGCTGGTGATTTGACAGGGAAGAACACAATTTGTTGAAAGGAGCATGTGAAAGGCAGCTTTCTCAGCAAGGGGTGTCCAACACAGAACACTGCTGTAGTGAGATTAGATGGGGCTGCATTACCCTGCCTTGTGACTGAAATAGGAAAATGACTTGGAAACTCTATGTTGTAAGAAATGCACATTAAGGCTGTCAAGAGCGTGAAGTCTTTCTTGGTAGAACAGCTAGTTACCAGGGAGAGAAGCTCTGAGGAACTTCAACCTGTGGAGATAATTGGGTACTGCAAGGAAAGACATGGCACAAGTTGGCATTAAGAGCTGGAAGTCATGGCTGTGGTGAAGCCTGGTGGGAGGCTTTTGTATTGCTATGATGGTGATGGCTAGGACGCTTAATGCAGCTCCCTCTTCCTCTTGTTCTGTTTAAAAAATAATGAATGTTTCTTTCATGCTGCTACTATTGTGAATGTCTCACGAGCTTCCTCTTCATATGGGGACTGAAGCCTTTTCTTTCCAAACAAAATGAGAACAATTCAAGCCGTGTTCCCTGAGAAATCATCTCTGCAAAACTGTGGAAATGTGAAACGTGAGCTTTCTGCTGGCTTCAGATACTGTCTTTCTCTCTGAGGCTTGTGCAGTTTCTTTCCAGCCTTGCCTCACAAGACTTGCTTCACAAAATCTTCTGCCCTCATTTTCACTAGTATGTTTACCCTTGACTGAGATAAAAACCATTGTGTTGTTTCCTCGTACCAAATCTGTGTATCTGATATTATTTAAATTACCTTTATAAAATAAGTACTAACTTTTTGAGTTATCTTTTTAGCAAACTACTGAAGCAATTTTAAACATTTCTGTCTGATAAAACAAAAAAACCCACCAAAGACTAGGTAAGATATTAATCCATTTTTATCTTGCCTACAGCTCATTTTATCAATGCTTTTAAAAGATGTTTACAAATATTTCACTACTGCTCTTTGATGCCATAAATTAAGAGGATACAGTGCTGTGCAGAGGGTAGACAGGTGGGGATAAGGAGGAGATCTTCTGAGATCTTTAAGAGCAATATCAGTGGCCATCAAGAGATAAAGACAAAAGTGTATTAGGTATGGAAATAAGGATGGGATTTCCAAGGCTGCACCCAGTGAACCAATGCTTCCTACCTGTGAACTTTGAGAAGGGAGGAAAATGATACACTAGCTGTTGAGGGAAGAGGAATCAGGGTATCCGATTTTACCTGCTTTTTTGGGGGGGGGAGGAGGTTTGCTTTTTCTGGAATGCCCCCTTCAGATATTAAAGCCAAAATCTGTTCATATGAGGTTAGTCTTTGTGTTGCTCTTTGACTGTACTCCTTACAGGCTTCTCCACCTCAGAACCACCTTCCCCCTTGGGGAAGGTAGGCAGTGGTAACCAGTCATCTCAATTTCCTTGTTAGTGCCTTTTCCTACAGACAACCCCCTCCAGAATCCCATTTTTTCTTTTCTATTAAACAGATTAAGAAATTTTTCAGTTAACCTATATCTTGCTTAATTTTTTCCTCTCAATGTAAGGGCAATTCATTTGATTTTTGTAAACTGTACAGTTTCTCTGTAACTATATTCATCCTTTCTGATTGTCCTGATTCATCTTGGTATCCCCTATCAATCTTCTACCTCTTATCTTGTCACTCAGCTTCTCTGCACCTTGTAGTCACCACAGTGCTATTGTGTCTGCTGCTGCTGCTTTTAATGCTCCTTTGATTGATTATCCTGTAAGGGCAATTTGTTTAAGCTTTTTCCCATTTAAATCTCCTTGTTCACTACTATCTAAAAACTAACGTAACACTCCAAGTCATGTTGCAGGCCTGGTTTTGGTTATTAGAGTTTTTTTTTTTTTAATCTTTGACTTTTAGTACATGTCAGCTTTCTTTTTGATCCAAAACAGTGGCAAAAGCTAATATTGTCAGGAGATACTAATGCAAGTGGAAAATGAGGGAATATGCAGAGTTGAAAGTATTGATTGCTACAGCACCAACATCACAACTTTCCCAAGTAGACTGTAATTCAGTTTTTAAAACTTAAAGGTGAGTATGATTAGAAAAACTATGTGAAGATGTAAGTTGTCACAACTAGTTGTGGTGTAACAGCTAGACATGAAACAATAAATAAATTTTCCCTTTAATATTGGGATGGGAGAAATAATTATTTTCTTCACATGGGGATATATAGGAAAATGATAACTTGAATGATAGTATTTCAGAAATTACATTTTCTGAACACACTCTACCAGAATTGAATGTTTCTGTGATGAAACCATCACCATTCCTCAGACACGTACCCTGTGCCAGCCACATTATTTGTAAACAATAAATCAGCTTATCTTGAAACAAATTAAATCTGGCAGCTGGCCTTTCATCACTGCCTATCAAGTGAACATGTCAGACTGTTCAACTCATTAACCTCCTGCTTAAGCCAGAATCCAGTCTGGGTTTCATATATAGTTAAGTCACAGTAGCCTTTTAGCATCCGTTCCTTAAGGAAATTCCTAAGGGCTCTCCTTTGGGAAGAAAGATCTGCAATCTCCTTCCCACTCAACTCAAATCTTTTAACTCCATGAAGAAATTTGTGGGGCTGTCAGATTACTTTGGTGGTAGCGACGACAGGGAAATTCAAATAGATGGCTCTGGAAAGGTGTATGTGGATCTTACCGTTATTCAGTTGTGCAACTGTAGCTCTGTAATTTTTGCTATTTAAAGAAAATTTGAAAATGAATTCTTTTTGTAAACCAGCTTGGCATTTATGAACAGAGAAAAACTTAGGCTGAGGACTTATAAATTGATACCTATTACCTAGAAACTGAGAAATGGCGTGTGTGAGTAGGTGGATGTTAAGGCACATGGATATAACTTCTGCAGATGTGAAGAAGAGGCACAAAGCAAAGTAATTCTAAGGAATGGTTTGCTTAAAGGAGTTATCAGCTGTATTGTGTTGCATGTGGGTCAAGCAGTACTGACTTTGTGCTAAGTTTTGGACAGTACACATTCTAGTTGTTTCCTAAACTATTTATAGATGAAACTGGAACACCGAGTAGTGAGAAATGGAGTGTAAACAGATGTCAGGTCTTCTGCTGTGTAACACTAAGTTTTGCAGAACTGATTCTTATCTCACACTTCAATCCTCTGCACTGTTTTGTGGTCTTTCTTAGACCCTTTTTCTTTCACTTTTGTGAACTTGCATTACAGGCATAGGGTCTAATGTGTAAGAAGATGGCCAAAAGGTGTATAGATGAGCCTGGAGAATAAAAATATGTAGAATTTTACTAGGTAAAGACTAGGCCTGAATGCAATAAAGCAGCAATTTTATTCTCAGTGGAAGCCCTGTGTTAACACAAGTAAATTAAATGTCATGGTCCAAACAACTATATCTCTCTATATAGTAATACAGGCTTAGGTTATCGTGATTTGGCTATGACTGTGTCATTTCTTGTACATGAAGTACCCCATAGGAACTGCCAGTAAGTTTTCTTACCTCCTTCAAGGTCAGGTTTCTTTTCAAGGTTCATTTTTGTGAAGGTCTATATGTCAGCCAAGAACAATGGTTTGAGTTATATTCATATATCATAGTAATAGTTGAATCAGTTAGGAAGTATCATGGAAAGAAAAGGTCTGCTTAGCCTGTAATGAATGATAAACCAAGAAACAGATGGTGGGAGTAAGATCAGATTCATAATGAAGTCCCAGAAGGTTCTGTGCTGAGACTTTTCCTGTTGTCATGCTCAAATATCTGGGAAGAGGGATCATTATTGGATTGGCAACGTGTTTCCTATTGGGAAAGTCAATGCTAAAGCTTGTGGCAAAGGTATTTCACTCAGATATTTCATGATATTAAAATCCTGGCCAGGAGGGAAGTACAAATGTCACTTCTTATCAGCAGATGAAGTCATGCACCTAACTAGGCATTCAATGATTTCTAGATCAGCTGTTTCTGTTAAGAATAAAGATGTTGAAGTGGAAATGGATTGTATTCTGAAAGCCTCAACTTCAGTACCTAGCAGTGGTCAAGGACTCAAATGAAGTGTTATAGGTGGTTTAGAGACAAAGCAGCAGATGGTGCTGATGCCCACAGCACCACAGGGGCAAGTCAACTTCTCAAGCTGTGCATGCAGCCCTGCTCAGCCCTAGAAAAGAGTAGAGGATGTGGAAAAATTATTTGGAATATGTTCCAATGCTAAAATTTCTGGCATGGAGAGAAAAAACAGCAGAAAAGAAATAAATCTGGGAAGAGGGCAATAATGGAGTATTTGGGTACTCCCCAAACATGGGAGTATTGAATAGAGAATTTCTGTGCATTGTTTCTTATTGCGTGAGCAATAGATGATAGATCTCAAATAGAGGTAGGAAATTATTTTTACATTTAATTCTGAAATCTGATGTAATTTTTCATAGAAAAATATAAACTATTAAAAATATTATGATACTCTAAACTCTGTGTACCTGTGAGCTAAAATATTAGGACAAGTGGGCAGATAGCTGTCTGGCCAGGTTTGGGGCAAAGCAGAGCCAACTCAGTTCAGTGAGAGGCTCTTGCTCACACTTGTTGCTAAGGTAGCCAGGGTAAGCTGACTGGGTTGTTTACCCCATGGACGGATTAGGTCTTTGGGGAGGAGTGACCTGAAGTGACCAATAGGTTGTTCAATTCCATCTGCCTGCTCAGTATGAAAGCTGAGGTAGCAAAGGAATCCGGTTGGCTCCACTTGGTCTTCTCCAAGGGCACTTCTCCAGTTGGCTCTTCATCTTTGGCTCTCCTTCAGTGACCGATGTCTGGGGACCCCCCTTTCAGCTCAAACACCTTTTAATCCTGGCCAATGTGCTTAAGTTCCCTTTTTTGACTGAGTCTAAAACTTTCCCAGTCCCTGTGATATTTTTCTAGCAAATTGACGTGATTTTACATAGGTTTATTATTTCTGTTTCATTACATCTTTTTATTATCAAGATTTTTTTTTTCTAAATTATCTCTCTCCTAAATCTCTTTATCTCTCTTCTTCCTCTCTTTAGAGCAAGAGGTGGAGGAGAGCATCTGTTATCCTGTCATTGGCCCATCCAGCCCAAAGCAGGACACTCATTCTGAGACTGAACAATTGTTCATAGTTTTTGGTTCCTTCTAATTTCCATTTGAACTTTAAATGAAAATGCTTATGAACATAATATACAGGCCTTATGTGTTGCTTGTAATTGAAACTGAATACATAGAATCATAGAAT
>VZTY01023125.1:1978-14099 GCA_013400935.1 Turnix velox | reverse complement strand
AATATTAGTTATCATGTCTATTAAAAAAAGAAAATAAAGAAAATATATTTTAAAAGCTGCAGAAAACCTCCTGCATTAGGACAAACCAACTTCCATTTCTTTATTTTTATAGGACTGCATCTCCCAAGCTGGTGATGCTCCTCCCAGAAGACACAGCCAATATCCTGGTCTATTTTTTGCTCTTCTAAATCCAGGCACAGGCAGAGGAAGCCGAGCTCAAGCCGTTTGTTTGCTACAGCCCAATAACCAGCACTGCAACAGGGAAACTCCAGGCAGGTCCCAAGCTGACTGTAATGACCACATTATTTCTTGGCTCCTAATTAGCCAAATTGTCTGTGTGGAAATAGCATCTCACCCATGGCTACTTGTTTCTGCAAAGCTGCAGATGAGATAAAACTGATCTCGGCCACTGGGGGTCATTAAAAGTCCTGGTAGAGCCTCCTCCCCCAGACTGAGATATTTTTCATGCTGGAATCTGACATCTTTGCTCCTTTATGTATTTGCCAGGACCTCTGTGTTGTAATCCATTAGGACCAGTCAACACTAAATCACCTTCTTTTTACATTTCTGTGTAGATTTCCCCTCCTTTCCTACTTAACTAAGGAGACCTGACCCAGGAGATCTGCTTACAGGCAGGTCAGTACCTCAGAACCATCTCAAGCAAATAAACATGCCTTTAGAAATAGCAAAAGAAGAAATAAAACAGCATAAAAAGGCTTCTAGGCATCCTCCTCCTCATCTCTGCAGGCTGGGCAGGGAAGGAAACCTCCAGAGGAACCTTCTCCCACTCTTACCTCTTCCAAGTTGAGAAAGAAAGACATAGATGGTGGAGTCACCATCCCTGGAGCTATTTAAAAGTGTAGATGTGGGGCTGAGAGATTTGGTTTTGTGGTGGTCTTATCAGTGTTGGACTTGATGATATTAAAGGATCCATCCAATCAGAGTGAATTTATGATTCTATGAAGATGCTTGACTTAGACATGAAAATACAAGTCAACAAACCAGGTGGTAAACACATTTCTGCTGCTTCATCAGAAATAATCATGATGATATTGGCCAAGAAGACTCTTCCTGGAGGACAGTAGTAACTTTCAGCAGGTGGACAAAGGAGAAAAATCTATTTACTGTGTTAAAAATGTAGCTCGCTAACAGGGATATCACTGACACACAAATATTTTTGGTGAGACCTTCAAGAGCTGATGACAGCATATCCCCAAACACAGCATAAAGTCTACAACAAATGGTCTTCTTCCCAGATGAGAAGATCATAGAATCACAGAATCAGAATCATAGAGTTGAAAGGGATCTTACAAGGTCAGTTATTCCAAGACCCCTGCAGTGAGCAGGGACACCTTCACTAGATCAGGTTGCTTAGAACCTCATCAAGCCTGGCCTTGAATGTCTTCTGGAATGAGACCTTCATCACCTCTCTGGGCAACATCTTCCAGTGTCTACCACCCTCGTAGTGAAGAACTTTTTCCTAATGTTTAACCTAACCTGTCCTGCTCTAGTTTGAAATTATTGCTCTCATCCTATCACTACATTCTCTGCCAAGTAGTCCATCTCCAGCTTTCTTTAAAGTCCCCTTCAGGTTCTAGTAGAATAGACATCTTAAAACCAGCCAACATCAGCATCCCTTTCAGAGCAGGTTGTGTTGGTGATGGAGAACTGCACCACCCACCCCTTCCCGTGGAGATGTAGCTCAGAGCTGGAGGCTACTCCAGGCAATCTCAGATTAATGACTGGGTTGAAGCCTGCACCCATGGGGATGCAGAAATAAATATGATTGTGTCAAACAAGGAAAAGTATTTCTACAGCACTGTAAAACAATGTCACTGCTGTCACTTTGGGAAACCTGGCCAAGAAAAACAGCACAGGCAAGCCAGGAGAATCACAGAATATCAGGGATTGGAAGGGATCTCAAGAGATCATCTAGTCCAATCCTCCTGCTGGAGCAGGAACACCTAGACCAGGTCACAAAGTATCCAGGTGGGTTCTGAATGTCTTCAGAGAAGGAGACCCCACACCCTCCCTGGGCAGCCTGTTCCACTGTTCTGTCACCCTCACTGTGAAAATTTGTTTTTATATATTTCTGTGGAATCTCCTGTGCTCCAGCTTGCACCTATTGCCTTTTGTCCAACCTGAGAGCCTGACTCCATCCTCCTGACACTCACCCTTTACATATTTATAAACATTCATGAGGTCAAAAGGGACTGGAAAAAAAAAGTAAATAATAGACTTTACATTAAAAAAACAAAAGCTGAGTCCCTGCTGTTTATAATCCTATGGGTATGCAGAGAGTGGGACTTTTAGAAATCATTAAGAGACAGTAATAAGCACCAGCTCTCTTTTGCCAAGACTTCCTTCCCCAGCATGGACTGTCCTCCTCTGAAACTTGCCTCCTCAAACATAGAAACTTAGAATTGTTTGGGTTGGAAGGGACCTTAAAGATCATCTAGTTCCGACCAACCCCCCTGGAAGGGACATCTCCCACTAGACCAGGTTGCTCAATGCTTTATCCAGCCTGGCCTTAAACATTTCCAGGGAGGGGGCATCCATAACCTTACTGGGCAACATGTCCAGGGTAAAGCATTAACATTTCTCATTAATTTCCTAATTAAAATGTTTACTTTGCCATTTTCACAGCTGTAAGACCATGATGGTGTCACCTTGTCTAACACAACCCACATCTTGGAGCCAGGCTTTTCTCAGTCACCTCCAATGGTTGGAGAAGAGGCAATGGGTGCAAGCTGGAACACAGGAGGTTCCACAGAAATATAAGAAAAAACTTTTTCAGATTGAGGGTGACAGAACACTGCCCAGAGGTTGTGGTTTCTCCTTCTCTGCAGACATTCAAAACCCACCTGGACACATTCTCCAGCAGGGGGATTGGACTACATGATCTCTTGAGGTCCCTTCCAATCCCTGACATTCTGTGAAGCAGAGTATCAAGCGTTTCTCCTGCAAAGCTTTTTGATTTTTGCCAAGAAGAGGAATTCACAACATGCTACAGCAGCAAAAGCCCCCTGATGCTTGCAGGGAATCCCTTCTGTCTGACTCACAGCCACCCTCATGCATGTGCCAAGGAGGAGAGATGCTACAAGGAGCTCTGGTTGCAGAGAGGTACCACCTCTGTGATGATGAAATATTGGCCTGCCCCTCATCC
The DNA here is from genome assembly GCA_013400935.1 of Turnix velox. NCBI lineage: Eukaryota > Metazoa > Chordata > Aves > Charadriiformes > Turnicidae > Turnix > Turnix velox. The sequence goes on along the minus strand of VZTY01023125.1, from coordinate 10,933 downwards.
ACTCTCTACTTAGCTTTGGAGAGGTTTTAGGAATGCCTGGAAGAAGGAAAACACAGCAGTAAAAAAGAGTTGGACCAAAGAGGATGAGCTGATCAAGCAGAAACAGAAGGTTGTAGGGCAGCATCAAGAAAGGCAACCCTCCTCTCAGCAACCAGACATCATCAAAGTAGGTAAAAGAACACTAGAAACCAAAAATTAAATAAAAATTAAACATCGAAATTAAAAATTTAAAGTAAAATTAAAAACTAAAATGAAAAATAAAACTTAAAATGAATAATAAAATAAAATACTAACATGAAAAATAAAAAATAAAATTAAAATTCAAATTGAAATTAAAATTAAAAGCCTGATTCCTACCACTTCATAGAATCATAGAATTGTTTGGGTTGGAGGGATCTTAAAGATCATCTAGTTCCAATCCCTCTGCCAAGGGCAGGGACACCACACTTTCCAATCTGTGTGTATGGAAGGAAATAGAAGTAAAACTCAGTTAACATCCCTCATCTGTAGGGTTAATGCTAGATACCCCCCAAATCCAAATGCGTCCAAGTCTCTGATCTTCAGGAAATTTAGTCTCCCAAAAGGACACTCTTGTTTGTACCAGTGGCTTGTTTTCTTATTTAAAAGCAGTGCAGGGTTAGATTAGACACAGGGAAGAAGTTCTTCACTTTGAAGGTAGAAGAGGTTGCCCAGAGAGATGGTGGAGGCCCCATCCCTGGAGACATTCAAGCCAAGGCTTGATGAGGCTCTGAGCAACCTGATCTGGTGCAGGATGGTCCTGCTCACTGCAGGGGGTTGGACTAGATGTCTCATCCAACCCTATGATTTTCTGTTTCTATTATATTTTTCCTCTTTTCCAGCATGTCAACAAGACCTTGGTTCTTCTTCTCCAGCACTGGTGAGTAGTGAGTGTGAAAATAGGGTGGAGAAGTAGAAAAAAATTAAAAAGTAAACTCTGTTTAAAAAAAAAAAACAAACCCTGAAATGAAACATATGAATAGAGAACACTTTTCAGTGAGACAATAAAAGGAGAGGTATGAAATGATGACACGACTCAGTACTCCAAATTAAATTTTAAAATGTACTTACACGTTGAGATACACAGACTACACAGTACTACACCCTGGGTAGGTCCATAAAAACATTCTATATAGTTTTAGCTGGTTTATTGTTATTAGATCCTAGCTTGGTATTATCTATGTATTGTTGGAAAGCACAGCCATCTGGCTACTGTCTGGCTGGTAAAGCACTTCAGGAAAAGCAGAAGACAGATAAGTCCTCTCTGCCAACCTGCTTAACTCTTGAATTACCTGAAATAAACCTAAAATACTGTCTAAAGGGGGGTTTGGCTGCACCTTCTCATAAACAATCTAAGATCTGACCTCAAAAGGATTTCTGATAATGGAATGCAGGCTGTTATATTAAAAAAAAGCAAAATCCAATCCTTGCTGTGAATATTTCCTTAGATTCATGGAATGTTTTGGATTGGCACTGAGCAACCAGGTGTAGTGGGAGGTGTCCTTGCCCATGGCAGGGGGGTTGGAGCTAGATGATCTTTAAGGTCCCTTCCAACCCAAACCATTCTATGATTCCGTGAAGTGGTAGGAATCATGCTTTTAATTTTNTGCCACCTGCCCACCACCTCAGTGAGCTGTAGGCTTCATCATCCCACTGTGGTCCTCAGCAGTCACCAAAAAATATAAGAAACAGAATCATAGAATTATTGAGTTGGAAGGGACCTTCAAAGGTTATCTAGTCCACTCCTCCTGTAGGGACATTCTGCACTAGATCAGAGCTCAGAGCTTATCAAGCCTCGCCTTGAAGGTCTACAGGGATGGAGCACCACAATTTTGGGCAACCGAGCTGGNTTTTTCTTCTATCTAGCCTGAAAACTTTTAACCCTGTACCTCCCAAGAAGTGCCACCTGCCCACCACCTCAGTGAGCTGTAGGCTTCATCATCCCACTGTGGTCCTCAGCAGTCACCAAAAAATATCAGAGACAGAATCATAGAATTATTGAGTTGGATGGGACCTTCAAAGGTTATCTAGTCCACTCCTCCTGTAGGGACATTCTGCACTAGATCAGAGCTCAGAGCTTATAAAGCCTCGCCTTGAAGGTCTACAGGGATGGAGCACCACAATTTTGGGCAACCGAGCTGGTGTTTCACCACTCTCGTGGTGAAGAACTTTATAATGTCTCATCTAAACCTATCCTGCTCTAGTTTAAAAGAATTTCCCCTTGTCCTGTTGCTACATGCCCTTGGAAAGTGTCCCTCCCAAGCCTTCCTATAGCCCCTTCAGGTCCTGGTAGACCATTAAAAGGTCTCCCAAGATCCTTCTCCAGGCTGAACAGCCCCTACTCTCTCAGCTTGTCCTACTAGGAGAGGTGCTCCAGCTCCCTGATCATCCTCATGGTTCTCCTCAAGACTCTCTCCAATAGGTCCATGTCCCTTCTTGTGCTGAAGGCTCCAGGGCTGGACACAGTACTCCAGGTAAGGTCTTGTGACAGCAGAGCAGAGGTGTAGAATCACTTCTCTTAATCTTCTGGGAATGGTTCTTATGAAGAGGAGCCCTACCATTAAGGTCTTTCTGCTTAGTTCATCTACAGATGATGCATGAAACCAGCCTGGAGTCTGGATAAGACCCCAAAAGCCATCCCAATAGGATGCATGGAACCAGTCTGGAGGCTGGATAAGACCCCAAAAGCCATCCCAATAGAACATCCCAAAGCCAACTTCCTGCTCACCCATAAAAATCAAATACAGGGACCTTCCCAGCAAATCCCACCAGATTATATATGTGGGAATTATTTCCATCTCAGTCAACCAAGTTAGTGCTGGTTGAAGACCAGCAGGATGGTTTGGTCTGTCCCTAGGTGTGTTTTAAGTTCAGCACGGATGGTGACTGTCACCTGGGGAGCATGTGCTCCCAAGTAGAGGAGATGTGACACAGTTGTGCTGGCCACTGCCCTGCCAGCCATCTGGTGAGATGGCACCATGCCCATCTGCTAGACGTGTGGGTCTTTGCCAGGAACAAAAGGATCAATTTTTTTATTTTTTTTTCTCCANTTCATGAGGTTGGCTTGGGCCCACCTCTCAAGCCTGTCAAGGTCCCTCTGGATGGCATCCCTACCTTCAGGTGTATCAACTGCACCACACAGCTTGGTGTCATCTGCAAACTTGCTGAGGGTGCACTCGATCCCACTGTCCATATTTCCTACGAAGATGTTAAATAGCACTGGTCCCAGTACTGATCCTTGGGGAACACCACTCGTCACTGGTTTCCACTTGGACAATGAGCCATTGACTGCAACTCTTTGAGTTCGACCATTCAACCAGCTCCTTATCCAGCGAGTGGTCCATTCATCAAACCCATTCTTTTCCAGTTTGGAGACCAGGATGTCATGCGGGACAGTGTCAAATGCCTTGCACAAGTCCAGGTAGATGATGTCAGTTGCCCTCAGCAAATCCCACCAGATTATAAATGTGGGAATTATTTCCGTCTCAGTCAAGCAAGTTAGTGCTGGTTGAAGACCAGCAGGATGGTTTGGTCTGTCCCTAGGTGTGTTTTAAGTTCAGCACGGATGGTGACTGTCACCTGGGGAGCATGTGCTCCCAAGTAGAGGAGATGTGACACAGTTGTGCTGGCCACTGCCCTGCCAGCCATCTGGTGAGATGGCACCATGCCCATCTGCTAGACGTGTGGGTCTTTGCCAGGAACAAAAGGATCAATTTTTTTATTTTTTTTTCTCCAGACAGACTAAGCCAAATTAAAACTAAAAATAGCACGTTAGCCCAAGGAAGTTGCTCTGCAATTTGGAAGGGATGGTGACATTCCTCACTGTCACCAGAAAGGAGCCATTCACTTTTTGGACTGAAACATGGATGAAAAAAACAAAAAGTGTCAATCTCTGACCTTGACCTTCTCTAAAAAAAATCAGCTATTTGGAGCAAGACAAAGTGGAACTTGAAGGTAAGTATGGAAACTAGGGAATAAAATGCATGGGGTTATTGTGAAATAAAAACTAAAGGTTGTGATACTCTGAGCAACCTGGTTTAGTGGGAGGTGTCACTGCCTATGACAGGGAGGATGGAACTAGATGATCTTTAAGGTCCTTTCCAACCCAAACTATTCTATGATTCATGACTTGAAGAGTCATTACCAACAGCATGAGGCTTCCAGATAGGTTCAGAGTATCTCCAGAGAAGGAGATTCCACCTCCTCTCTGGGCAGGCTCTGCCAGGGCTATGGACCCTCAAAGTAAAGAAGTTTTTCCTCATGTTGAGACAGAATTTCTTGTGTTCTGTTTGTGCCTGTTCCCTCTTGTCCTGTCACTGAGCACCACTGAGAAGACTGACCCCATCCTCTTGACATTCACCCTTTAAATTCTGATCAGCATTGATGAAATCCCCTCTCAGCCTTCTCTTCTCCAACAGATCCAGGTCTCTCAGCCTTTCCTCATCAGAGAGATGCTCCTTCCCCCAATCCTCTTCACAACCTGCAACATGTACACCCCAACATGGAATTTAAATTCCCTCCTTACTCCTAAAGGCTTTCCATCCTTCCTAATTCACCCTAATCCCCAATCTACCTGCTTACATCTGTCAAACCCTTCCTCACTCTTCATCTTTAATCCCTGCCCTTGTTTGTCTCCCAGCAAACACCAACCAGGAGGAAGAGCATTTTAGCAATGATACTTCTGGACTGATGGCAAAGATAAAAACTTAATTTTTTTCAACTCAACTCCACTTCCATTTGTGCTGTATATATTTGAGTCAGCTGGTTTAGCCCTTTGCAATGTACAGAAGTGAGTTTGTAAATGTCCTGCAAATAAATACATCCTTACATTTGGGCTGCAGGACACAAGTCCACAACTACAGTACTTCAGGATTTATATAAACCTCCTCATTTTCCTGTCAGAGGCAATCTTCGAAGAGAGAAAGGGGAAAAAAAAAAGCAACAGAGACACACACAGGATACTAAAATGTGGTTTTCTAAGTTGATTAAGAAAGCCACATTCCACATCCTTAAGCATTTAATTAATTAGAGAGCACCAGGCAGCAGGAGGGCAAGGAAATGAGAAAACAGAGGATCTAAAAGATTTGCATGAGGCCACACTACAGAGCAGGGGCAGAGGTGACCAAGTCTTGGAAGCTCAACACTTTTTAAGTCCAGAACTTTAAGGTTTCAAAGGATTTTCCTCCCATGTGGAAAAAAAAGTAGGTGTTCCTCATTTGGTACTCAAAACCAGTCCTCTGCAGCTTCCAAATTAAGGGGTTTGAGGAAAGACACAGCAGTGTCCTTCCCAAAGAGGAATTAATTCCAGCAGTTTCACAATAAAGATCAAGGACAAGGGGTATTGCTTTTAAACTAGAGCAGGGTAGGTTTAAGATAGACATTAGGAAGAAATTCTTCACCATGAGGGTGGTGAGAAACTGGAATAAGTTGCCCAGAGAGTTGCCCTGGAGACATTCAAGGCTAGTCCTTCCTTCCTTCCGTGCAACTTGATTTAGTGGTAGATGTCACTGCTCACTTCAGGGGGTTTGGACTAGATGACCTTCCAAGTTCCCTCCCAACTCTGAATCTGTGACTTCTAATTTGATTGTAATCAAGTGGAAAACACAGTTATTCTGTGAGGATGAGATGTTTAAATGCATCTCCAGCTGAATGCAGCTTAAAGAGTGAACAGTATCTTTCCCTGCTCATTTTTCTACTCAAGGTTGTAGCCACTGGCATGATTTCAAACTTTCACAGGAAAATTGCAGAGGACTAGGAANTTTTCACAGGAAAATGGCAGAGGACTAGGAATAATGGATGTAAATTTGAAGGGGGGAGATTTAGGCTGGAGATAAGAAAGAAATTCTTTACTATGAGGGTGGTGAGAACAGGTTGCCCAGGAGAGGTTGTGGATGCCCCCTCTCTGGAGGTGTTTAAGTCCAGGCTGGATGAGGCACTGAGCATCCTGGTCTAGTGGGAGATGTCCCTGCCCATGGCAAGGGGTTGGAACTAGATGATCTTTAAGGTTCCTTCCAACCCAAACCATTCTATGATTCTAAATGGTTTTGTATGACCGGGACTAGCAAATAAAATCAGTAGGAAAAAAAAATAGTTTATCTTTACCCAAGAGGTTTTTAGTTCAGGAGAGGTTTTGGTTTTTTTTTTAATACTATGAAGTTGTCAAGTCATCCTCCCATATTCCATGAAAACAATGATTTGTTCCAATGTTGCATTTTGGTTTTTCCACTTAAATAAATAAATGCAACACCACTTCACTTCCCCAAACACTAAGACCACATTCCTTATCATGTACAACTTGCCAGAAGGGATGGGGCAGAGGTTTTCAAAACAAACAGTTTCAAAGTTAATTTGAGGATGGAAGTTAAATCTCCTGGCAATTCCATTTGTTATAAAACATGCTGTTCATTATTCTTTAATACTCTTTCTCATGTTTGGGTTTATTAATTCATTAAATCACTGCTAGCATCTTGAAGAACCAGATGTAAAACAGAGAATATCCTCTAAATTTAGTGAAACTGGACTTAGAAAATATAAAAACTGAAAATGTTTGGAAGTCTTGCACAGTAGTTAGGAAACAACACGAAATAATTTCTACCTACAAGCCACAAAATACCTTTTGAGGTTGTCTTATTATGAGTTTCTTTATATTACTTGTGTCTAGGGTTTGACCAGCTCTTTATTTCAGGCCAATTAATGATTTATTTAATATAATACCTAAGTGTTCTACTTCAGTAAAGAAAATAGGACAGAAACACAGAATTAGAAGTGAGCCAATCATTATTCCAGCAGGGAATTAAAGGTTTTGGTTTAGCAAAGGGCCACAAAGATGATTATGGGACTAGAACATCTCTCTCATGAAAAAAGAGTGAGGGACATGGGTCTTTTCAGGCTGGAAAAAGTAAGATTGAGGAGAGATCTTACCAATTCTTATAAATATTGAAAAGGTGGGTGTCAGGAGGATGGGGCCACTCTTTTTTCTGTGGTGTCCAGTGACAGGACAAGAGGTAATGGGCACAAACTTGAACATGGAAAGTTCCATCTAAACATGAGGAAGAACTTCTTTCTTTTGAGGGTGGAACAGGCTGCCCAGAGAGGTGTTGGGGTCTCCATCTCTAAAGACATCCCAAACCCACCTGGATGAGTTCCTGTTCAACCTGCTGTAGGAGGCCCTGCTTTGGCATTGGGGTTGGACTAGATGATCTCCAGAGATCCCTTCCAGCCCCTTCCATTCTATGATTAACATTCTCAGAAACTTTTTACACACTGTTGGGACAGGTTCTTTTTGTTGTTTTTTGTTGGTTTTGTTGGGGGTTTTTTGGGGTTTTTCTTTCATTGCAGTAATATCAGTGAATTGATCTACGTGTGGCACATAAAAGATATACTGGGAATCCTTCCTTCCATTCTACACTTTACAGGACTCCATCCCAAACACATGCTTTGGTTATTACTCAATATGATGAAAACAGTCTGATCCTTCATTTGTAGAGGCTTAACACTTGAAAAAGACCCCCCTAATATTGCAGAGTAGCTTTGAATCCTCCTAAATTATTCAAGATTTCATTCTTGCTGTCTTATATTTCTTTTAACTCTTTCTATGTAAGAACATCTAAGTGCACAATGGAGTCCCTCATTGTTCCAGTGAGGAAGAGTTGCCATAATCAGACCTAGACCAATTCCCACACCCTTTGGACAATGCTGCAAAGACAAATGGTTTCCCTTTCACAAAGTACTGGAAGTAATTTAAGAAGTTCATGCAAACTCAAAGCAGAATGCAGGTCCCAATATAGCAAAAGGATTAACCACCTGCTTAATGTTAATTAACCTCAGAGGGACTTCCCTGTGTACTTAAGGGAGGTTTTTTTATGAGCTTCAGCACAATGGCATCAAGATGCAAAGTTGGCAGGGGTTTCCTTTCCACAATTTGCCATCGTATCAAGAAGTGCAATGAGACCATGTGGAGATGAGGCCACAGAGCTACTTGGTACAGACACTTTTGGGTGAGTTTTATCTGCAGAACCCCAGCTTCAGCAACTGGACCTGGGTCCTCAGCAGAGCTCCTGACATTCTCGTCTGACCAAAGGAGAGGAATCATAGAATGGTTTGAGTTGGAAGGGACCTTCAAGACTATCTAGTTCCAACACCCTGGCCATGGACAGGGACATCCTGCACTAGATCAAATAGCTTGATGTCTCATCCGGCCTGGCCTTGGATGTCTCCAGGGATGGAGCCTCTACCACCTCTCTGGGCAACCTGTTCCAGTGTCTCCCCCTCCCATGGTGAACACTCAAGCAATTCCATTTTCCCCTCCAGTTTGACTCTAGGCAGGTTCAACATACCTCTCTTTTTCTCCATCTCCTGTCTCTGACAACCCTTTCCCAGCCCATTTTCCCCCAAATCCCACACCCCTGGGCTCCACTGGAGACTCCTCCCCTCCCCAGCTGATCCAAATCAGCCCCCTCCACCCACTCTCCTATTTAACACCAGTGGAGAAGGGCAGCAGCCACCATTTGCCCTCCCGTGGGGCCTGAGGGATGCTCCTTCTGGTGTCTCTGCTGCAGGACATCACTGGTGAGTTGCATTTTCCAAGGGGACACGGTGGGAGGAGAAAGGCTGGGGGGCCTGCTGGCCCCCCAGCTGGTTAGGCAGGGGGAGGGCTGGAAGGGAGGGAAGGTGGTGGACTTGTGTTCCCATTTTTTGCCTCAATGCTGTGTGGGCTCTGCCTGAGGTCAGAAGAAGGTTTAGCAGGAAAGCAGGAGCCTTGTGTTTCAGCTTAAGGTCCTGTTGGGGCAGTTTGTTCTAGTTCAGAGGTTTAGCAATGACCAGCATAGGCCATTCTCATCCTCTCTATTTTTTTGTTATCATAGAATAGTTTGGGTTGGAAGCAATTTTAAAAGTTGTTGAGTTCCAACAGGCTGCTCAGTGCCATGTCCAACCTGG
>VZTY01023122.1:777-15118 GCA_013400935.1 Turnix velox | reverse complement strand
AAAACTGCCCATTATTGTTAGGCCTGATGTTATCTGGTGATTGCAAGCTGAGATAGCATTTAAGTGCAGGGTGGCCTTCACCCAAGTGGAATTTGAATCCGTGACACCCTTTGCTTGAGCTCAGCTGCAGAGTTTAGATAAAACTTGTGTGTGCTCTTGTGCTACTTGCGTGGCTCAGTGCAAAATGAAGCAAAAACATAATTGCTTTATGATTGCTAAGCCATAAATAGTGTTAACTTTCAAAAACTTGTTATAGTTAAGAACAGATAACAAGAAAACAATCAGACTTCTTTTTTTTTTCTCCACCTTTCTTCCTGGGATTTGCAGAGCAGGGACTGGTGCTGTGCACACCCAAACTTTCTGTCAGGCCCTTTGGCTGGGGTGGGTTTTTTTTTTTTTCCACAAATCACTGGGTTGGGAAAGTGCATGAGGATGATCTCGGGGTGATCCTCTTATTGCACCAGATCTGCAATGGAATGTGCTGTGTGAGCTCTCTGTGGTGTTGGTGAGGACAGACTGGGTTGTCAGCGTGTGTGTGTGGTCAGAGGCAGCCTGAGTTAAATATCCCTTTCTTTCTTCCACAGGTATTCAAACCATTGACTCCACCCAGGCTCTGTTCCTGCCCATTGGAGCCTCAGTCTCTCTCCTAGTTATGTTCTTTTTCTTTGATTCAGTTCAAGTCGTCTTCACAATATGCACAGCAGGTGACTGACTTTTCCTCTCTTCATAGAAATAGAACTGAAAGCATTGATTGAATTAAATAGTGTTGATAAGAAGAATAATGCATGTCATACATAACACCTTAAAAAAAAAAAACAAAACAAAACCTCATTGGGTTTCACAGTTGTATTTTTGTAGCTATTAATAAAGCAACAGGAAGTATGTGAGAAGTATTTTCCACTCAGAGATTTGCTAAACCTACTGAACTATATAAACAGTTGGGATTTTTAGAGAAGCTGAGTGTATTATTTTGCATCAAGTTCATTTATTTATATCAGTGCTCTGAACTGCACGTGGTATTTCATTCTTCAGGTACACAGTGGGATCATGAGACTTCCCAGTTGAATTTTGGGGTTTGCTGGTACCCAGTTTATCCTTATTTCAAGGGTAGTTGAATGTTACTTTGTTTGCACTGGTTGAATTTAGAAGGAAAGGAAAAAACCTTTGTCTGCAAACAAGCTGCAGCTCCTCGGATCCTATTTATTGTTGCTTACATTTGGTCATTTAAGTAAATGCCAAATCTTGGATTTTGGAAAATTTTGGCCATTTTGATCTTTTTGAAATGAGATCCTCACTACTGCTCTGAATTTTGAAGGTTGTCCTCAGTCCACACACTGAGGCTGTGGAGGTTTTTAAACCCAAAACTTCTGCACAGTGTCTGTGTCCCCACACCCTCACTCCTCAGCTTTTTGAACAAGCCTTAGGACAAACTCAGTGGTAGTATTTATTTAAAAACTGGAAGGAAAAAAATTATTCTAAATACCAGCAGTTACTAAACGTTTTTACAAATGTGTGGGTGGGGTAAGTTTGCTTCTTAAAAAAGAAAACGTTTATGGAAAAAAAAAAAAAGTCTGTTTATGTATTTTTATCATTTTGTTCTGAAAAATTTAAAGCACTTCATATTTCAACACATTTAAGTTGCCAGCTGCTAGGTTTAAAAATTATTATAAAAGAATTTTAAAAGAACCTCACAATCACTTTGTAGGAAGTTCTTTTTTTCTCTCAGAAAACTTTTTCTTCCTGACATGATCATGAATATCTTCAAGACTTTCTTTTTTTTAAAGTTTTTGGGATGAGGGCATTATTTTGATGCTGACAAAAGAAGTTCTGCAGAAGATCTTGGAGCCTTGATCTGCTCTGGCTTTAATAAGTTACAGCATATCATAATGGGACATTGTTGCAGATTGGAGGAGGATGTTTGTGTACTGTAGAAACTAGGTCTGAACGTACTAATATCACCTTTTCTTCTCTTCTAGTCCTTGCAACAATAGCTTTTGCTTTCCTCCTGCTCCCGATGTGCCAGTACTTAACACGGCCTTGTTCACCTCAGAACAAGTAAGGACTTGAAGTCTTTTCCTCGCCTCCCTGTGTGTTGCATTTATTTCTTTTTAATGAGAATTCTTCAGAGGAGTCTCTGGTTACGAGAATTAACCTCAGGGGCTCCAGGGCTGATGTTTGTGCATGTTTTCTCTGCCAGCCTGGTGTTTTCCAACTTCGAAACTGGGAAGCACAATTTCTGCAAGTCACGCAGACTTGCCAGCCTGGGAAATGTGCCACCATTGCAGGGGGCTACATTTCCCAGTAGGGGTTTTTGAAGAAATTTAGCTTATTTTGGCTGAGATTTCAGGTTTGGATTTTAATGTTTGGCTCTGGATTTTAATGCTGGAGCTTTCAGGGAATGTAGTTACACTAATGAAAATTGCAGTTGTTAATGGCATCTTTTGAAGTAAACTTTTTTTTTTTTTTCTCCTAACCTTGTGACTGGGTTTTCGTGTTGCAAAAACACAGTCTTAGATGGCAGCAGGAAATAGCATTCATGGTAACAATTTCAAGCAAGGTGCCAGGATTTAGAGAGTTTTTTCCATCCCTGTAGTTCAGGCTTCACACGCTTCATTTGAATGTGAGGAAAGCTTTTATTTTGTTGCTGTTCTGGTACCTATTTGTGGCAGAGGAACTTCCCTTCAGTTGTTCTTGGCACCTTTCATCAGCCTTGTTCCAGCAGTGACCATTTTCTGTTCTTTAAATGGAAACATAAAGTCTGGGAGCTCATGTTTATGTGTTGTTCTTAGGATTTCCTTTGGCTGCTGTGGGCGTTTCACTGCTGCTGAGCTGCTCTCCTTCTCTCTCTCTGTGATGCTTGTCCTTATCTGGGTCCTCACTGGCCACTGGCTCCTTATGGATGGTGAGTATCTGAATGAAGAGATTTCCTGCTGGTTTGTGCCTGCTCTGACACATCCACTCAGTGGGTGATGGCTGCTGAAAAATTTGCTGATATTAATGTCCTGCTGAGATGTATCATCTTGTGGTCGACTCCATGAACATGCTGGGGTAATGTTTGGGACACCTGTTTTTCTGGTTTGTAAAACCTTGCAAGGAGGTGCCAGAACACCCATGGAAGACACTGGAGTGGTGTGTGTAGGGTTCTAGTTAGGACTTTTATGTATCACAACTTGATCTTAACAATCTGGTTAATTTTTGCTGTGCTGCCACTTGTTCTTTTGGTTCAAATAGTGAAATAATTTGTTGTGGGACAGTTCACAGTAGCTGCTTGTCTTTGAGCACTTTGATGCTTGCTGGTTAGTGTGGTGAGATGGGTGAAGCTGGCAGGCATCCAATTGGCTTGAAGGTGTGATTTATTTGTTTGTTGTTTTTTTTTTCATGCTGGTTGAACTGAATTCACAGCTTACTGTTCCAAAAAGGAGCTTTCCTCCTCCCCTCTTGCCTTCCAAATCTTTTTGTACTAGCTCTGGCATTCATTTAATCACATGGGGAACTGATTCAGCTTGCTAGAAGGGCAGCCTACTCTTTTTTTGCTGCTGCTGCAGCAGTAAGATGAATTGGATTATTGTGCAGGCAGGTATGTACTAAATTTGGCAAAAGGTAAGTGACAGCATGATGGGATCTAAGAGGATGGAGTGGATCCTATAGGAAGGGAGCAGGACCTCTGCTTCTCAGCTTTGTCAGGCAGCTAAATGGATCTAAGACTTCTCATGAAATGATATCCTAAGGTTGTGATTGCTTGAGGAAAAAAAAAAAAAGCTGTGACAACATTACCTGCTCTTGAAATTGATTGTTGCAGTGAAAAACATACAACTCCTCAGCTTTCAGCTTCTCCTGGATGAGAGAGCAGCAGCAACAGCAAGTCCTTTGCACTGAAACCTCTCACAGCACCTCAGCTGTTTCTTTTCTATAGAAGTTTTGTGTTTCATTCATGCTTTTTGTTGTTTTGTAAGTTCCAACTGTTGTATGTTAGGATATACCTGTTAAAGTGTGCAGGGACCAGCTGAAGAAAGGGAGATCACCCTGAAATTGCCTGGGTTTTGATCTGCAGTAGCTACAGAGCTAAATGCAGTGTCAGGTGTGGATTTTGACAAAATATGAAAAGACTCATCTGCTGAAATACCAGCAGAAGCATTACCCTTAAAGCAGCTATTTTTGGGAGCACTTCAGCCTGAAATAGTGAGCTTTAAGCTAATTAATCTGTGGGATAATGAACAAATGGTGCAGGGTAGCCTCTGGGTTTTCTTTCTGTTGCTGGTTGTTTATGATGGACTGGACTGTTTTGGTGCTCTCTTGTTTTGGAGGATTGCATGTAGTTTATATTAAGAGGACTAGGACTGGATAGATGAGCTTCCTGTCCTTTTGTTCCAGTACAATTAAATTAACATTTGTAAGTGAGATGGAGCAGTGTTTATTGGCCTTTGTGAGGGAAGCAGAGTATGCAGGGGGTGTAGTGCTGCGAGTGGGGTGACATCATCTCTGCCTCTGCCCTTTGCTTCTCTGGAACTGAACGCTTGAGACCCCAATTAATCATCTTTAGAGGGAAATGTGGGCAATAAGTACTGCTTGGTAATTTATGCAAGTGGAGCACTTGCTCTTCATTAAGCCAGTGCCTGCCAGCTGCTGGCTGTGCGGGGTCTGAGTCCTCCTCCTACAGGAACCATCTTCTCTTTTGCTGTGAGCAGAAAATGGACCAGATGTTGGGAGCGTGGAACAGACAGTTCTTCTTAACACTACACCTTGGTTTCTGTGTGTGGCTTGTGTGATTGATTCTGTCTTCACAAGAGAAGTATTTAGGAGTATTTCCACTGTAGAGCTGAGTAAAGAAGAGGGAAAGTACTTTATGGTTATTTCCAGTCCTTACAAAACCAAGGTCTGGCAGTTCATAGAATGCTTTGGGTTAGAAGGGAACTTCAAGATCATCAAGTTCCAACTCCCCTGCCATGTGCAGGGACACCTCCCACCACATCAGGTTAGTCAGTGCCTCATCCAGCCTGGCCTTAAACACCTCCAGGGATCCAGGGGGCATCCACAACATCTCTGGACAGCCTCTTCCACTGTCTCTCCACCCTCACAGGAAAGAACTTCTTTCTTATATCCAGCCTAAATCTCTCCTCTTCCAGTCTGCAACTATTACTCCTAGTCCTGCCATCCTGGACCCTATTAAAAAGTCCTACCCTAGCCTTTCTGTAGGCCCCCTTCAGGTAATGTTAAATCAATATGTGGCTCCTCCTGAGCCTTGTCTTCTCCACTTCCTGCCAGGACAGCCTTCACTGCTGAAATACTCTGGTTCCCCCATCTGCACAGTAGTTGGTTGAACTGTTCCTAAAGGCAGGGACAGTTTATGGGATAGAATGAGCAGGTAATGTCTCCAGGGAGTTGTTCTGCCATGTCATAATGTACCTTTACAGGTCTTGAAATGCTCATTTCTTTGAGGATGGTCACTGTTGCCTGGTAAAGCCTGGCTAAGGGCTTTCCCAAATAGAGATGTACAGTGGGAGTGCTGTAGGTGTAGGGAGTGCCTATCTAGAGCTGCAGAGAGCTGCTATCTAGAGCTGCAGAGAGAACACCAGGAAGTGCTACCAACCTGAACTGCTGCAGAGTTTGGCAGAGGCTGCTTATCATAGAATAGTTTGGGTTGGAAGGGACCTTAAAGATCATCGAGTTCCAACCCCCCTGCCATAGGCAGGGACACCTCCCACTAGATCAGGCTGCTCAGTGCCCTGTCCAACCTAGTCTTGCTTCCTCCAACATGTTCTTATCCCCACTCCTTAAAATACAGGGCAGAACTTTTGGTACCTGTTCCTTCCAAAGGCCCACCACTAGTGGAAGGTGTTGGCAGCTGAAGCCTGGCCAGTTTGCACTGGGCTGTGTAGAGCAGGCACCAGGCCACCAGCATCTTGGCAGCTTCATCTGTGCTGGGGAGTGGTGGTGCAGTAAAGCTGAACAACATGCTGTATCCAAGGAGTCTAATCACAAATGCAGGAAAATTCTTAATCCTCAGAAAACCCTTATTCCATGAGGAGTGTGCTTTTGGGGACTCTGAAGTTAATTGCTTCTGTTAATTGACCGTGTTAACTCTTTCACTTCTTTCTTATTCAGTTTTTAAGTCACTTCCAATCCAGAGTTTCCCTTTGTGTGGCTATTTTACAGCTCCCCACTCTGATTTGGAGAGTATTTCAGTGGAAATCTGCTTTACTTGTCATCCCTGAGCTTGGATAGGAATGACTTAGTTCCTCAGATGATTTCTGGAGTCCTTCGCTGGAAAAGGAATGACCTCTGTTTGAAGAAGCAGATTAGCACCCTTTAGACCTATATTACTTGGGCATTCTTGCTTCTCTTCTGTTTTTTAAATTTCCCAGTGTTTCTTAGAGCAGTTGCACAACTGCATAATTATTTGCATGAGTATTTCACTGTCATTTAAAGACTTTTTCCATCTCCTTTTCTACCCTTTGTCTGATGAAAGGGATCTTACCCAGGTGCCCATGTTTGTGTCAGTAACAGAGAACAACAAATAAAACTTCAGTGGTTAAAACATTTCCACTTCTAGTTAATTATATCCTAGAGATCCTCTCCTAAATATAGGCTTTTTTTTTTGAGCTATTATTAACCCCAGCTTTAGAAAAACCCCTTTGATTTAAGGCAGATTGTTGGCCTGTATTTTCTTCTCTGCCAGATGAGCTCTGTGACTGAAGACTATATTGAATTACCCAGCACAGTCCTCACTGCTTTGCTGTGTCAAATTCTTTAAACCTCAATAATTTGCTCTACATTTTATCTCTAGTTACAGTTCTGCAGCATGATTTAGGGTACATTTTCATCAGAGTAATCCCATTACTTCCTTATAAGCTGGCAACTGTGACAGCAGTGTCATTTCTGAGCAGATAAGGAGAGTTTAGTAGAGTCACTGCTGGGATCAGCCCCCCTGGCAGGACACTGTGGGTCCTTTCTCCCTTAGAATCTTTGGGGAAATGTTTTCTGATGGAAGATCTTGAAGGTGAAATGCCAAGTTGAGTAATTATAGCACGAGAATCCAGATGTTAAGCTTGTAAATTTTTGCCTGGTCAAAATGTACATAATGAATCAATTTTCCCCATGGTTGCAAGTGGTCAAAATAAGATTAAAACATTTTACAGATTCTCTGTCACAGGATTGAACAGATTCTGTTTGCAGATGTCTACATGCTTAAGTGAAATCTGGTCCCTAAATGGCTGTTGTTATTCCTTGTAAACATGCTGATTTCATAGATGAAAGCTGATGGAACTTTTTAAGTTCTCAAACTTTTTTATTTGAAGTCTCCCTTCGGGGATTTGCTTGGAACCAGCTGAAATGTATTTGAGTGTCAGTTGATAGCTCAGGCCAGGCTTGAAGAAGCAGGAAATTGCACCAATGGTGAAGAGGGACTTTTCTTATTTTATTTTAATGTAACATCTCAGTTTTTTCTCCTGACACAATTCCTTGTGGAGCAGAATGGCCATGGGAGCTGCAGCACATCTCTCAGCTTATTGATCTGCCTCAAATCTCTGCCCATTGGGACTGGGGTTGGGAAGAGACTTGCCCATAGTGTTTTTTTCTCGTGGGTGGTTGCTTTTCACAGAGTCTGTTCTTGGGAAATCGTCCTTTCTATTTCACAGTCCCTGCTGGGACAGCCTTACACAATCTTGCCCAAGCAGAGGATTGGTTTGAGTGGGATTTTGTCATCTCATGTTCTAACATGTCACCTAACCATGCTATTTTGGAATTTGGAGTCAAGGGTTCAATTTATTTTATGCATTTACTAGAAGTCCTCATAGTGTCAAAGTAGAGGTTTATGTCTGGGCACAAAGAGTTCAAAGCTGCTCTTCAGAGTTGTTTGGGGAATGTGGATTCTTTGGGACACAGAACATGGAAACATTTCTAAGTGGTGGGCAGCAGAAGATGAGTGGAAGGAGCAGCTGTGGTCATGCTTGGCTACTGAGTAAATTTGACTCCAGTAAGAAGAGTTTCACCATCTGGAAGTGTCAACAGCCATCTAGTCCATGCAGTGTTGCCCAGGTGCAAGCAGAGGCTTTTTTTTGGGGGGGCAGGTATTAGTTTGGGGGATTTTTGTTTTGTTTAATCTTACCTTCTTATCATGAACTAATTTTGTGCTTGTATTTGGTAGCTCTGGCAATGGGCCTTTGTGTTGCAATGATCGCCTTTGTTCGCCTGCCCAGCCTGAAGGTTTCCTGCCTGCTGCTCTCTGGGTTACTAATTTATGATGTCTTTTGGGTAAGTGTTTGCTTCGAAAAAGTGTTTTTCTTGAAAACTGCTTGTTATCCTTCGGATTTGTAGCTGTCCTTGGGCTATTTGTACATGAAGTGTTCCAGTGTGAAGTTGATGGGACAGAGAGTAGCTTCTCAATAGCTGAAGGGGGCTACAGAAAGGCAGGGGTAGGACTTTTTAATAAGATATGTGATTGAGGGACTAGAAATGATGGATGTAAATTGGAAGAGGGGAGATTCAGGATAGATATAAGAAAGAAATTCTTTAGGGTGAGGGCAGGGCAGTGAAACAGTGGAAGAGGTTGCCCAGAGAGGCTGTGGATTCCCCCTCAATCCCTGGAGGTGTTTAAGGCCAGGTTGGCCAAGGCACTGAGCAGCCTGATGTAGAGGGAGGTGTCCCTGTCTATGGCAGGGAGGTTGGATCTTGATGATCTTAAAGGTCCCTTCCAACCCAAACTATTCTATGATGAAATCTGGCAAAGCCAGAACTTGAGTTTCATTGCCCTGTTCTGAGATGGTTAAAGTCTGCAATGATTTCCTTGCTAATTAATTGATAAAAACAGAAACATGCTTAGAATATTTCAACTTTGTCTTATTATTTAAAAGAAAAAAAACCTGGCCCTTGGATTCTGAAAGCTTGGCTCGTGATCAGAACAAGCAATTCCAAGTAAACACAAAGCCTTCTCCACACTTGCAGTTACACATTTCAGCTCCACATCAGCAGTGGAATCCTCAGAAGAGGAATCCAGAGTGATCTGCCACCAATGAGACTGGTATAAAATCTCACACTGCTTTTATGAAAAAACTGATATGAGATATTTAGTAATAGTGAAAAGATTTTGTTTTGCCTTTGCATAAGAGATATTTCTGACCCAGGGAACTGCTCCCTGGCAGCCAGTCATTTCCCAAAAGTGATGAGCATCAGCATAAGAGCCTGTTTAAAACCAGTGTTGGGTCATTGGGTGTTATATTCAACTCTGCTCTGTTTTTGATCCATGTCCTGTTACCTGCCTTTGTAGTTCTGGAACTACCTACTCGTAGTCAGGAGAGGTCCTTGGCCAAAGAGTCTTTTTCTATTGATCAGTGTCTTAATATCAGAAAGTATATTCCAGTTATTCTGGAGAATTAATAATGTAAAAAACTTTACCTGATTTTTTGTAATACATTTTGTCTTTTCTCATCATCTCTACAATGTGTGTACATGGAAAGTTTGGACAATATCCTTTCCTTTCTTGAATAAGCAAAGGAAAAATACATCTTTGAGTTGCTTTATAACTGCAGTTTGTGATTTCTGATGATATTCCCTTGCTCCTTAGGTCTTTTTTTCTGCCTACATCTTTAACAGCAACGTAATGGTCAAAGTTGCCACACAACCAGCTGATAATCCCCTTGATGTTCTATCCCGGAAACTTCACCTGGGACCAAATGTGGGCAGAGATGTTCCCCGTCTGTCACTACCTGGGAAACTTGTATTTCCAAGGTAAAATCGGTTCTTTTACTCTATCATATAAGCACCAAATCTCTTGGAATGTACCAGCTCAGATCCCTGTTGAGTTTCATGATGACTAGTGAGATTGGATCATTTGCTGACTCGGTGTGTGCAGAGGTGACCAGCAGGTCCAGAGAGGTGATTTTGCCCCTCTACTGGGCTCTGGTGAGACCCCACCTGGAGTTACTGTGTCCAGTTCTGGAGTCCTCAACATAAGAAGGACATTGAGCTGTTGGAGCAGGTCCAGAGGAGGCCACCAAGATGATCAAAGAGCTGGAGCAGCTGCCTTGTGAAGACAGGCTGAAGGAGTTGGGGTTGTTCAGCGTGGGGAAGAGAAGGCTCAGGGGGGACTTCAGAGTGGCTTCTCAATACCTGAAGGAAGGGGGCTACAGAAAGGCAGGGGTAGGACTTTTTAATAAGATATGTGATGGGAGGACTAGAAATAATGGATGTAAATTGGAAGGGGGTAGATTCAGGCTAGATGTAAGAAAGAAATTCTTTAGGGTGAGGGTAGTGAAACATTGGAAGAGGTTGCCCAGAGAGGTGGTGGATGTGCCCTCAATCTCTGGATGTGTTCAAGACCAGGCTGGACAAGGCACTGAGCAGCCTGAGGTAGTGGGAGGTGTCCCTGCCTATGGCAGGGGGTTGGAACTTGATGATCTTCAGGTTCCCTTCTAACCCAAACTATTCTATGATTCTATGATCTTAATTAGGCTAAAAAATTGCCCTGCTCAGAACAGGATGCACTTTTTGACACAGGTTTGAGTTCTGTGCTTTAACAGCTCTTACTGTAGGATTTATGACCTAAAAGTCAAAGAGGTGAGGTTTATTACAACATCAGGATGGTCTTAATTAGTGCCTAATGGCCAGTGATTGGGAAAGAAGTTACAGACTGATGAAGCAAGGATGTCTTCTTGGGAAAGGCCTGTGGGAGGGAGATTATTCCACATCTTTACATCTTTCTCCTGCAGGGATCCTTTGTGGCTCAGGCTCTGGAGCCAGATGCATGTAGGCCTGGCTGGGCAGTGAGCCCCAGTGCGGTGGGTCATGGTGGTGTTTTCAGTCTTGTTTTTCTAGGTGTTGGGATGCTGGAATTACAGCAATTAGGAGCTGATGGTTTGCAGTTAAACCAAAATTGTTCATTTTGTCAACTTTGCCATAACTGAATTGGGCTTCAGTTCTGTGAAAAAGGTGTTGATTTCAGATAAGGGGGGATTTTAGTTCTTAATATAGTTAGCAATTTGCTCTTTTCTGGGAGTCTGGTTAAGTCTGGTTTTCTACATGTTTTGCCTGAATTAAGAAAAAGATGGGAGAAGTCTGGAAGTGGAGTTACTGCCTTGTGTTGGAGATGATCATAAGACAGAAGGTGCAGTGTCTGTCCTTGATCTTGAGTTTGATTAAATGGTCAACATTTTGTAAAGAGAAAGTAGCAAAACTGAGCTGATGGGTCCATTCCATTGAGTGAGTGAAGAGCAGAAGCAGTGTAAAGACTAGTGGTAGGTTTGGAGGCTGCTGTCAACGTGGGTGGGTTTCCCACTGCACTGCGCTGGTGGTGAGATTGCTCAGGGAAAAATCTTCAGCAGCCAGCACTGAGCTTCTGGTATCTACAAGCTGGAATTTAGAAAGAGAGGATGTCAGGGTGAGGGTGAGAAAACACAGGCTGCCCAGTGAGTGTGTGGGGTTTCTTTCCCAGGAGACATTCAAACCCCTCCTGTGTGACCTGGTCTGGTTGTTCCTGCTCAGTGATCTCCCCAGGTCCCTTGCAATCCCTGATGTTCTGTGTGTGATGTGCGAAATGAAGCTCAGAACTGAATTGTAGGAGTCTGGAGCTTGTATCCTTGTGTCCTTGGGTATAAACCTGATTCTGGTTGCTCTCCAGTTCCACAGGCAGCCACTTCTCCATGCTGGGGATCGGAGACATTGTGATGCCAGGTCTTCTGCTCTGTTTTGTCCTGCGTTATGATAACTACAAGAAGCAAGCCAACAGTGATTCCTGTGGTGCCCCAGGACCAGGGAACATCTCAGGACGAATGCAGAAGGTCTCCTACTTTCACTGCACACTTATTGGATATTTTGTAGGTGAGTAATGAGTTTAATATGGAGAGCTGCTTAGTGAGCAGGGGTGGGATTATTGTAGTAGGTTTAAAAGATGATGAAAGTGAGTGTAAAGAGGTTTGAAGAGCACGCTTGGTTATGTTCTCATGTAATCCTCTCTCTTTGGATTTCATTGGCATGAAATTGGGGGGAAAATCCCATTCAAACATCCCTTGTAAACATTTTTTTTGTTGTTGATATCTTTAATTGAGGAGATGGGAGAGATCATCAGTGTATTTTTGTTAGCAGCTTTTGATACTTTGATACTTGCATAAAGTGGGCCTTGGGAAAAATGACTGAGTTTATAGATGTATTGTGCTGTGAAAATAACATCTGAGTAATTCATCCAGAGAATCTGGAATTCAGCTGTTAATGCAAATGATCCAGTACCTATAGAAACATCATAAGTAGCCACAAGTGGGATGCTGGTTATGATTTAATGTAACCATCCCTCTCCTTCCTAACATAAACCAGGTTTTTCCCTAAGGCTGGGATGTGTGTGTGCATGTCCTGACTTCCTGCAGCCTCCCCAGGATGAGGAGGAAAGATCATTTCATAGAATCAGAGAAAAGTTCAGGTTGGAAGGGACCTTAAAGATCATCTAGTTCCAACCCCCCTGCCATAGGCAGGGACACCTCCCACTACATCAGGCTGCTCAGTGCCTTGTCCAGCCTGGCCTTGAACACCTCCTACCAACAGCTTTCCTCCTCCCATCCCCCTAACCTCCCCTCAGCTCTTCTTCATTCCCTTTGGGGAAATAAAATCACTCCTGGTGTGTAGGATCCCTCTTCTCAGCCCAGTTTCCCAGGCCAGGAGCCTCAGAGCAACCATCTCAAGGTGCCAGCAGTAGAGTAGCACTTCAGCTGCCCTCACCTCTCTCCCCTGGTCCTCTTGTCTTCTTTTGTTGGGGTTATTATTAGCTCAGTGTGTGAGATTCAAGACTGAAACAAGTGTCTCAACACAGTGTAATGTTAATCCAGTGTGGTTTTTCACCTTTTTGTTTGTTTTAAACCAACTGAGGGAAGGCAAAGCACAGGGAAGTGACTTTTCTATAACCTGTCTCTTGAAGTGGTGGGGAAGGGAGCCAGAAATGGATGAAATGATTGGAAATACAACCTGAAGATGTTTATCCTCACCTTTTTTCTCTGACAGGTCTATTAACTGCAACAGTAGCTTCTCGGATTCACCGGGCAGCCCAGCCTGCCCTGCTCTATTTGGTACCATTCACTTTATTGCCCCTCCTCACCATGGCCTATTTAAAGGTAAGACAGGATTATTTACACACAGCAGGAGGCCCAGGGCTCAGCTGGAACTGGGTCACTGGGCACTGGTTGTCCTGAGGATAAAGTGTGTCCTTACCCCTCCTGAGCACCCCTGCTCTTGAGGACAACTAAGGAGCTGGGAGTCAAGTCCCTGAAATAGAAGATGATTTAGTTACAGTTTAAGTACATAAAGTAACCAGTAATTACAAACTAACCAAATTCCAACTTAATCAATGCTGTTTTAATTAAAGAAGTGAATTTGTCCTCATGAAAGAACGTGGGTGCAAAGGTCAGAGAGACTGCAGAGTCAGAGCCTTGTTTACCTCTTTTTCCAGTCGCTGGTTCTGAAGTGAGATTTTCAAACGTAACCTTTGCTGTTCCAGGGCTGCTGCTGGAGCAGAGCAGAGCCTGAAAAATGGCAAATTTTCCACCTGCATAACTGTTTGCTCCCCATCAGAGAGACATTTTGGGTAGACCCACTGCTAAAATAAGGCATTCTGGTCTGGTGGGGAAAGGATTTAT
The DNA here is from genome assembly GCA_013400935.1 of Turnix velox. Lineage (NCBI taxonomy): Eukaryota > Metazoa > Chordata > Aves > Charadriiformes > Turnicidae > Turnix > Turnix velox. The sequence continues at coordinate 1,508 of VZTY01023122.1, read as the reverse complement.
TGGTTTTTTTCTGTCTTTATGGTAATTTGCAGAGCAGGTGAAGAATAAACTTGCTTTAAGAGGTGTTTGTGCATTTTAAAAACTGAAAGATCTTTGGAGTTTCTGAGCCCCCCTTTGCTGTTCTCCTTCCCAGGGCGATCTACGCCGCATGTGGTCTGAGCCTTTCCACTCCAAGTCCAGCAGCTCCCGTTTCCTGGAAGTATGATGGAACCAGATAGAAAGTGACCTGGACTTTCTGCCTTGGTCCTTTTCACTTTAAACTTTGTGGCTTTGTCATCTCCTACCGTCTGGACTGGCTGGTGTTTGGGAAGGTACCAATTATGGGACTTGTGTGAAAGAACTTTGTACTCAAAAAGGAGGAAGAGAAAGAAGTGCCGAGGTCCAGGAGCCCCGTGTGACTCCGTTGTCTCCCCACAGATGTGGAATTTGGGGACCCTTTGTTGCAACTGCAGCCACTTTCCTCTTTTCCTCACCCAGATGGATTTAGCACCAGACTCTGTTACCTTGGGGTGAGAGAGGAAAAGACAGACATGAAACTGAAAACGGCTTTGAAGTCGTTCAAAAACTTGTGAACACTAAGAGGGGGGAAAAAAAAAAAGCAGTTTAAGCAAAACTGAAGCTTCTTCAGAAAACCTCTCGTGTACATTGGGACCAGTTTCCTGCTGGACTTCGGTTTTGAAGAGAACTGAGACAGAAAGTCTTCTGTCACAATATTGGGGTTTTTTTGGTTT
>VZTY01023117.1:0-13193 GCA_013400935.1 Turnix velox | reverse complement strand
TCTATGATTCTATGCCATCCCATGGAGCAGGGCTGGACAGAGAAGCTAGAGCTGTCTTTCCTCACCCACAGGATGTCACACTGTGGCAGGCAGTGTCAAGGTCCCCTGGGTTATGTGTACTTCTTTAAGCTCTGCAGGTCTCCCAGTGGTGTTTCCCCATAGCACAGAGACCATCAGTGGTAGCTCCCTGGTGGCTGAGACAGCTCCTGCACTCCCCACAGCCCCAGAGCTCTCCCCATGGCAGGCACAGTCCTGTGCCCCACGCTGTGCAGAGAGCTATCAGGGTACACGGATAATCTTTTACTCTTCAGTACAAATAATTTATTACATTAAAATAACGTTTTTAAAAAATGAGTACTTTGGGAATAATTCAGGCTCGCCTGCGGAGGCATTTTTCAAAGTGCCATAATAGGCACTTAGAAATGGGTGGTTATTTTTATTCTCCGAGCCTGTCAAGAAGCTGATGGATCGAATTGGCTGATGACAAGGCAGCTGAGTGCTCATAGATGGAGACCACAGCACGAGCACACAGCCTGTTACAAATGAGCAGCCAGCTCAGGTTGGAGCTCTTGCCAAAGCTCTGGCACCTCCACAGCAGGGACCAGCTCCCCCAGAGTTACAGACATGTGGGGCAGTGATGGCCACAGGCAGGGAGCAGACAGCCTTCCTCCAGCTCCCAACAGTGAGTACTCCTATTTCCCAGCATCAATGAGCAGCATCAATGCTTCTCTCTTTTTCCTCATCTGGCCAAAATGCCTTTTCCTTTCCTGTGCCCTGCACCCCTTTTTCAGGAGGGTTCGTGTCCCAGGGGTGGCATAAGCTGGTTCCTCTGCCACCCCCCTACCTTGCTTACCCCCTTCAAGGGCTTCTGTGGCACCTCATCTCAGGTTAAATCCTTTACTGGGGTACAAGGTCTCCTCCAAAGGCTTCTTGGCGCATATATGCGTGGCCAAGATCAGACACAGGAGAGTGGAAGGGGAGAGCTTGCTGGCAGGACCTCCAGCCCTGAGAAGCCACCAGCTTCTAGCAGCAGAGCCAGAGCACTAGCCAGCTGGAGTGGGTGCCTAGACACATCTCCCCTTGACATGACTTTCCTCACATCACAATTTTCCTCTCTTCTCACCACAGTCAAAAATAAAACCTCTTCTTCTCCCTGACAAGACTGCTATGAACATTGCAACCAGAGACCTTCTGCTGTGTCAAGGAGGCTGGAAGAATTAGGGATGTAGTCTTGAGATATGTAGCCTGAGACTGGCAAGCATCACTTGTCCCCTAGAGCAGGGTTAGTGTGGCTGGGAGCATCCCAGCTTGCACATGGCTGTCTGCTGGTGGAAGGATTCACCACAGATCAGTTACACTCAGCCTCACTGCCTCTGCCGGCTCCTCATTATCCCCTTTCACACATGGAAACTGATTTCCTGCTGTCTAGTGCAGACTCCAGAAGGGCCCTGATCACCCCAACACCCTGCTTCCTCTTCCTCTTCATCTTCTGATTCCCTTGATCCATCTGCTGGGGAACCACAGCTCCTCAGATGTTTCAAACTGAGGCACCCACACAAGCAGATATGGACTTCTGGGGGCTTCTCTGTCAATCTTAGAATCATAGAATGCTTTGAGTTGTAAGGGACCTTTAAAGGCCATCTATTCCAGACCCCTGCCACAAGCAGAGGACCATGTCTGAGCCAAGGGCAGTCCTCTCTGTCTGCTACTGGTGCAAACACACAAAAGGCACCCTCAGCAGTGCACTACACACACACATGAGGAGCAGAGGTCTGTGCAGGATACATGCCTTGGCTCCACAGCCTTTATATGACACTTCTTCAGGACAGGAGGAACTGAAACTCCCTTTCCCTACATCTCAGACAGGAGACAGGTCTCATCTAGGTCAAGTAAGTACCAGGGCATGGAGGCAGAAGGGGTGGAGGGCATCTGGAGCCACTGCCCTGCACACTGCTGGGCACTGATCCTGCTCTGCTGCCAGGACAGTGCTTTGTAGGAGCATTTGTGGCACAGTTCATCCACTTGTTCTTCTAATTCTCCCAACCAAGGCTTTGTTAGAGCTGCCCTGCTCCAGGGAGGTCATGCTGTGAGGCTGGGGGTTGGATCCTTCACTGGCCTCAGCCTGCAGTTTCTCACAATCTCAAAGCAGGGTAGATGTCTCCAGGAAGGAGTCTGGTCTTTTGCCAACCTTTCTGTCTCTCAGCAAGGAGCAAAGCCTTTACTAGCTAAAGGTCCCCTAACCCTGTGATGCACATTGGCCAAGAAATTGAGCCATTCCTTAAGACACAGCTTACTCCACCTCCTTCCCAGCCTGGGGCTTACTACATGCCTCAGGTGTCTCCCTGAGACATCTTTGATATCAGCTCTGGTGTGAAAAAGCCAGTTAATGGTATTATGTCAGAAAGCTTGAAGAGTGGGGAGAGGTGAGGGAGGGAGGGTGAGCTGTGGGTGAATCTGCTGAGACTTTGAGCTGTGTGAATAATTGATAAGGCCATTCAAAAGGACTGGTGATACAGTGCCCAGGCACCAGCCAGCCCGGCCTCCTTCCCTACTTGTGCTTTGCTCTGCTCAGAGATCAGCAGAGCATCCAATGGAGCCTGCCTGTGCTTGACTGGGCAGGATCAGACTGGATGGTGGGGCAGAGACTTGCTGGGGATTGTAACAGCTCTCCCATCTCAGGCCAACCCTGGTCTGTCTGTGTGAGTCAGGGCCCTTCCTGCATTTTGTAGTGGCTTGGAAAGGGAAATACTGAGAGTGTGTTGGTACTGAGAGTGTGAGGCAAACCATCCAGTGTTGTGGCCAGTTTCATTCACAATGGGATTTGTACAGAGCCACACATTGCTGATTGAAGTTGACAGACCCCCAACCAAAGCTGCAGCACTGGGGATGTGTGGGAATGATGAAAACCTGCTGTGATTCTGAAGGGATTCACAGAATTGGAGAATATCAGGGATTGACCTCGAGAGATCATCTAGTCCCATCCCCCTGCCAGAGCAGGAACACCCAGATCAGGTCACACAGGAAGACATCCAGGTGGGGTTTGAATGTCTCCGGAAAAGGACTTTTGAATGTCTCCCAGAGCACTTGGGCAATGCAGAAGGGAAGGCTGGAGAACAAAGGATGTTCTGGGAGAAGCTGAATTTCAGAGCCCCAAAATTGCAAAATCTTCCTTTCTTGAAGCCTCCTACCTGCACTTTCAAAGCTCTCCTGATGTTCTTGAAATGATCCTCTGTTTCTGGGAGGCAGGGAAGGTTTCCAGGCTCCTCTCTACTCTCCTGTAGCATAGATCTGACAGAACACATGCCCAGAGGGTTATCAAGAACCAGAGGCAGATCTGACAACTGAATAACCCTCTGTTATTCTTCCTCCCACTTCAAAAGCACCAGTTTCCTCAGAAGCAATGGGTCAGACTAAGGTGGGGAAAAAGCCAGCTGGTGGTGTATTGTCTGGGATTTTCCTACCCATCTCACTTTCCTTGGGTAAGAGCTTAGGGCTCTGGGAGTCTTGTTCCCTTGCAGAGCAGCCTGGATGATGCACTTCTCACAGAGCCCAGGAAGGGACACAGGGCACACCCTCAACCTGTTGTTGCTGACCCAAAGCCTTTGTCTCACCTCTTCAACCCTGATATCAGGGCATGTCCAATTAGTAGCAACAATCCCCTTTTTTTTTTTTTTTTTTGTCTCATTATGTTGGAATTTTTCTGATTTAGATTCTCTCCTCATCGTGGGTTTAGCGTGTCCATACTGTCAAGGCTGGAAGGATCACCATATCACATGCTCTGATGCTCTGTGGGGAAGGGGGAGAGTTATTGCATTGTGTGAAACTCATTGCTCACTGCTTTGCTACAAGGAGGTTGAATAAGTAAATTGCACACCAAAGTACTCCTGCTTAGTGCAAGCACCCTTCCTGAGAGGTGCTTCTGCAACAAGCTGTGTGTAAGCCAGCACAATGATGTCCACTTTGTCTGCCCCAAATAAAGAGAGCCTCTGAGCAGGGCCACAGCCAGCAAAGCAGTTCTGATGAGGCCTGAACACCGTGGCTATTGCTCAGTGAAAAACCTCAACCAAAGGCAGGAAGCTGAGAGTAGCATTCATTTGTTTAGCCCAGAATCCTGTTGTGGTTACTTGGATGAGCAGACTTGATCAATGCTGGTGTGGCCTCCACTTGTGAGCCCATGAGAACAGAGTATTCTTGGACAGAGCATACTTAAAAAAAAAAAAATCTCTAAAGCAGAGGTGGCTCTGGGTTTGCAGACTCAGAGGAGCCCCCTTTTGAGGTTAGATGTGTCCCCTCTGTCACCATCCAGCTCTGGTGATGGTCTAGGAGCACACAGCGTCACCCAGAAGCAGTCAGCCCATGCTTTAGTCATACCATGATGCACTGCAGAGATACAAAATCCCAGCAAACCCCCAGATGACAGGCAGGAAGGATATCTGGGAGGAGCAGTCTCAGATCCTCAGTGTCTAATTGTAGCTGTGAAGGAGTCAGAGGGATCACCCCTAAACCCTTGCTACAGGCTCAATTATCTTAGACAGTGTGAGGTATTCCCCTGCTCTGGCTCAATCAGGGCATAAAGGTGTCTCTGTCCACTTGTATTTGGAGCATGTTGTCATTTTCTGTGATTTAGTGTGATTAAGAAACACTGGACTGTGGTCTATACCGAGCACATGAAGACTCAGTGCCTCAAGGCATTCCCATGAACAGATGCAGACATATGGGCTCAGACCCCCAGTTTGTCAGCTAGAAAGCAGAGAGATAATAGCAGTTCCCAGGCTGTGGCTCCAACAGGATCTGAAACATTCTCCCAGTAAAAGGATTTATAGAGAAATAAGATGCCTAAAGACTGGAAGCAGTGAACGAATTAACACATGGAAGAGCTGGAGCCAGATGTACTGTGTTACCTCCACCCAGGGAAGGAAGCACTGCTGCTACTTTGCCTTGTAGCAGAAGTCACCTCCTCTTCTTTGAGCTCTCTCTGGGCAGGGAAGTAGAGTCTCACACGCTTTGCCACATGCCTTTGCAGTGAGGGAAGGGGAATTGCTTTCTTCAGACAGCCTGAGAGAGGTATTCCCTGTAAAAGCAAAACTTATGGGCTTCTCATAGCTCCCAGAAGGATTTGTCATCATAAAATCATGATTTGTTCCTGACTAGATCCATGTTGCTTTCTCTTTCTACCCCAGTCTAACCCTGTTCAGTTGTTCAAATGACAGACAACTGTTCTGCTCTGCTGTCTCCGTGCAGGTGTTCAGTGGCTTGAATTCCAGGCTGTGCTTCCTGTCCATGCCATTGCCAGGATGGTATTCTGGACTCCCAGGAAGAGTGGAGACCCTTCAGAAGACAATCTGGCTCATATATAGAAGATTATATATATAGAAGATTTGGATCTGGGTCATCCTGAGGATGTGGAGATTTAGACCTTTTCAGACATCTCTTTGTGAAGGGTGGATTTCTGATTGGTTGATACCAAGGTTTTGTCAGCTCCAGACTGTTGTCAAATTTGCCTTGGTCCCAGGCTCTGTTGTGGAAACCTAATGGAGAGCAGCCCTCCTGGAGCCAAACACATTCCCATGATATGCTGCCACCCATGAGGTAATGGTCATGGACACAGCCCAGTGGAGTTGAACATCTCCAGTGTATTGTCCCCCTCAGACAGGGACAATGACTTTTCTTCTCCTCATTGCCTATGTAGATTTTATAGAAGCTCACAGGTTGGAGGGTTTGTTGTGCACCCAAACATGCTCCAGAAGCTGTCTGGGGAGGCAGAGTATGAGAACAGTGCATCAGTCTCTCCTTCCCTTTCCTTCAGCCTCTGGAGAAAGGACCTGACTTGTCTTGCCAGGACCTTTGGCTCTAGCTTGGGCAAAGATTTGGAATGGATCAGGTAGAATTGGCTCTTTGCTCTTCTCCCATTCAGGCTCAGCTAAGCCTTTCAGCTCACCCTCCCTTTCACGCAGGGAGCAGCCCTCAGCTGGGAATGACCCCATGTGATTTGTCATGCATTTAATGACATTCTAAAGCAGAGACACCAAATGCCCTCCCAGAGATACTTCACGTTCTACTGGGGATGTTTCAGATCCTACTGGGGATGTTTCCTTCTAGGGAACCAAGAAGCACTTGGATGATTCAGTGTGAGCAGTCCTGCCTGTTCAGCTGGACCTGCCCAGGACATACGGGAGGCAGCCCACAAAGCAGGAGCACCCCGGGAGTTGACTCTGCCGGTGCCCATAACCACAGCTCCTTTTCTTTTGTTGCCAGCCTTTCCATATCCATCCTCCGAAGCCATTAGTGTGAGCGGCTTCATGCTACCCTCTAGTGGTCCAAGCTCCCCTCCAGAATCTCTGCTGTCTCTGACACCTCTCCATCCTAGTGCACATTGTGAACATCTCCCTGTCCCACCATGTCCCCAGTGCTCTGTTCAGATCAGTCATGGGGCTGGAGATACCCTGGAGCAGGATGGCTTTGACAGAGCATAGCTATTTGGGAAGAAAGAGCCTGGGTTTATGCCAGTCCCCAATTGAGAACTGTGACACAATGTGATTTTTCAGTGGATCTCTCAAAATCTTGCAGGAGTTTCATGAGTATGGGTTATTTGTAGGTACTTGTCCATTAGCAGGGTGCCACAGACTTTGCTTTAGAACAAATTCCTGAGGTTTAGTGTTAAAAATTTTCTTTTCTCGGGGGAATTCTTTTCCTCCTTGTTTCCCTGAAAGATTTTGCAATCTTTTCCAAAATTCTGGCTGAGTTTAGTTTCTTTATTGGGTCCACAAATATCATTCTCTGTGAGGGGATTAACCTAGAAAGTTTCCTGTTCTCCTGTTTAAGGAATGCCCAGTTGAGACAAGTCTCTCAAGCCAAAGTATTGGCTGAACAAGTCCAGCTTTATTAAGCTAAGAATGTGGATAAGAATGCTGGTACTGACTTAAAAAAACTTTCCTATCATCTTGAGAGTTATTTGGGCTTTCAGCTTCGTTGCCAGGATCCAATGAAAAGAGGTGGGACAGGACCCACTGAAGAGTCTATCTAGCTTTAATGGTAAAAGATGATCAAATGATAACAGGACAGACTGATGCTTAAAGATATAAAATTACTGGAATTAGAGATGGCAAGAAAATCATATTTCTGTCAGACTGACAACTCTAATGTCCCACATCAAGAGTGTGATCTCACCAGCTGCCCCCATGGAGGAGCTTAATTCCATTTCTGTAGATGCAGGGCAAGGCAAAGAGCCTGGCAGCTCCTGAGTGCACAGCCAGGACCAGACTGGGTTTAGGGTTACAATGTGCACGTACAAGTGCTCAGGGCAGGTCCCAGCAAAGTCCTGACCTCTCCTTCCAGCAGGCTTGTGGACCTCTTAGTGGGTTGTCAGTAAAACAGAAGCAATTTGTTTTAAAAGTAAAAGTCATAAAAGTTCTGGTTGCTGGCACTTAGAGTCAGTTCTTCTCTATACCCACAGGTGCTGCCCAGCCCAGCCCAGCTACACAGCCAGGTTACAGCAACTGCTGGCTGCTCCTGTTTTCCCTTGGCTTTTGCAAGCCTCACTTTGTACAGGAGTAGAAATAAGGTCAAATAAAATGGACCACACATCCCAAACTCCTAAGCACTTCAGAACATAAATTTACTATGAAAGTTGCATTGTGCACTTACATCCCTCTGAGGAGTTGGACCCCGGTAAATACCATTAATTTCTCCATCACCATCATGGCAAGTGAGAAAATGTGACTATAGGTCTGGGAAGTTTTTAGCAAGGCCGATCACGCCTGATAATTAACATTGAGAGCACTGAGCTCATCCACTTCTCTTCATCTCAGCATTGTCCTTGTCTTGCTACATTACTTTTTGGCAGTAGCCCAGCCAGCATATGAGAGATATTGAACTGACCTTACAGCAAGGCAATAAAGCACATGCAGAACATCAACAGCCATCTCAAACCAACAGACCCACAGATGTCAGCCAAAAGACTCTTGTCAACTTTTCTGTTCACCATACCTATTCATAGAACCCTGAATAAGAAACCTTGCCCAGAAGGAGCAGGGCAGATCCCTGGACAGGACTGTAACGACTCTTAAGTGTTGGCTCTTTGGATGGAGTGAAACTGCTTGGGTGCTATAAAATATTTTGTTGTCTGATCTCTTTACTTGTGATCCTGCAAGATGGCAAAGTACATTGAATTATCTATAGGCTTGACTTCTTCTCTCTGCTGGAGGAAACCTCCAGCCTGTACTTGCGCCCCTGTATTTAAATCCTCTATTCAAATCAACACAGTTAACTGACGTGCTTTGGGTACCATTAATTTCCTCAGCATGAGAGGAACCGTGTTCAAAACCCTGATGTGTTTTTATTTTAAAAGAAATGAACAAAATAAGAAGAAACAACATTCAAAGCCACAAAGAAAACAACAGTAGTGTTTGGACAGGACGGTACCGCATGTGCCTGGCTCAGCTGTACCTGTAGCAGCTGCCAAAATAGACTCTGGGATGGCCAGAACAGGAGTTACAGCCACAATAACACCACCATGACACACAGTAAAAAGAAGAAGGATGCGTAGAGGAATGGTCTTGCCCTGCACATACCCAACAGCATCTGCTCTGTCTCACTCTGTGTGGCTCCATGTTGGCTCTATCAGACCATTGCTAAGTGCTTGCTCTCTCTTCCAAAGCTGGTCACATTCTGCAGGAACATCCCCTTTGATCTTGTTCCAGTCTGGCAGATGCAAACCAGATGACACACCTCAGCAAAGCCCTCTTGCTGTGGACAGGCTCCTCTGATGCCAGTCTTATCAATAACTGTTGCCATGCAATCTGCTCCTCAGAGTGCTGTGATGGTACCTGACCCGCTGGACCTGACGCCACTCTGTTTGGCTTGTTCTTTGCCAACCATTTTTCATTCATGCTCCACTGTACACTTACACTGATCTTCTCTCCCCTGCCTTCAAATTTGCAACCTCTTGGCCTTCAGTTTGCTCTCCTGACTCAGATATGTCCTGTCATTCCTGTATCTGTCATCTCACTTCAGCACTTTTTTCCACCTCACTTTTGCCTCACCATGGAGGAGACAAATTTAGCCTGTTGCTGGCCCATGGATGCTTGAAGAACAAGGAATCAGAAGAACTGGGTTTTAATTTGGTACCCTGTACAATCTCAGCACACAGTCCCAATCCTGCAGTTTGAAATTGGGCAAGTAGAAAAGTTTCTTTCTTTCTTTCTAATTTTCATGTTGATTGACAGTCAGGACTTCAGTCAGTGGAGTAGCATGGTCTTTCTCTAGGTGACACACAGCTTTAAGGTCTTTAAGGTCAGAGGGGACCTCATAGTAACTTATCAGTACCTGAGGGGGTCCTACAGAAAGGCAGGAGAAGGAATTTTAACATAATATCGGATGGGAGGACTAGAAACAATGGATATAAATTAGAGGGGGATAGATTTAGAGTAGACATAAGAAAGAAATTCTTTACAGTGAGAGTGGTGAAATACTGGAACAGGTTGCCCAGGGAGGTTGTGGATGCCCCCTCTCTGGAGGTGTTCAAGACTAGGCTGGACAGGGCACTGAGCAGCCTGGTCTAGTGGGAGGTGTCCCTGCCTATGGCAGGAGGGGTGGAACTCTATGGTCTTTAAGGTCCCTTCCAACCCAAATTATTCTATGATTCTATGATTCTATGTAAGGTCAGCTGCTAATTACATTGAAAGGATACAGATGCATCCTCTCCTTTCATGAGTCACCACTACCTAGTGGACCATGGACCACCTCATGCAGAGTGAGGCCAACACAAACTGAGATTGAGGGTCAAAATGGGCTTTGCTGAGGTAGCCCTTTTTATGTCATGTAAAGAAGAGGAAACAGAATTACTTTGGCAGCAAGTGCTGCCACAAGACTGTTTCAAAAAGAAGAAACCAGAACCCAAGCTGATTTTGGGGACAAATGCTTCCAGGTCAGCCTGGAAGAGGGCAGAGGTGGATCTGACATGCAAAGGCTTTGCAGGAATGCATAACTGGCTACTCATTGCCCAGTTCTTCAGTTCAAACTGGTATGATGATTCTGACCTTCTATGTAACTGAGGGGCCACTCCATACTCTTCCTCATGTCAGCACATGTTCTGCCATGGAGACACAAAGAAGCTATTAAGTTGTGTTTTCAACCCCCACCACAATAATTGCATTGTGTGGCCCAAAACTGACGGCCAGAAGGTGACACACATGCACAGGATGTCCCCTCTCACATATACCCTGCAGGAGTGTAGCTCCTGAGATGTCAGAGAGAGAGAGCTCTGACATCCTGATGTCAGTGGTAAAGAGGGATTGGTGTTACTCCATGCTCATAGTGCTTGAACATCCCTGTGGCACCAACAAAGCTTTTCAAAGTGTCTGGCTCAACACATGGTTCATCTGGTGTCAAATCTGGAAGCATCTGATCGGTGTGTCTAATGAGCTGGTGATTACTGGACCAGATGGTAGAGGTCAGAGCTGGGTCAGAACCCCACTGGAGCCGCTTGAGTGTGTGAGCAGCACTTAATGCCATCACTTGACAGGGGCCAAGTGAATTTGCATCTGCTGGACTTGTGCCCTACAGGTTGTGCTGTAAATAACTGTAAGCATTTGGGAACATGGGAGCAGTCAAATTCCTGCCTGTGGACAGTGCTCATCCTCAACCATGTATTATTCCCCTTTCAGCCTGGAGCAGCCTTTAGGTCCTTGAGCAGACAAGCACTCATCCCTTACAGAGCTCAGCATGGCCACGTCCCTCAGGGAGTGCATTTGCTCCTCTACCTTGTGTCAGGGACATCAGCTGTGGAATTACAGCCAGCATAACTGCCTGGTGACTCAAGTAATAGCTCTGGCCTCCATTTTTTTCCCCTTAAAATGGACAAATTCACAGATACAGGTTGCCCCCCATGCAGTGAAGACAATATCTGTGCAATGAAGAAACCAGGTCACAGAATCACAGAAGAGACCTCAAAGGATCATCTAGTACAATCCCCCTTCTGCTAGAGCAGGAACACCCAGATCAGGTCACACAGGAAGGAGTCCAGGCAGGTTTTGAATGTCTCCAGAGTGTACTCCCTACAGAAACAAGGTGATGCTTGTGGTTTACAGGGACACTGTTTTTTCCCAACAACATTTTTGAGGAGGGATCCATGGCATGAAGAATCCCAGAGCTTAATCTCCTGTTGCTCTGCCTCCTCCATCATACTGGAAGAGAGAAGAGGACATGGGCAGAGATTGGTGCTCCCAGACTCTCCTTCACCTGGGAGGGCTCCTGGAAGTGTCCTCTTTGTCCAGGAAGTTGGAAGAGAACTAAGCCAGGTAGAAGGTTTACCTTCTCTCTGAATAATAGATCCTTTTTTGGGTTTTCTGCCTTTCCAGTTTTGCCCAATTCATAAAAACCACCAGAAGTTTTATTTTTCACCCCAAAATTCAGACTAATGTATCCTCTCCCTGAAAATAAGTTCTTCTATTAGATGAGATTTCTACCTCTGCTTACATCATGCTCAAGCAATCCAATTGTTAGAATACCTGGCTCCTTCCTTATGTGTTTTGATCTGTTAGAAAGAAGTCAGTGTTCCACAAATCACTGCCATTGGCCAATATTAAGATATTTTGGGAACCTCAGTGTTGATTTTGTATCTGGAACAGGAAAGATCCAAGATGTTATTGCCAGTTATAATACTTGAAACCAAACACAGGCTGTGTGAGTGAGAGCAGATAGGCAGCTGCTTCACTCCAGTTGAAACTCTGTCCTCTGCTGGCCATGTCCCAAAACCAGCCTGTGGGACTGTGTGGCTCTCTTTTACTCTCAGGCCACTAGACCCAAAAATTGTTAACTAACTACATCATAGCCATTGGGATGAGACTTAAGTTTTTATTTGAATGATGCCTCAAAGATCAAAATACTGAACTTAGAGCAGTTACAATCTCTCTAGAAAGTTGAGGTTGCCAAATACTGAAGCTGAGATGGACCAAGATCTTCCCAGCAGGCTGGGGACTGTCCAGCTGAAGCTCCATTTTGTTGGAAAGAAGCTGAGAGCCATGAAGATGATTAGAGCATTGGAGAATCTCCCTTCTGAGGAAAGGCTGAGGGAGCTGGATCTCTTTAGCTTGGAGGGGACTGAGGGGTGACCTCAGTCATGTCTATAAATATGGAAAGGGTGAGTGTCAGGAGGATGGAGCCAGGCTCTTCTCAGGTAGGACAAGGGGCAATGGGTACAAACTGGAACATGGGAGGTGAGGGTGAGAGAAGAGTGTCCCAGGCTGCCCAGAGAGGGTGTGGGGTCTCCTTCTCTGGAGACATTCAAACCCCACCTGGACGCCTTCCTGTGTGACCTGATCTGTGTGTTCCTGCTCCAGCAGGGAGAGGGGACTAGATGATCTCTTGAGGTCCCTTCCAATCCCTGATATTCTGTGATTCTATGAGTATATACTATGACTTGGGTAGGAAGGAAGACCCATGAGCCACTTCCTCCTTTTCCATTCTATAGCACATCTCCCACATGCTGAGGTCATTTCCAAGACAGTGAACTTAGCTGGGATTCCTCTACCTCACTGAAAGCATGGACAGACAACATCAGAACCTGTAAGTACCACATTGTTTCAAGGATTTTGAGGCCAGGAGATAGCAATGAAGATTTTGGGTAATCCATACAGAATATCCTCCAGATACTCTCTTGCTGAACCCAGCCATTTGATTTTGACTTAGGGAAGGCTTCAGGAAAACAAACCTTCTTTTATCTTTTTTTTTTTTTTTACTTTATGGATCAGTTCACTGCAACTTTACTGGCAAAAAATAGCTCTGGCTCCCGTGTAAGATGAGTGTGCTATTGTCCTATTATAAAGCCATTGTCATGTTGTTATTGTTATATTGTCATTTCATAAAATGACTGAAAGCATGAAGGTTTTATGGGAAATGCCTAATCTTGGATACTTGGGATTATTAACTGAAAAGGACTCACAGCACCATTTTATGTTATTTTTATTTATTCAGCCACCCAGAGCTTTCTTCTCTAAGCTCACAATAGCAGATATCATTTCACAGTAATATCCCAGCTGTGAACAGCCACTGCTTTTGTACTATTTGTGTCTGTTTGTTTCACATTTATTTGGGCCAAGAATATTCTGCTTTTCTGGCCCTTCCCAGTGGAGCAGCAGAAGGGTCCACTGCTGATGGAGCAGAGAGTCAGACCATGGATAGAATCATAGAATGGT
>VZTY01023110.1:13542-29140 GCA_013400935.1 Turnix velox | reverse complement strand
ATCCAGATGGTTTTTTAATGTCTTCAGAGAGTCCACAACTACTCTGGGCAGCCCATTCNCTTCAGAGAGTCCACAACTACTCTGGGCAGCCCATTCCAGTGTTCTGTCATCCTTTCTGTGAAAAAGTTCTTCCTCAGCTTCCTGTGGAACCTCCTGTGTTCCAGCTTGCACCCACTGCCCCGAGATTCTGGGAAATAAATTCTGGGAAATCATTATTATAGTATCTGTCCCTTTGAGCATGCCCATTTAGATGCAGGGTGGTCTTCAGCAATCTCTGGTGGTCTTTTACTGTATCCACTCCTCTTCATCACTGTGCCCCATGTCTGACCTCTGAAACTCAAAGCTGTTTTGCCCAGGTCACTGTCAGCAGTCCAGCAGGATGGCCTTCACTCAGAGCAGCTGCATTTCATCATGTCACTGGTCCAGCAGGATGGCCTTCACACCAGCTGTGTCTTGCCTTGATGAGGTGTATAAGCAACACTACATTCTGCCTCAGTTTTATGGCCTCCTGCCTGGGTTCTTTTAATATTGGCATTGAATGTCTCCTTCTCTGGACATTCAAAACTCGTCTGGATGCCTTCCTGCGTGACCTGGTCTGGGTGTTCCGGCTCTGGCTGGGGGATTGGACTAGATCATCTCTTGAGATCCCTTCCAATCCCTGATATTCCATGATTCTGTGAATGCTTAGCTAAAAAAGATACACATTAGTCAAAGTTTTTCATTAGGCTAAATAAAATTCTCCTTCATTAAAAACAACCCTGTTTGATTTTACAGATTGAAATGTATCAGTGAAATCACCACCCTTGGAGGCATTCAAAAGATGGGTGCATGTGGTGCTTAACAGTGTGATTTAGTGATGTTTTTTTCAAGAGTTTTTACTTTGATGGTTGGACTTGATGATCTAGTCCCTCCCAGCCTAGACAGTTCTATGATTCTAAGATCTTGGCCTCATCCTTCCTACCTGTTAGGGAAGGAAGGTTACTATGTCCTTTTATAGAATCATAGAATAGGTTGGAAGGGACCTTAAAGATCATTAAGTTCCAACCCCCCCTGCCATGGGCAGGGACACTTCCCACTACACACCAGGTTGCTCAGTGCCTCATCCAGCCTGGCCTTAAACACCTCCAGGGATTGAGGGGGCATCCACAATCTCCCTGGGCAACCTCTTCCAGTGTCTCACCACCCTCACAGGAAGAATTTCTTCTCTCCAGCCTGAATCTCCCCTCTTCCAATTTACATCCATTATTCCTAGTCCTGCCATCACATATCCTATTAAAAAATCCTACCCCTGCCTTTCTCTAGGCTCCCTTCAGTTATCAATAAGGTAAAAAGTCTTTTGCAAACACCCCCAGAGAGAGTCCCAGCATGAAGCAGCCTCACACACAGACCCCATCCTGGATATTCCCTGGATTTCATTGACCCAGAGAAACATCCCCATTAATGGATCAGGGACAATTTAGCAAACAAACAAAGAAATAAATAAATGAAACATGTCAATAGCAATGAACATTATTGGCTTATGACCTTAAAAGGGATATAGTTATCTCAGCACTTCAAAATTAATAGGATTGGGGCACTTTAAACATTTTAAAGATTAAATCTCTGATTAACTCTAGGTCATCATCAGAGCATACTGGGTTTTTACTGCCCTAATGTTTTTTGGCAGGCAGCATCGTTACCTGTCTGCTCACCAGACTCAAATAGGAGGAAACATTTAGCAAACAAATAATTGTTTATAAATTAATAAATTATCCATAATCTCATTGTGTATTTTTTTCAACCAAGGTAGCTCATTAAAAGATATAGATAGTTTGTGTCTGCAGTGTTCTTTCTTTATAGAATGTAATTTATCACCCATAAGAAATTAATTTGCTGTGGTTTCCTGATCAGATGGCTTCTAAAAAAAACTAATGCAAAAAAGAAATGGGAAAACAATAAATTTCAATAAAGAATCTGTAGAGTTTGAATCTTCTACACTAAAATTTGAGAAGCTTCTGGAATTTGTAGGCATCTTCCTGACCAATTAATGAAAAAATATTCCCTGTTTGCCCTTCATGACACCTTTATAATTGTCCTTCTAGAATGATAAGTTAAAGAGGCTTTTATTTCACACATAGCTTGCCACATGTTGCTTTTATGCTTGGATTCATTAACCAAATAGAAGGAAAAGCTTTATAGTCTCTATGAAGTGGTCCTGTTGCGCACATGATCCCTGGCATTTGGAGGATGGGGGCTGAAATTGATGTGGAGGGCTGGCAGACAGCTTTTCCCATCCACCCCATATTCCTGTTGGGTCATGAACCCCTTTTTGGGATGCTCTTTGGCAGGAGAAACAGGCAGGTCCTGAGGCTCCTCTTTGTTATGTCTCCCCTGCAGATGTGAGTGCCACAAGACAATGTTCCGTGCCTTTGCCCACGTGAGGGAACATGGAGTCAGTCTTGCTTCCTAATGAGTTACTGTGAGCTCAGGGCTAAGCAGGGATTATTTCCCCCAAAAACCAAAGGATACTCCAAAGCCATTGCTTTCTTCTCTAAGTGTGATGCAAAGAGAAGGTGCCATCAAAAGAGGTGCCAAGACAGATGGTGCAGGTGGAACAGATCTAGGATGCTTTGCATTAGGCAAGCCATGTTCACACTGCAGGTCAGAGATACTTTGAAGTAAAGTAGTCCACGATGCTTTTAGTAACAAAACCTTGAATCTGAATCTTGTAACCAGTCTAGAAAAGCTTTGTACACCATAGTAACATTCTTTGCTTTTGTTTCTGCTTTACTCTCTTTCTCTCTTCAGGTATTGAGAAGTTTCAATGAGGTCCCCCCTGAGCCTTCTCTTCTCCAGGCTAAACAACCCCAACTCCTTCAGCCTGTCCTCAGACGGCAGCTGCTCCAGCCCTTCGATCATCCTCTTTGTGGCCTCCTCTTGGACCTGCTCCAACAGCTCAATGTCCTTCTTATGTTGAGGGCTCCAGAACTGGACACAGTAACTCCAGGTGGGGTCTCACCAGAGCCCAGTAGAGGGGCAAAATCACTTCTCTTGACCTGCTGGTCACATTTCTCTTGATGCAGTCCTGCACCACGCTGCTATTTGGAAAAGGGGGCTGAAAAAGAACCTACTGTGGTAAGTTAAAATATATATATATAATTTTTTTAATATATAATGTGTGTGTGTATATATATATATTTATAAGAAAATATAATCCCCCGTAAGTGGGATGCGAGCAGAGGCACGGCTCCGGTAGGGCAGGCGAGTGAGGCGGAACGGCAGTGTCGGGCGCGGTTGCCGGGGAGCGCTGTGCCGGTTGCTCCGCAGCGTTGCCGGGGGGGTAGCATGGAGGCGACGGCCGGCCCGGAGGAGGGGTATGAGGGCAGCTGGTCGGGAGACTCCGGCGGCAACTGGATGGCGACTCATCCCACAGTAGGTCGGGGCGATGCGGGAGCGCAGGTGGTGAGGGAGGTGATGTCGGTCTCGCGGTCACGGGCCGAGGGGGCTGTGATGCGAGTCGTTGTGTTGGACCCCTCCTGTCCCCCCCGAGAGGGGGTGCTGGAGGAGAAGATTTTAATATAAAATCTTAGAATCAGTCGTAGGGTTGGAAGAAATCTTCCAAGGCCATCTATTGCAACCCCCTGCAGGGACATCCTGCACTAGATGAGGTTGCTCAGAGCCTCATCCAACCTAGCCTTCAGCGTCTACAGGATGGGGCCTCCACCACCTCTCTGGGCATGCTCTTCCTGTGTCTCACCACCCTCGGGGGGAAGAACTTCTTCCTAATGTCCTGCCTAACCCTGCTCTGCTCTAGTCTCAAACACCTAATCCTGTGTCTCCCTGCCCTGGCAAACAGCCCCCTCCGCACTTTCCTGCAGCCCCTTCAGGCACTGGGAGGTCACTGTGAGGTCTCCCCACAGCCTTCTCTTCTCCAGCATCAGCAGCCCCAGCTCTCTCAGCCTGGCCTCATAGGAGAGGGGCTCCAGCCCTTGCATCATCCTCCTGATCTCCTCTGGACCCTCTCCAACAGTACTATGTCCTTGTGCTGATGACTCCAGAGCTGGACACAGTAACTCCAGGAGGGGTCTCATGAGAGCAGAGCAAAGGGATGGAATCACTTCTCATGACTTTCTGGCCAGGGCTTTGTTGTTGCAGCCCAGGATATGGTTGGCTTCTGGGCTGCAAGTGCACTTTATGGGCCTGGAAACTCCACCCATGGAAAGAGTGCTTTGGAAGGTGCTGATTTTCTGAGGGAGCAAGGTTTTATGTAGAATCATAGACTGGTTTGAGCTGGAAGGCACCTGAAAGCCCATCCAGCCTCACCCCCTGCCCTTTTTGCCTTAGGTGGTGCTCAAGTTTGTGTACCAGTAGGGCCTTCCCTGCAAAGTCATAGAATCATAGAATGGTTTGGGTTGGAGGGGGCCCTAAAGATCACCCACCTGTCACGGGCAGGGACATCTCCCACTCGACCAGGTTATTCCAATCCCTCTCCAACCTGGCCTTCAACCCCTCCAGAGATGGGGCATCCACAGCCTCTCCCTTGGCAACCTGGATGTCATAGTAATGAGTTTCTTCCTGAGATTTCATTTAAGTTTTGATCTTTCAATCTGAAATTGTTTTCCTTCATCTTGTTGCTACATACCCCTGCAAATTGTCCCTCCCCAGTTTTCTTGTTGTCCTCCTTCACGTACTGGAAGACCAATACTACATGCTAGAAATGTTGGGGGGTTTTATATCATACATGGAAAACACAAGTGTCCTAAGCATTGACTCCATTCTGATTATTTCATTTTGCTGTCATCTTGTAACATACTGCAGCAAAACCAAGGTAAAATTCCTCACCCTTCTCCACAAATCTAGATCTGTTCCAGTAGTAGTTGCAGTTCCTTCTGTGTTTGTTTTATTGGCTCACTTGCTTAAGCACCAGAGTAGGGAGAATATTCAAATATTCAAAAATTGATGGCTCTGAATATGCCATCAAAAAAGAAGGTCTGCTTTCTAATTGCCTTTTTGATCCTTGAAACTGATTTCAGAGGCTGAGGTTCTGGGTTTGCTGTGTGCATTGTTAATCTAACTTCTGCTGCTCTCCTTCACCAACGTTACTTTTTGGATTTCAGCTGATGGAAATGATGTCTCTTGATATATCCGACAGCGCTCAGATCTATGCTGCATTTATGGTGTACCTCAACCTCCTGGAAGGTAATTGGATGGACTAACAGGATCAGTATGGCAACAAATCTGTTTGTCTTAGGTGCTGCTAAAGTTTGTGTACCAGCAGGGCCTTCCCTGCAAAGTCATAGAATCATAGAATGGCTTGAGTTGGAAGGGACCTTAAAGATCATCCAGTTTCAGCCTCCCCTGTCATGTCCAGGGACACCTCTCACTAGACCAGTCTGCTCAGTGCCTTATCCTCATTGGAAAGGACCTCTGGAGATCATCAAGTCCAGACTGTAGGGTTACCCAGGGCAAGTTGCACAGGAATGTGTTCAGGCAGGTATGGAATGTCTCCACAGATCATAGAATGGCTTGGGCTGGAAAGGACCTTAAAGATCATCAAGTTCCAACCCCCCTGCCATGGGCAGGGACACCTCCCACTAGATCAGGCTGCTCAGTGCCTTGTCCAGCCTGGCCTTAAACACCTCCAGGGATGGGACATCCACAACTTCCCTGGGAAACCTGTTCCAGCATTTCACCACCCTCACCATAAAGCATTTTGTTCTTATATCCAGCCTAAATCTCCACTCTTCCAATTTTCATTCATTATTCCTAGTCCTGCCATCACAAGTCCTTGACTTTGTTTTTAAAACATACTGAAGTCGTGGTTAGCCAAGAACCAGATGGTATTTTGCCACCAAAGATTTCTGTCCTGTGCCTACTCAGTGTCCATTTTGGGCTTCAAAAGCCCATTTTGAAGACAAGCAGGATATTTTCCTGCTGTTACAGTTGCAAAGACACTTGGTATGGGGAAGAAAAGGCATAGAAAAGACTTAAAAAACTGAAGTAACGAGTGCAGGGGTAATATCTTCTTCATTTATAGGTTAACGTTAAAGTTACTAAATCATAGTGTTTCACTATGGTTTCCATTTAGCAAATAGCTAATGTCTGCTGGCCCTGAGTGAGATGCTGTTCTCCAGAAAAGACAGAGATTCCTATAGGAAAGATGATAAATTCTAAGTTTGGTGGCAATAATTATGACAAATGCAGCCTTCTGCTGTTCTGTAAGTAATTTATGTGATGTATAAACTTCTGATTGCCATTCTACCAAGTTGGCTTTATTGAGAAGTGGTTCTATGTGGGCAGGCAGCCAGGCTAATGAAAATATTTCAGTTTCTCTTGGACGCTGCTGGGTCTCAAGGTCAGGGAAGGGAGGGATTTTATAGGCCTGAAAGCACTGATTCTGTTATGGTTACACCTCTGAAGAAAATGCCTTAATAGGCTTGAAGAGAAGGTTCCTGGGGTTCTGAAGCAAAACCTTTCAGCCTTGTCCCTTCAAGCAGAAGGGAAGAACTGTGTGCTATCATTAATCATGCTTTTAGCACCCACTGAAAAGTCCAAATTTGGATACAGCTTTATCCTCCAGATGACTAGAGCTGTGTGGTTTTTAATCTCCTTTTTGAAACAAAGCTTTGTCAGACCATCAATTAGTGTCAGATTCAGCAGACTAGTGCTGCTTTCCATATGTTTCTTTAGCAGGATTGTTTCTCACAAAGGGCAGCTTGGCAGTTAAATGGGGCTTTTGACTCTCATGTGAAATCTCCTCTAAGGAGAGGAGGGGAAAGTAGATAGTTATGGGTCAACTTAAATACTAAATTTTATATTTGAATGATTAAAATTTCTGTGTTTGTGTTCTGGTCCTTCTCATCGATGACTCTTCCCTTTCTAGGGAGAAACTGGCATGAAGTGAAGCATGTTGGCATAGCAGAACTGCAGCTTGTATGTTTACATGCACGTGAAAGAGAAGGGGACAGTTTCCAGGTGATGGTACCAGTACCTGTGCACCTGATATTGACCCATGAGAGGTGAGGATGTGGTCAGTGTTGGACTGGTGTCACCAGTAAGGTAAAATGAAGAACAAATATATTTAACCATTGCTTGTTCAGGAGGAAGCAAAGCAGTATCTCAGCCAGTGAGCAGAGTTATTTTGGGTGCTGCAAACATACATGCAAAGTTGAAATTTCTTGTATTTTCTAAGCTGCATCAGCCTCTCTCTCTCTTCTCTGCAAGTGCCTTTGATGTCAGCTTCCCACAGCAACTGGCTCCTGCTGATAAACATTTTGTATTGTTTAGAAGTTGCATTTGCTGTAGGAGATAAGAGCAGATATCAAAGTATGTACTTGAGAGACAAGGTCAGCATGAAAGACCTTCATTGATTATGTTTTGAACGTTCTTGTGCTGCTTTTTTGCAGTCAGGTAAATCTAGCAATGCTTTGTGTTGCTGGGATTTAAAGTACCCAAAAGGAAAGAAATTATCTCAGATGTGTCTAAGAGAATAAGCCTTTTTTTTTTTTTCATTCTTATAGAATCTGTGCTTTTGGTTTGCTTTGATTTTTGTTCTGAAAGTATAATTAGGCTGCTTTCAACCACAAATTCCTCTTACTTACCCGGTGTCTGATGAGTAACTGTTCCTTGAGCAATGATTTTTGACTTACTTTGTCTTGCACATGTAAGGGGAGTAATTTTCAAATGGAGGGCAGACTTTGTGATGTTATGGATTCTTGCAGCCTAGGAAAATTCTACTTGAGTAATTTTACTGTGTATTTTAACTGTCCCTTAGAGCTGCCTCAAACACGTGGTGTGGTTTTGTCTCTGCTAAGGGATGCTTCTCTTGCTGGCATTTGCTATTCTTTGTCTCTGAAGACTGCTATTTCAGCAGTATCATGTGATAATACATTTTCAATTTCTTATGATTCTACTTTTACTAGAAGTGCATGTACAGAGCTGGCACTGCAGATCTTGGCTAATGTTTGCTGTTTGCTTTTGCTCTCTGGGAAGCAGCCCAACACAGTAGTAGGTAGCTAATGAATTGAACTAAGCAGATGTGTTGTGTGCCCTCTTAAAATGGTATTTTAGACATGCTATGGATTTTACATTTGTTTTGAGATTTTAGAAATGGCCAATTGGTCTCCTGCAAACAGACTTTACCTCTGTGTTTTGCCAAGAGTGTGTTTGTGAGGGAGAAGAAAGTGACTTAGTAGATACTGGTGGATTTGAGTACTATCTACATGCTGAAAGAATCTTCCAATCACTCTTGGGAGAAGTGCAAGAAGCAGATCACTGTGTGGGTGTGAAAGGGATGTGCTGCTATTCACAGTTCAAAATAGATTTTAGGTGGGAAACGAGGGCAGCATATAGGTGTGATTTCACAGATTCCATACACTAATGTATTGAGTTGTGCTGCTTTAGTGTAGTATGTTTCCACCTAGACTGGAAACTTTGATTCCTGGCATGGGATGATTGCCAGCAAGCATGTTCTAATCGGGTTTTAATGCCAGTGAGATACTGCACTGCACGTGTGCCCTGCCTTGCACTGTTTCATTGGAGCTTTTCATTTGGAGCCCCTGGAGTTGTTTGTACTGTGGCAATGCTGTTTGCTCTGCTTCTGGCACTGCTGCGGGTGGAATCTGTTACTGGAAGGATGTGTGTTAGAGAAGTAGAGAGTGAATGCATCACATTGATTAAAAGTACAGGTTGTGATGAGGCTTTGCTGCAGAAGACACGGTGCATATTGTCACAACAGGGAGCTGAGTACTGGGCTCTAGTGCCAGACAGGTCTGTTGAGGCCTGTGTGTGCGGTGTACACGTAGGTGCTGTCAGGCTGGATGATCATGTGTGCTTGTATTTGTGTTTCTGAACATGCCTGGTATTTCATTAGCAGGTCACCACTGATCACAGGGACCTAGCATGTCTTTGTAGAGAAAGAACAGCATCAACTCGTCAGATCCTTTGCTTGGCAGACTCCACAATTGTGGCAGTTAAATAGAGCTAGTCCTGCCTCAGACCAAGTTCAAGCAAACACTGCATTGCCAGCTGGATTTTCTAGATAGCAGTGAAAGTCTCAAGCTGTCCATGGATCAGGGAGGTAAATGCCAGCTCTAAAGGAATTGTGGTGTGCTGGACAAATAATATTTTCTAGGCAGATTAAATGATACGTGGCTGCTCTGTTACATGCAGCTTTTGGAAAGGAGGGATGAAGTTGCGTGAAGCTATGGAGTCTGTGAAGTTTGGTTTTGGCTAAGAGGGAAAAGATTTCTTTGTTAAAATAGTAATTTAATTTTGGAAAAGAGATGTTGTTTTAAAGCTGATAAGCATCCTTAGAAGCAAGCCCAAGGACTGGAAGTAATTTATCCTCTCCTAAACCTGTAGTTTGTGAAAGAGATCTTCCTCTAATCTGAACTGCTTATGTTTGTAAGCAGTTCTCTTATTTTAAATACTCCTTATCTTGCATTCTCTTAATGGTTTTGTCAGTAGTTCTGATATAAGCACTATTTAAGTTTACTCATATGGTAAATTACACATCGAAAATGTGATTAACAGCTTTTATGCAAACCTGGAGTAGTATAAAAATGATTGAAGGTCCTATCGTTGATGTACCTTGTAGAACTTTACTGAATTCCAATTCCATCTTTTGGCATGATTTGTCCTGTTTTCTTTTTCAATTTTTATGGAAAAAAGTGACTTTATATTCCCTGGGGTTTCAGTTCCTTTTCCTGCCCAGTGAGGCACATGGAGTTTTCTTTAGCTAATTTTTTTCTTTTTTCCATTCAAAATCCTGAGTTTCTTGTACATGTTGCTGTAGTTTGGAAGCAAATACCAGGAAATGATGGTGTGTGTGGCCCTTTCTGTTTTCTTCCACCACCATGTGCTTCTTCCGTGTATTTCAAGGCTCCAAGTTAATGTTACTGCCTGCTCTGCATCTCCATGAGGAGCAGCCAGCATTCCTGATGGTGGAATGTTTATGGTTCTGGCTGAATTCAAGGTGGTGCACCTTTGGGGAGGTTTCCTCTGCTTTGTTCTCTTGTCACAGAGCTAATTTGAAGGGGTGTACAGTGGTGCACTGCTGCTACAGGGGAATGATCTCTGCAGCAGTACAGAGACCCACTTGTGCTGATTCTTCAGCCCTGCATGGAGGGGAGGGAGCTGTTTGGGCTGGCCAAGCCTGCAATGAATTATTCATCCAAGCATAAAGGGCAGATTGAAAGTCTGGCTTTTGTGGAATGGTAGAAGGCAGTTCTATTTCAGCTCAATGGACTACTATGCAACCTCCCCAAAACTGCTTTGAGCTTCCAGTGTTTCTGCTGCTTCTCAGAGGTACTGCTGTGGGATCCATTGCTGAAATACTCCTTTGTTTGGCACAAATTTTTTTGCCCATGTGATCTTTCCCTTACAATTCCATTCTCTTTTAGCTTTTGGTTAAAACTTCAGGGTACAGTTGCCCAAAGTTCACTAGCTGTCTGCTTATTTCTTTCTCAGGAGTATAAAGGGCAACGTTGATTTTGTTAGGAGATGGTATAGTACAGATTTCTGTGTGCCTAGTACAAAAGCCTCTTGTAATAAAAACTTTAGATGTGGTAAAGGTGAAAAGTTTCCACCTGTTCTTTCATATGGATTTTTTTTTTTGGTTCTTAAGCTATAGATGACAACAGTAATAAAGAACTAGTTCATCTCACTGTTGCAGTTTAGTTTGAAAGTGGTAATAAAAGCAGAAGCAGGATGACATTCCTAGTGCTGTTCCCTTAGATGAAGTGGTCTTTACATGGTATTAAGTAAGTTAAATATGAGTTTTGCATAGAAAAAAGCAATCCCTCCTGACTGAAATTCCTGAAGCCCTTTTTTCTGATGACTTTAGAAATGGCAGCTCTTTGGATAGCAGCAGCATTTGAGACTAAATCCTTTCCATCCTCCAGTGTGAGGTGAATGTGAGTTTATCTCCTGGGTGGAAACTGAGGGCTCCATCCTACATGCATTTGTCATGGTGGGAGCAGATCCTGGCTTGCAGTGACCATGCAGACACCAGGTTTTAGATAGAGGTTTTTAAGCTGTTCTGAAAGCTTTGAACTGTAGAATCTTATTTTTAAAAAAATAGTTTTATTTATGGTATGAATGCTGGTGAGCAGAGGTTATAAAGGCAGTTGGTTGAGCACGCCCAAATATTGGATATGTTGAATTCCACTGTTCCAGAGCCTTCTAGTATTTGACACTTGCACAAAAGTTAAATCCTCTTTTACTTAAGCAAAAGTGATTTTTCATAACATCACTTGTGTGGTGTAGCAGATGGTCATTAAGGAGCTTATCTGTAGCCATGAACTTATTGAAGTCAAGTGGCTCTGTTGGGCTGCTCATTCAAGACTTCATTTTAATCACTGAATGTAGTGGTTGCATGGGATGAGCAGCCCCAGGAGGCTGTGTCTCTTGAAATAAAGGCTTCCTGCTTTGTTTAGAAAACCAGACATTCATTCCCTTGAATATCAAAAGGCTAAGAAAACTTGCTATTTTATTATTTTTTTCCATAGACATTGCTAGATAAAGAATCACAGAATATCAGGCACTGGAAGGGACCTCGAGATCTAGTCCAATCCCCCTGCCAGAGCAGGAACACCTAGACCAGGTCACACAGGACGGCATCCAGATGGATTTTGAATGTCTCCAGAGAAGGAGACTCTACAAACTCACTGGACAGCCTGTTCCAGTGATTCCACCACACTCACCTGGGGTCTCTGACCCCAGACACTCCACACCTTGCTCAGAGAAACATATGGTTCAATGGTGCCTCAAAAGGATTAAAAAAGCCTCATATTTTCTGTGATATTTCAGCTTTCTGTTTGTAGCAGGTAGCAAGTGCAGTGAAATCAGCACAAACCCTTCTGTTCTGACTCCTCCTTTGAAAAATCCACTGCTGCAGAGACACTTTGTCAACATACTGGATGCAGAAGCTGACAATGATGCCTTCAGGGGAGGAGAAGATACAGACTTCCTGAATTCCAAAGCTGCTTCTTTTCAAAGATACCCTTTCACTGATCTGCAGATGTGCTGCATTGCATTGTGGCCAGCTGTGGTATGCATGAAACTGAGATGCTCTTTTGGGACTCCCAGTATTGAGAAAAGGGGTGTCCTGGTTTTGGGCCAAAATTAATAAATTAGCCTCCCAGAGACAGATGGTCCTCCCTCTCTCTCTCTGAAGAGAGGAGAGGAAGGAAAGAGGAGATTTAAGAGTTCGGAAGAATTCCAAACTACTTTAATAGATAATGGTTCATCTTCCAAGTCTAAATGCAGAAAGGGGGGAAACTAGAGGTTCAGATGGCTCTGCTTGACAATATTGAAAGAAATGAGCAATGGGACATGTAAATCTAAGCTCTCACTGTTAGATTGGTCCCCCTCATGGACTAGGGGGTGACAGTACTGAAGAAAACAGGGAGGAGCTTCTGCCCTTGGCTGATGGGTGAGTCTGTTTCCCAGTATGGTACTGTCCACACTCAACACAACTCTGCTGAGTAGCTGTGCCCTTTTATTTGGCTTTTTATTGTTTGGGGGTTTTTTTTTGGTTGTGTTTTTTGTTGTTGTTATTCTTTTTTGAGGGTTTTTTGGGGTTGGGTTTTGGTTGTTTTTTTTCTTTTCTATTTCACATTTGCTGAGGGAAACGGAGAGGATAATATTAAACATTTCATATAAAGGCATGGATTGTTCTTCCTTCACTGTGTCTCTGCCAGTGAGTAGCCTGGCTTTATATTGACAATCTTTACAGAGCTTCCTCCAGCCATGAGCTTCCACAGTGTGACAAGTGGATTCATGCACTGTGCGGGTGTAGCATGAAGGACATTTGGAATCCTTCCCTGGGCCCTCATCACCACTCCAAGCTATAGCAAGCCATTGCTGGGCTGGAGGTGGCTTGAACACGGGTGCAGGGGTACGCTGAGTTTGATTGTCCCTGCTCACTGTGGTCTCGTTGTCACCAAGAAAAGGTGGACAAAGCAGTGGCAGGGAGCAGCAGAGTCAGTGCTTTCAAGAGGAATCTCTTGCAGGTACCTCTCTTCTGCAAGAGGCCACTATTTCTGCCCATTAGTTCTCTTGTCACAAATTGTGCTGATGGCTGGAGGAGCAGAATATGGCTTTTCATTGCATCTCTGTTACATGAAACAACTTGCTAATTGCAGTGTATTGCCTTGCATGATATATGGGCCAGCAGTGAGAGCAAAAGAGAAGGCCCTGCTGAATTTAGCCAAGTGGAATTATGAACAATTGAGAGCACAGATGGATACTTAAGGGGGTCATGGACTTAATGGCATGGGCTTTTCCAGGCTGCTGCATATTCTCTGTCGCTTTCCATTTGGCTTTTATTAAGGGATCAAAGAGCTTTGGAAGGTAGACGATGATTAAAATTTGAAAGCTAATGCATTTAGAAATAACCTTATTTTCAGCTGCAATGCCCAGCTTTAGAAATGCCTCTTTCTGCTGAAGGAGACCTCGGGGGCATGTGAAGATGGGTGGGTTTTTTTCCCACTGCACAGCTGACCTCTCCTCAGTGCATAACCTGTCCTGGCAATCCCAGATGTGCCCTCTCACACCCAACCTTTCAGGGAAGAAGGAAGCTCCCTGTGGAAATGGTTGCTTCAGGGAATGTTACTGCTCCTGGACACTGCCCTCCTTCACAGCAATACACAGGCTCTAGGAATTGGTGTCATCTTCAGCTCCAAACTGAAAAGTAACTGGCCTGATATTCTTAAAATAAGCTGGGCAGGGAAAAAAAGCATAGCTTCATCCTGAATATTCAAGGAAGACATTATTTGTGCAGACTGTCTTGAAGAAGAACATTAAGTCTTGTGGCTTCTAGTCTAGACAAGGAGGTAGAGAAACCTGGCTCCGGGTCCTGGGTCTCTCACAGTCTGGCAGGGAACTGTAGCACAGAGACTGGAAGACTTATCTCTTCAAAGTCTTAATTATTTTACTCTCTAATTCAATGTTGTGTGCTATTCATTTGGATGATTTTCATATATTTTAATATGTGAAAATGAGGTGGTGAGGCATTGCCATGCAATTGTGATTGTGGTAGTTGGAGGGGTAGCTGAGTGAGGCATGTGCACAGTAGTACACCTAAGCAAAATTTAGGAGCATGTGTTGAGCCATTTCCAGCAGAGATGTATGAACTGAGTATATTTATAAGCTTCTTTGTTATTTCATTTTGTTGCCTTTGGATTTTTCTTAGATATTTTCTTTAGTGACAGCAAATTTGCAGAATAAAACCAGGTAGCATAAAAATAGCAGTAGTTTGCTTCATTAGGTGGTTGTGGACTCCTTTCTAACCCACTCTTTCCTCTTCTAGAATAAGAGAAATCCTGCAGAAAGCATCTCTACCCCAGGAAGATCCTGACACCCCACTGTCAGTTACCTTGGCTATAGTTGAGACAGATTCCACTATAGTTTACTATAAACTGACTGATGGCTTTGTGATGCCAGATCCTCCTGATGACACCAAGGATGGGGAGAATAAATTGTGGAAAGCAAAAAGAAAGAAGCTTTTCAAATGATTAAGACAAAGAGACTTTTCTTGAACTACTGTCCTCAAACCTAAACAAATCCAGGAACTGATGGATGTAAATAAGAAAACCTGCCTGCTCCAGACTGCTCAGGGAGAATGGAGGCTTGTGCAGCTGCACTGGAATGAAATGTCACTCAAAAGTATGAAACAGGTCATGCTTTTTGAGACAGATTGCTCCTTGACTAATAAATATGCTGAGGAGACTTTTCCAGATCTATTCTCTCTGTGTCTGTTAAGATCCATCACAGAATAAGCACACCCATGTTGGAAAAAAAATGGATTGAAGGTTTCTCCAGGGTTTCTGGCTGAAGTACCAATAGGAAGTTAAGGGCTTTGTCATTTAAAGACTATTTCATAGCTTCATTCATAGTTACATTTCTTCTGAAGATGTATTACCTTCTCCCTGCTTTTGAGGAAAAGATTTTGCCACAAAAATACCATATTTTATACTTTGTGTAGGGAAAACTGTAGCAGTAGCACCAGAGACTACTATAAAGAAGTGTAGACTAGCAAAGAAGGGTTCTGAATCTGCCTGAAAAATCTACAAGCAGAGAACAGCCCTTACCCTTGAGATAGGTGATGCTGGGATCAGGGTGGTGTTCCTCACATAGCTGAAGGCAGGTCATGATGCAGAAATGTCACCAGGCTTTTGTTCCACACACACTGTTGGGATGCCTGTCTAAGACCTGAAGGTACCTCATGTTTGTATCTCAACTCAGTGGTGACCTCCCCACTTCTGGTGTTGCCTGTCTGAAATAGAATCATAGGGTTGGAAGGGACCTTAGAGATCATTGAGTTCCAACGTCCCTGCCATGGGCAGGGTCACCTCCCACTAGTTCAGGTTGCTCAGTGCCTCATCCAGCCTGGCCTTAAACACCTCCAGGGATTGAGGGGGCATCCACAGCCTCTCTGGGCAACCTCTTCCAGTGTCTCACCACCCTCATAGGAAAGAATTTCTTTCTTCTCATCAGCCTAAATCTCCCCACTTCCAATTTAAATCCATTATTCCTAGTCCTGCCATCACATATCCTATTAAAAAGTCCTACCCCTGCCTTTCTGTAGCCCCCTTCAGGCTTTGGAAACAGCTGA
>VZTY01023092.1:0-16810 GCA_013400935.1 Turnix velox | reverse complement strand
GGACGGCCCCCACCTCTGAAAGGCCAAAATAGACTTTGATACTCTTAAGATTTAGAGTAGGGGGCAAATATTGAGTTAGAAGCAACATAATTAAAAATTACTGTAAAAAAAATCCCCAGATTTAATTCACCTCAAACATGGCTCCGTTTCCAAGCCCTGCCTGTGGTGACCTCCTCAGAGCGACAACATCGACAGCCGGGAGAGCAGAGCCTTAGAATGTGGAAATTTTATTTATTTATTTGTTTGGGGGGGTTTTTTTGGCTGTTATTTTTTTTTAAAAAAAGCTGTTTATAAAGATAAGGAAAAGAGTTTTCCCTCCCTCCCTCCGCCAGGGGCCGCGCCTGAGCCCTGAGGAGAGCCAAGATGGCGGCCGCGCGGTGGCTCGGCGCGGCTGCGGGGCTGGGAGGCCGGTAGGTGATGGCGGGGCTCCCGCTTGCCCCGAGCAGGAATCCCGGCTTTTCCCCTCACGGATCCCGCTTTCCTCCGCAGGGATCTCGGCTTTTCTCCTCAGGGATCCCGGTTTCACCCACAGGAATCCTCCCTCTCGGCGTTTCCCCGCGCGGCTGGGTGAGGGGGGGCGGCCATGTCGTAGCGAGGGGGCACCTCTGCCGGGCCTTGTGGAGCCGGGCTCTTCCCCTTTCCTTTCCCCACAGCAGCAGGGGGGATGGGAGCAGAGTTATTTCTTCCTTCTTGTTACAGCCAGAAGCTGTTTGTTCCCTCAACCCCTGCGTTCCCCAGGCTCTGAGGGCCTTCCCCTAGGGAGCCCTTATGCTCTCGTGAGGAGGAAATTCTCCTCTTTGTGTGCACAGGACGGTGGAACAGGGAATAATTCTGCCCTACATGAGCTCAGGATCGTGCAGTGAAGGGTAATTCCTCTCCGTGTGCTCAGGATTGTGCAGTGAGTAGTAATTCCCTGCCATGCGCTCTCGGCATCACACAGTGAGGGTTAATCCTCCCTCAAGGCCCTAAGGATAGAGCAGTGAGAGGTAGTTCCCCTTTACACACTCTAAGAATCATGAAGTGAGTGATAATTCCCTTCCAGGTGTCCTCAAGATCACGAAGTGAGGGGTTATTCCCTTTCAGATGTCCTTAGGATCACAAGCTGGGGAGGAATTCCCTTTCAGATGTCCTCATGATGATGAAGTGAGGGGTAATCCCCTTTCAGGTGTCCTCAGGATCATACAGTGAAGGATAATTCCTTTTCAGGTGTCCTCAGGATCATACAGTGAAGGATAATTCCCTTTCAGGTGTCCTCAGGATCATGAACTGGGGGATAATTCCATTTCAGATGTCCTCAGGATCACAAACTGGGGAGTAATCCCCTTTCAGGTATCCTCAGGATCACACAGTGAAGGATAATTCTCTTTCAAGTGTCCTCAGGATCATGAACTAGAGGATAATTTCCTTATAGGCATTCTCAGGATCACACAGTGAAGTGTAATTCCCTTTCACACGTCCTCAGGATCACAAACTGGGGAGTGATTCCATTTCAGATGTCTTTAGGATCTTGAAGTGGGGGGTAGTTCCCTTTCAGATGTCCTTAGGATCATGAAATTAGGGGTAATACCCTTTTTGGTGTCCTCAGGATCACACAGTGGGGGGTAATTGCCTTTCAGATGGCCTCTGGATCACACAGTGAGGGGTAATTTCCTTTCAGGTGTCCTCAAGATCACACAGTATTCCCTTTCAAGTGTCCTCAGAATCACAAAGTGAGGGATAATTCCCTTTCAGATGTCCTCAGGATCATGAAATGGGCAGTAATTCCCTTTCAGTTATGCTAAGGATCATGAAGTGAGGGGTAATCCCCTTTCAGGTGTCCTCAGGATCACAACATGAGGGGTTATTACCTTGCAGGCATCCTCAGGATCATGAATTGGAGTGTAGTTCCCTTTCAGATGTCCTAAAGAACAGAAAGTGAGGAGTAATTCCCTTTCATGTGACCTCAGGATCACAAAGTGGGAGGTAATTCCCTTTCAGATATCCTCAGGATCATGACAAGAGGGGTAATTCCCTTTCAGATATCTTTAGGATCATGTTGTAGGGATTATTCCCTTTCACATGTCCTCAGGATCGCAAAATGGGCAGTAATTCCCTTTCAAGTGTCCTCAGGATGACAAAATGAGGGGTACTGTGTGTGGGGGACTGAAAAAAGAGTGCACTATAGTCTTATTCCCCAAACCTAAGGGGAGAAGGGAGAATTTCTCCTTGGGGGACCTGCCTCACATCCTGTTGATCTCTGTAGCTGCTGTCAACAGTAAGAAATAAGCAGCTAGCATGTTTTAGACCTTTTTTCTGTTCATGTCTCCCTCACTTGCAGCAGGGAGGTTCATTTTATTCTGTTCCCATCCTTGAGGAATCCAGACTTAGGTGCAGTGCTCCTGTTGTGATTTTCATCCCTCTCCATCAGTCTCCTCTCTCAGTAAAAGCCTCTGCAGATGCCATTTATTTAGCTCTGCTGCATCACCCGTTATGGTTGACCAGCTAAACCCAGAGATACAACCTCAGGTTCTTGGGGTTGGGTTCAACTCAGCTGCCAGGAAACTTCTGAAAGATAGATGTTTAGACTAAAGTAGATTTTCTGGTATCCAAGGGAAGACAAAAGGCTTGGCTGAGGTGATTCATCCTCCTCTGTTCTAAATAGATAGAGGTGTTTTCCTGTCTTTAGTGGCCATGAAGGAGTCTAGATTAATTATTGAGGTGGCAAAAATTGGGGAGTTAGGTCTATTTTGTTATAAAAGTAGAAGGAGCATCAAAAAGAGGAAAAAGTAAGATGTTTTTGATTTATCTTGTGAGATAAAGAAGGTGTCTCAGTGAATTTGGAGTTTCTAGAAGGTTTTGATTCTTTCTGTGGAGTGGAGCAGATTCTCCTTGGTGAGACCACAGCTGGAGTGTTGTGTCCAGCTGTGGGGCCTTCACTCAGTTGGAGAAGGACAGGGAACTGCTGGAGAGAGTCCAGAGCAGAGACACAGAGATGATGAAGGGGTTGGAGCATCTCCCTGCTGAGGAAAGGCTGAGGGAGCTGGGGCTCTTCAGCTTGGAGAAGAGGAGACTGAGAGGGGACCTCCTTAATGTCAATAAACATGTAAAGGGTGAGGAGGATGGAGCCAGGCTCTTCTCACTGGCCTCCAGTGATAGGACATGGTGCAATGGGTGCAGCTGGACCATAGGAGGTGGTCACCTTGTTGAGGGTGAGAGAAGAATGTCCCAGGCTGCCCAGAGAAGAGGTGGAATCTCCTTCTCTGGAGACATTCAGACCCTACCTGGACACCTTCCTGTGTGACCTGGTCTAGATGTTCCTGTTCAGGCAGGGGATGGGACTGGATGATCTCTTGAGGTCCCTTCGAATCCCTGACATTCTGTGCTTCTGTAATCTGGAAAGTTGTCCTAAAATAAAATTTATTTTTCTCTAGGTTCTGTCGTGCAATGTTGAAAGATCAGAATTTGACAGCTCAGCAGTGTCTCCACCAGCTTGCCCCAAAGAAACCATTTCTTCCCCCTGCAGCGTGGCATAATGCAGGTAAAGAGTTAAAAAGGATGAGCTCTTTGTTTTTGTGTCCTGTGATGATGATGAAAATCTGTGATTTCTTCTGAAATCTGAGCATGGTGATGTTTCCTAGGTGGTTTTAATGAAGTGCTAATGCACTTGGACATTTGGAACTTGGGGAGATGTGGGTGGCTCGCTATGTGTTTGATTACACTTGGTTTTTCTCTGTCATTCAGCTGCCAAGACTTAACCAGGGGCTTTATTGGTGTAAAATGTTATTTGGGTTTCCTGCATTTCCTAATTCCTCTCTCTTTGAACAGTGTCACGTTGCCCTCTGTCCTGCTTTTAGCTGTTGAGCTCTGACAGATGAAATTGCTGGCTGCCAGGATGGAAACCAGCAAGGATGAAAGCAAAGCCTTTCAACTTAACAGCTATAATATTAATTTTTTTTTTTTTATTTTTTCCCCTCTTGATCACTCATCGGTGTGTAGTGTGTTGGTGACATTCTCCATCAGTATGACCTGCAACTTGGTATTACCCCCAAAAAGCAATATTTTAAGATTGAGTTTGTTGTAACTGCCATTTTATTTGTCAGACTGTAATGCTCAGAAAATTAAAAAACAATCTCTGAAACCTGAACTGCAGAAAAACATTGTGCTTTTGCACCTGAGGCATTTATTTTTCTCTCCAGTGGTGCAGGGCAGAAAAAAACCCCCTGTAAGTACTGTTGCACAGAATTAGTCACAAATAAAAATCTTATTTAAAAGACTCTGCTTAGGCAGAATTTTCTTTTTAATACCAATTGCAGATAAGTCCAGTCTTACCTGATCCAGCACTAATTTTTCTCTTTCAAATCCAATTAAGAGGCACATCTGACAAGTTGTCTTGGGGTTTTATCTGCTTCTGCAAGTGCCCTATTAAAGTCAGGCTCTACTTGGTGTCTTCATACCCTGAGCCAGGTGCCAGACAGAATAATAAGCAGCTGCACAGAGCATCCTGTAGAGGCTTGGAGGAAATGATGTAGATGTTTGATGTAAAAACAGCCAGTTACCAACCACTGAATAACAAATAATCTTTCCCAGTGAACCGTAGATAATTTTATTTTGAATTGCTTGGTTGGCTCAATTTCTGGAGGATGATTTATAGCTCACGGTAGATTTTCACTCTAGAAAATCTGAGCAGGGTGTGGTTCACTGTAGCTGTTGTTAATGCTTCTTTTACTTTTTAGGTGGTGCTGAAAAAAAGAAATAAAAACCATAACACATAAATTGTGTGGTGTAGAGAGGGTTAGTAAAGCCGATCATGCTTGAGCCCAAGCAGTCACCTGTGTCTCAGCTTGCTAAATAATCCTGAGTTTCATTTAAGCTGCTTGGATCTGATTACATTGTTTTTCTTCTTTAATTTTTTTTTTTTTTAATTTCCAGCAGTCAGATGTATGTTTATTCAAACTCAGGACACGCCAAATCCAAATAGTCTGAAGTTTATTCCAGGAAAAGAAGTGCTGGAGTCGAGGACTATGGAGTTTTCCAACCCAGCTGCAGCATTTTGCTCACCTTTAGCAAGGTACTGTGAAACACCATGACACTTTTTTGGGGGACCTGTGTGAGCTGTGTGTTTCAAACTGATACAACAGGGAAGTAGACAGCATAAAGAAATAGAGAGTCCCCAAATACTTCAAATCATAGGATGGGTTGGGTTGGAATGGATCTTAAAGATTAACTAGCTCCAACCTCCCTGCCATGAGCAGGGACACCTCCCAACACACCAGGTTGCTCAATGCCTCATCCAGCCTGGCCTTAAACACCTCCAGGGATTGAGGGGGCATCCACAGCCTCTCCGGGCAACCTCTTCCAGGCTCTCACCACCCTCACAGCAAAGAACTTCTTCCTTCTTCTCTCCAGCCTCGATCTCCCCTCTTCCACTTTGCATCCATCACTCCTAGTCATTCCATCCTGGACCCTATTCAAAAGTCCTACCCCAGCCTTGCTGGAGCCTCCTGAAGGGGGGATTGAGAAGCTCCTCTGAGGTCCCTCCTAAGCCTTCTCCTCTCCAGGCCCAGCAACCCCAACTCCTTCAGCCTGTCCTCACAAGGGAGCTGCTCCAGCCCTCCCATCATCTTTGTGGCCTCCTCTAGCCCTACTCCAACAGCTCATTGTACTTAAGTTGAGGTCTCTACAACTAAATACAATCAACTGTAGTAGTTTGCTTCTTCTGCCAGCTGTTGATGCTAAACTGAGCTTCAAAGTAAGTTCTCTAACATTTCTGTCAAAATAAAGCTACTTTCAGCCCACTCTTTCATGCTGAATCTGCACTAGGTCTTGGGAGCTGCAGCTTTCAATACCTGAATGCATAAACCGGAGTAGGAATTGCTGAACAGATAATCACATAATTTTCATAGAATCATAGAATGGTTTTAGTTGGAAGGGACCTTGAAGGTCATCCAGTTTTAATCCTCTGTCACGGGCAGGAACAACTCCCATCAGCCCAGGTTGCTCAATGCCTCATCCAGCCTGGCCTTAAACGCCTCCAGGAATGAGGGGGCATCCACAACCCAATGTAGTAGGAGTCTGGAGCACCGTCACAAACCTCTCTGGAAGTGTTCAAAAGCTTCTACACAACGAGGCTGACAGAACAGTGTCCCAGGCTGCCCAGAGAAGGTGTGGAATCTCCTTTGGAGACATTCAAACCCCACCTGACACCTTCTGGTGTTACCTGATCTGGGTGTTCCTGCTCCAGCAGGGGGTTTGGACTAGATGATCTCCCCAGATCCCTTCCAATTCCTGATACTCTGTGATTCAAAACATCTATTTTTTGCATGTTTGTCATTGCTCTCACTTTAGCCTCTGAAATCAAACTTGTAGCTGTTTCCTGGTTTAATTTGAGGGCGAAATCCAGAAATGCTGCATTGTGCTACCTCCAGAGGTCCCATTTGAAGTCATCTTTGTTTATCCTGGAAGAATTAATTGCACAAGTAGAATCTGTTCCACGTGACAGACTCTCCAGGAAACTGAGGGTTATCAAACGCAAGCTCTGACGTTTCCAAAGGTCCCTTGCAGAGTTGTTTGAGAGCAAACAGGATGGTTAGAAGCAAAGCTCCGTGTCTGGAAGTAAAACAATACAATGTGAAAGGTTTTTGAGGACATCAAAACACGTTAGTGTTGGAGCTCTGGGCTTATGCCAGAGTGCATCAGGTTGCAGAATGCAGTCAGTTGTCACGAGGTGGCTTTTTGTTGCCCTGTGTCTGCAAATAGATGTTTTTTCATCAAAGGAGATGTGTGTGCTAGAATATATCCTTCACTCTGTGTGTTGTGCAGGTTAGTGGGGAAAAATTGCCTCTTAGACTTTGTTAAACCCCCAATTAGGGCTTTTTTTAAATGGAATACTCATTTATTTTAAAAGGTAATATTAATTTTCCAATGGAATGTGAGCTTTGTGAATAGGAGGGAGAAATTTTTAATTCATGGAGGATAGTGATGCACTTGCAACATTTCATTAGCATAGAAGGGACCTTCCAGGGCCATCTAGAAGCATCCACTGCAGTGAGTAAGGACATCTTCTACTACATCAGGTCACTCAGAGCCTCAGCAAGCTTGGCCTTGAATGTCTCCAGGGCTTCCACCACCTCTGTGGGCAACCTGGCCAGTGTCTCCTCACCCTCATGGTGGTGTTTAAGTTGTTGCTAGTGTTTAAGTAACTTCAAAATCCATTTGGTGTAGGGATATAGAATCCCAACACATGTAGCTCCTTCATGCATGGAAATTACTTTAGATGGCAATCATGAAACCTGTCAATCCTTTGTGAGAAGATTTTCAGTTCCTTCCTTCCTTGCTTTTGGCTGTTTTCCAGTCTTTTAGGAGAAAATGTGTGTTTTTTCTTCAATGGAATGTAAGTTTTCCAATGGAATGTAAGTTTGTTGAATAGGAGGGAGAAATTTTAAATTCATATGGGATACTGATGCACTTCCACCATTTCATTAGTATAGAAGGGACCTTCCAAAGCCATCTAGAGCCATCCCCTGCAGTGATCAAGGACATCTTCTACTACATCCGGTCACTCAGAGCCTCAGCAAGCCTGGCCTTGAATGTCTCCAGGGTTGGGGCTTCCACCACCTCTGTGGGCATCCTGGCCAGTGTCTCCTCACCTTCATGGTGGTGTTTAAATTTGCTAAAGTTCCTGGTGTTTAAGTAACTTCAAAATCCATTTGGTGTAGAGGTATAGCATCCCAACACATGTGTAGCTCTTTCAAGTATGGAAATTATTTTAGATGGAAATCATGAAACCAGTCAGTCCTTTGTGATAAGATTTTCAGTTCCTTTCTTTTGGCTGTTTTCTTTCAGGAGAAAATATGTGTGTTTTTTTTTTCTTAAATACAGAAGCAATCCTAGAGCTTTGTGCTGCTTTTACCTCCAGGTACTTCATACTTAGTGATTTATTGACTTATTCCCCCTCAGGAGTTGCCTCATTTATTTCTTGTCTAGATCAATTAGTTGAGTTTCATTAACCATTTGTGGAAATTAGTCTTCATGTCCTTTTTATAATTAAATATTTTCTAAAACATGCACTTTCTTATTTCTTATTTCTTTTTTTTTATTTCTTATTGTTTTAGAAGTAAGTTAATTTATCACCTGATTGTTGGGTGCTGTGTGGGCTGTCTCAAACACTTGACAATGAATCCTGAGACTTTACCGAACCCTCAGACTTTCCATGGCTTTGTTTGTTTGGTGTTTTTTGCAACATTAGGTGTAAAATTTTATTGTTGAAATCCTAAGGGTATCATCAATTTACCTGTTTCACAATTTCTTCACACAAGCTTATTTTTAAATGTTCCTCTGTAATGACAGAACTTTTTACTTCTCAGGTTTTAATAATATCAGCTCCAGCTCTGCCATCCCTTTCTTCTCTAACCCAAAAAGAAAGTATATACAATCAAAAGCTCTGCTTTCACAGCAAAATCAATAATTTCAATATATCTGAACATAATCCATAATAGAAAACTTAAGTAAAAATGGATATGAGGTAGATACAAGGTGTTTACACTAGTCCTGCCTGAAATAAGTGGTACCTGCTTGTTTTGGTGCTGAAAAAATACATTTTTATAAACTTTATAAACTTGCTGCTTTTTACCTAGAGGGGTTTTTTACCAGGAGGGTTTTTTTTTCCTATTGCTGGAAAGTTGTGCATTTTTGTTTAATTTTTTTGTTTCTTTCTTAACAGGCAGTTATTCAAAATTGAAGGAGTTAAAAGTGTTTTCTTTGGACCAGACTTCATCACAATCACTAAGGTGAGCAAAACTGAGGTTCAGATCATACTAAAAGATGAGCTGAGATCCAGCTATCTAAGGGATGGCTGTGGAGAAGGTGTGGTCACACCTTGGACCTTCCAAATGTAACATTCACAGGTGGCACAAAAGCCCAACAGAGGAAGGACATTGAGCTGTTGGATCAGGTCCAGAGGAGGGTGATGAAGATGCTGAGAGGGCTGGAGCAGCTCCCTTGTGAGGACAGGCTGAAGGAGTTGGGGTTGTTGAGCCTGGAGAAGAGAAGGCTCAGGGGGGACCTCAGAGGAGCTTCTTGATCCCCCCTTCAGGGGGCTCCAGAAAGGCTGGGGTAGGACTTTGGAATAGGGTCCAGGATGGCAGGACTAGGAGTGATGGATGGAAATTGGAAGAGGGGAGATTTAGGCTGGAGAGAAGTAAGTTCTTTGGTGTGAGGATGGTGAGAGCCTGGAAGAGATTTCCCAGAGAGGTTGTGGATGCCCCCTCTCTGGAGGTGTTCAAGACCAGGCTGGACAAGGCACTGAGCAGCCTCATCTAGTGGGAGGTGTCCCTGCCTATGGCAGGGGGGTTGGAACTCGATGATCTTTAAGGTCCCTTCCAACCCAAACTATTCTATGATTCTATGGCCCCTCAATCCCTGGTGGTGTTTAAGGCCAGGCTGGATGAGGCATTGAGCAACCTGGTGTGGTAGGAGGTGTCCCTGCCCATGGAACTAGATGATGTTGAAGGTCCTTTCCAACCCAAACCATTCAATGATTCTATAATATATTTTAGAAAAGATGCAATGCACTGGAGCAGTAGTGTCTGTGATCCCAACAACAGCTGTCATTGGGCAGGATGAGGCCCTGGGACACGTGGAAGCTGGCTCAGTGTCAAAGAGGAAGTGGGGGTGTGCTCCCAAAGGAGATGTCTGGATGGAGGGGTTGTGTTTACCCAAGGTGTGGGTTGGTGTCAGCAGTGACAAGGTGTGGTCCAGGAGCCAGGCAGCTCTGCTGTTACTTTGTGAATAATTAAAAGGAGCCAAACTCGAGTCTCTGTCAGGGCTGGATAAAAATACTTGCCAAATCATGTGTTTAGGGGACTACTTTTCACTACTTTTCTTAGCTACTGTTTGTCTTGCAAGCAAGGGAATTTTTACGTTGTCTGTCTAAGTTGGGGACTGAGCTGTTAGAGAGTTGTGTTGGGGATAAGGACCTGAGGGTTCTGGTGGGCAGCCGGGTGACCATGAGCCAGCAATGTGTCCTCCTAGCCAAGAAGGACAATGGCATCCTGGGGTGTATTAGAAGGGGTGTAGTCAGTAGGTAGAGAGAGGTTCTCCCCCTCTGCTCTGGTGAGACCACATCTGGGATGTTATGTCCAGTTCTGGTCTCCTCATTTCAGGAAGGACAGGGAACTGCTGGAGAGGGTACAGAGCATGACTATGATGAAGGGGTTGGAGCATCGCCCTTGTGAGGAAAGGCTGAGGGAGCTGGGGCTCTGCAGCTTGGAGGAGACTGAGGGGTGAGCTCAGTCATGTCTATAAATATGGAAAGGGTGAGTGTGAGGAGGATGGAGCCAGGATCTTCTCAGTGACCTCAATGATAGGACAAGGGGCAATGGGTACAGCTGGAACACAGGAGGTTCCACAGAAATAGGAGGAAGAAGTTTGTGACCTTGTTGAGGGTGAGAGAAGAGTGTCCCAGGCTGCCCAGAGAGGGTGTGGCGTCTCCTTCTCTGGAGACATTCAAACCCCACCTGGACACCTTCCTGTGGGACCTGATCTGGGTGTTCCTGCTCCAGCAAGGGATGGTACTGGATGATCTCTCCAGGTCCCTTCCAATCCCAGATATTCTGTGATTCTAAATGGATTCTTACTGATTTTTTTGTGGCAAAGCTGGATTTGGCAGAACTATGAAACCAAACCATGTGTAAAAAAATGGGAACATTATGATATTTGTAGCATAAGAAACAGATCTGCAGAATTACTAGCAGACAGTTATCCTTTTTTTTTTCCTTCTGATTCACACAGGAGAGTGAAGACCTGGATTGGAACTTGCTGAAACCAGATATTTATGCAACTATTATGGATTTTTTTGCCTCTGGCCTACCTGTAGTTACTGATGAGGCACCTAGGACAGACACAGGTAAATCAAACTCTTCAGGAAGAGGCCAATATCTGCCTTTGGGTTTGGTTTTATGACATCTAGAGGAGCTTCCACTTCTCCCTCAGAAAAATCTGTCTTAATGGTAGGTTTGTGGTCTTGAATGAATGAAAAATACCAAAAAGTCTTTTCCAAATTGTAATGGAAAGTAACTGAGGCAAACTTATGGCTTTGTGCCTTTTAATTTTCTCATTTACAAATTAGTTTTTCAGTGTTTTAAAGAAGATTATGAATATTGAATTCCTCTCTGCGCTGCTCTGTCTGGGTTTGATTTCAGTATTAACAGAGACTTTAATATATATTTTAAAAACCTGTCTTTAAAACTGCTTCTGTGGGCAGTGAGCTTGAAATTGCATCCAGAGCTGCTAAATCCAGACACACTCCAAATTGTTTTCCTGATGAATGATTTAGGTTGTGAAAACTTTCCTTCTGAGAACCCTGCTTTAACCAAAGCATCTTCATTGAAGGTCTGTTGCTGCTTCCTTTGAAAGATTGTGCTTCTGTTTTCTGTTAAGGAGAACAGCTCTGAGCTAATAATTGGGTTTTGTCAGCAAGAGTCTGGGATTTAAATAAGAGTAATGCAGGAGAAAATATTTATTCTGAATTAGAACTTCTGCCTTTTCATTTCAGTCATCTCAGTGATCTCTTTATGCAACATTATTCTGCCATTATGGATATGCAGTGCTAGTTTTCATGCTGGAATTCTCTCCAGTTCTGATTCACACATTTTTCTTTCCCTCAAGCTGCGTCAGAAGAGGATGATGAAGTTGTACTGATGATTAAAGAGCTTCTGGATACAAGAATAAGGTAAACGAGGAACAGTACTGCTAACTGGAGCTAGTTACTCTTTGGATTTGGATTTCTTTAGAGGCCAGTGATGTTTTCTTTGTGATTTCATGTCCCAGTGTCTGCTGTGGGGATTCTAAGGCCAAAACTGGCCAGAGTTGGGAATACTGTTGCCTCTGAAAACTTTCTGCCTGGTTTTCCCATTCAGGTGAATTCTGTGGTGAATAGACAATCATAGAATGATTTGGGTTGGAAGAGAACTTCAAGATCACCTAGTTCCAACCCCCCTACCATGGGCAGGGACACCTCCCACCACACCAGGTTGCTCAGTGCCTCATCCAGCCTGGCTTTAACCCTCCAGGGATTGAGGGGGCATCCACAGCCTCTCTGGGAAACCTCTTCCAGCCTCTCACCACCCTCACACCAAAGAACTTCTTTCTTCTCTCCAGCCTAAATCTCCCCTCTTCCAATTTGCATCCGTTCCTCCTACTCCTGCCATCCTGGACCCTATTAAGTTTTCAGGAGGTGTAGGATGGAGGTGTTGTAGGTTTCAGAGGTCCTGCAGTGTGTTCCAAAAAAAAACAAAACTAAGAAAACTGAAAATTTTAGTCATGTTCTTTAGCTTTCTGGCCCAGAGGTGGTTTGCTGTGGTGAGTTGTTAATAAATGGGTCGAATTCATAGATGGGTCTCTTAGGGGAGTTGATCTCAAAAGAGTTATTTTGAAAATCAGGATAAAGAGCTTCTGTTAGAGCAACTTGAGGGTTTTAGCTTGGTCTGGAAAAATGTTGCTATGGGGATACAGTTACAATGCTGGGCATTTTTTCCTTGCAAAAGGAGACCAGGCTGAAGAAATGCTAATGGTGCTGGGATGTGATCTGAGCAGATGCTGGTTTCTTCACCAGTTAGCAGGGTGAAGCTTTTATAGAGATGAAGCTTCTGTCCTTTGTGAACTAGGATGAATTTTATATTTATAGAGGCACTTAAGGACTTCTTACCAACTGTCCTTTGCCAGGTAACAAATGACACTGTGCAGGGTGTGGTGGGACACATACCTGTTACCTTTGGTACACAGTGGAGGGACATCATTAAGTGTTAAGTGGGACTCTGTGCTCAGGCTGAGTCGAGCTCTGCTCTAAGGTTTTTAGCCTTGCTGAGAATTTCAGTGATTCGTTGCAAATATTTTTTTGCATAGAATGTGTTGAGGTGGATGGGTCCTTCCAAGGCCATCCAGTCCAACCCCCTGCAGTGATAGGGACATAGAATCATACTAGCTAATAAATGTTCATCCATAGAATCATAGAATGGTTTGGTTTGGAAAGGACCTTAAAGAGCATCTAGTTCCATCCCCTCTGCTATAGGCAGGGACACTTCCCAGGGACACCACTGGGACAACCCAATGACTAGGGGTAGCTGAAGCCCTGCTGTGGATCCTGGGGGACATGGAGATCTCAGGAGTGACTTGGGTCAAGAAGTACCAGTCAGGGCTGTGACTGAGCCACTTGCCCACACCAGCAGCTGTGGTTTCCCTGAAGATGTGTCTCTGTCTCCAGGGCTGTTGGTGACACAGCTGTCCCTGCTGCTCTTTGCTCAGAGTCTCAGCAAGCCTGGTCCTTGGATGTCTCCAGAGATGGGGCCTCCATCACCTCTCTGGGCTACCTGGGCCAGTGTCTCCCCATTCTGATGATGAAGAACTTCCTCATGTCTNCATAGAATGTGTTGAGGTGGATGGGTCCTTCCAAGGCCATCCAGTCCAACCCCCTGCAGTGATAGGGACATAGAATCATACTAGCTAATAAATGTTCATCCATAGAATCATAGAATGGTTTGGTTTGGAAAGGACCTTAAAGAGCATCTAGTTCCATCCCCTCTGCTATAGGCAGGGACACTTCCCAGGGACACCACTGGGACAACCCAATGACTAGGGGTAGCTGAAGCCCTGCTGTGGATCCTGGGGGACATGGAGATCTCAGGAGTGACTTGGGTCAAGAAGTACCAGTCAGGGCTGTGACTGAGCCACTTGCCCACACCAGCAGCTGTGGTTTCCCTGAAGATGTGTCTCTGTCTCCAGGGCTGTTGGTGACACAGCTGTCCCTGCTGCTCTTTGCTCAGAGTCTCAGCAAGCCTGGTCCTTGGATGTCTCCAGAGATGGGGCCTCCATCACCTCTCTGGGCTACCTGGGCCAGTGTCTCCCCATTCTGATGATGAAGAACTTCCTCATGTCTCATCTAACCCTGCCTTTCTCTAGTTTAAAGCCATTGCCCTTCATCCTATTGCTCCAGACTCCATCCAAGAGTCATCCATCTTGTAGCCTCTTCAGGCACTGGGAGGCTACTATGAGGTAGCCTTCTCCAAGCTGAACATCTCCAACTCTCCCAGCCTGTCCTCATAGGAGAACATCCTATGTGAAAACAGTCATCATCAAAATGAGAGAGTCCACCAAAGTGTTGGAAATTCCAACCAGGTGGTTGTGGAAAAAAAGGGCTTTAGTAACTATTTGTTGACAGTTTTTTGTGTGTATTAGATTGAGCTTTACTAGAGATTTCTGAGAGGAACCACCCTTCAGCTGCAGTTGCTAAAAGTGGAGCTTTGTGTTCCATCAGGCCGACGGTGCAAGAAGATGGTGGGGATGTTATTTATAAAGGCTTTGAGGACGGGATTGTGCAGCTGAAGCTTCAGGGATCGTGCACCAGCTGTCCCAGTTCCATCATCACCCTCAAGAACGGGATCCAGAACATGCTCCAGTTCTACATCCCTGAAGTAGAAGGTGTGGAACAGGTGGGTTGCTGAGAGATAATATCTGTTTTCTTCTTCATGAAGAAGTTCTCTTTCCAGCTTGGACAGGCCAGCAGTTTAAGCAGAAGCAGAGGAAGTAGAGATGCAGCTTTTCCAAGTTAGAAGATTTATCTTAGCAAAAGATGCAGAGCTCTGCAAAGTCCTGTAAGGAGTCACAGAAACACAAAACATCATGGATTGGAAAGGACCTCAAGAGATCATTTAGTCCAATCCCCCTTCCAGA
The DNA here is from genome assembly GCA_013400935.1 of Turnix velox. NCBI lineage: Eukaryota > Metazoa > Chordata > Aves > Charadriiformes > Turnicidae > Turnix > Turnix velox. Next base: position 2,107 of record VZTY01023092.1, on the reverse strand, counting down.
GCAGGAACACTTAGACCAGGTCACACAGGAAGGAGTCCAGGTTGGGTTTGAATGTCTCCAGAGAAGGAGAAGTCCACCTGGTGGGAAGTGGCTTTGTAGAAAAGGAACTGAACTTTAGCCAGACATGAACCCTCATTGCAGAGGAGGCTGAGGACAACCCAGGTGCTGTGAAGGGGAGTGGAACCAGCAGGCAGAGGAAGGAGGTGCTTTGTTGGAGTCTATTCCCATACCCATGTCCCCAGACCAGGACACTCTGCCCCTGATAGTTGCCTGTGTGCTATAATAAGGAACAGGGTTTTGTCCTCTAAAATGCAGATTTTTTTGCATTCTCATTAAAAATTTGACCTGCTGTTTGTAGAATGAATTGTGGAATGTGTTGAGTTGGAAGGGACTGCAGTGACAGGGACATCCAGCACTAGATGAGGTTGCTCAGAGCATCAGCAAGCCTGGCCTTGGATGTCTCCAAGCTTGATGGGGCCTCCACCACCCCTCTGGGCAACCTGGGCCAGTGTCTCCCCACCTTAATGGGGAAGAACTTCTTCCTCATATCTCATCTAACCCTGCTCTGCTCTAGTTTCAAACCACTGCCCATGTTTTGTTCTGCTGACCCTTATAATAACCAGGTCCTATTATTTCAGCCATGTTTCCACCTGGCATTTTTGATTCCAAGGTTTTTTTCTTCTTTTTTTTCATGTGAATGTTGTCATTCAGTGGTGTAGAATAACTGCTGCTTTCCTTGGGTCCAGCAAGGGTTTAATTGAATAAATTCTGCCTTGAGGGTTTGATCTGTTCACCTGAGTTACTTCTCAATTGCATTTCAGGTTGTTGATGATGATGATGATGTGGAGAAAGAAGCAAATTCTACTTGAAGTGACGTCATCCTTGACTAAATACATACTCAGCTCTTGATGTCTTTGTGATGAGGAACAACCAAATTTGCCTTTTCTTTTGTAAAAATAGCTGGCACCTCTGAAAATGTGTCATCAGTTTAAGCAGTTTACCCACTAATTTATTAAAAGCCCTCCATTCAAAAAAAAGAATTCTTTTATTCTCCTTTGTGCTGTGTCTTAAGGAGGAAATGGTGGACTTTAGAAGTGGTGATGTGTTTTCTCATTCAAAGAGAATTTCAAAGAGAAGGCAGAATTAAAGTTCTTGAATTTATTGTGCAATAGAATTATTATAGAATCATAGAATGGTTTGGGATGGAAGGGACCTTGAAGATCATCTAGTTCCAACCCTCTGCGATGGGCAGGGACACCTCCCACCACACCAGGTTGCTCAATGCCTCATCCAGCCTGGCCTTAAACACCTCCAGGGATTGAGGGGGCATCCACAGCCTCTCTGGGCAACCTCTTCCAGCCTCTCACCACCCTCACAGCAAAGAACTTCTTTCTTCCTTATCTCCACCCTAAATCTCCCCTCTTCCACTTTGCATCCATCACTCCTAGTCATTCCATCCTGGACCCTATTCAAAAGTCCTACCCCAGCCTTTCTGGAGCGTCCTGAATGGGGGATTGAGAAGCTCCTCTGAGGTCTCCCCTGAGCCTTCTCTTCTCCAGCCTCAACAACCCCAACTCCTTCAGCCTGTCCTCACAAGGGAGCTGCTCCAGCCCTCTCAGCATCATTGTGGCCTTCTCTGGCCCAACTCCCATTTTTATTCCTTATGGGATTTGCAGAACTGTCTGCCCTTGCTCTTTAATTGAGAAATTCAGAAGTGTTCATTTTCATCAAGTCTCCTTAGAAAGCTTTTTCTGTGGAAAAACAACCCGTAATTTCATCTCATCATTGTGAAGAATGTGGTGTTTCCATCACTGGGGGAACATTACCTGCTTGCTCGCTGCCACCAGCAACAGCAGCAAAAAAAAACACCTAAAGGGAGTTGTTCTAAAAAAAAATCTTTTAAAATAAGCGTTTGAAGATGGGTGATCCTTATCAGCTTCTGTAAATAGACTAATTAGCTCGTTTGGAAAGTAAAATGGCTCAGGCACCATTAGTGGTCTGTTTAAACTTGCAAAAAAGGCATTTCCCAACATAATCCTCACAGATGAATTTGCTTCGGGGTACGTTTGGAGAGCAGGGAGAAGGAACTTCTTTCTCTCTCTCTCTT
>VZTY01023088.1:8639-20926 GCA_013400935.1 Turnix velox | reverse complement strand
ATTTTTTGTGGAGGCTAAACCTTGCGTTGAAAAGGAAACATAGTGAAATTGGATTGGTTTTGATGAGATGAAGGAGCATGTTTATCTTCTGGATTTTTTTTTAATCCTCTTTCTTCACATTTTTCCTCATGTTTTCCTTTTAAAAAGGGTAAAAAGAGGAATGGCTTGAATATATTCAAAAAGGGGGAAAACAAAACAAAACAATGAACAATGCTGAAAGGTTTCCATATATTTTTTTAAAAAAATTAAGGATATTTATAATTAATGTTTTCTGTAGTTTCAAAATGATGAATAATTTTGGAGAACTCACTTTGTTCTCTGTGAGCTGGAATATGTGAAAAAATCTAATGGATGCTTCCATTTGCAAAAAAAAAAAACAAACCTAAAACAAATTAGGGAATTTGTAGCTGGAGGTTCTAGACAGGATATATTATGGGCTTGATTTTGTAAGACACTGAATGCCTGCAGCTTGCCTTGCACTGAATGATTTGAAGGCTTTTATTAGCTGGGTTACAGTAGAAAAAGGCAGAGAAATAACATCAGAAAGGGGAAACAATGGCAGGAGAAGTTTGGTTTTTGGTTCCTTAGGGGTGATGGAAACTGCTGTTCTCAAATGAGCTGATCTAGTGGGAGATGTCCCTGCCTATGGCAGGGGGGTTGGAACTCAATGATCTTTAAGATCCCACCCAACCCAAACTATTCTATGATTCAATGAGCTCTGCTGATGGATGTACATATATGTAAGGCAGGAAGACAGCAATAGCAAATTAAAAAATAAGATTTAAGAATAATAGAAAAGAGAAAAAAGAAACAAGAAACAAAACCATTTCTGGAGCAATAGTTGCTCTAAGGAAAAGTCACCAACCCAGATGAATCACAGCTCCATGAGGGGAAGCTAATTTAAAGGCATTTTCTTAGACAAAGAGAAGCAGGCATTTCTAGAGAGTAATTCAGTCCTTAGACACACACAGTGTGTCTTTCCCTCCCCTGAAGCATCTCATGCACATCTTGAAATTCAGCTGGGACAAAGCAGGGCCATGATGGCTGAGCACTATCAGACTGCTCCTTGCAACAGCTTCTGCCTCTGGTGAAGCCACTGGCAATGTGGTACCCAGCTCCTGGTGTTCCTGTCTGCCCTTCCAGCCATCCATCATGCAGATATTTTGAGATCAGGCAGCTGGGAGGAAAGATGTAGAACTCGACCTTCACTTGGCACAAATGAGGGATCTGCTGAAGAGCTGCAAAACCCTCTAGAAGCAAAAAAACCCTTCAGCCCCCAGAAGAATGATGATTTTACCACCTAACTACCACTCTCAGCTTGTTTCCTGCCTGCTGTGGAGGTCATCCTTTTCATCTGATGGTAGCCTGCAGAAAATGCAGGGTATCACTGATGTGTTTTCATGAGTACCTTTATCTGCCTGGGGACACATCATCTTCTGCTTCCCACCGGTGTATCCCTCTGTACACACTCTCAGTGCACATCAGTGATTTCAATAATTCAATCAGTGCCTTTTCAATAATTCAGCCTGTGTGCTCTGCCTGTGTCATCTTGAGGAAGGAGTCCAAGAGCTGTGCTTCCTATAAGAAGAAGGAGGTGCACGCTGCTGTCTTCTGCTTGATTTTGAGGCATATTTGCATCAGAAAGGTCCAGCCCCTGTGACAAAAGTCAAATATTCATCAGTGGCAACTTTTCCTGCAAGCTGACAGCAGCATCAAACTAACTAAAAGGCTAAAACACTGAAACACTTCAAGATATTTTGCCCCTTTGTGGCAAAACCCAAATAGTGACTAAAAAACGAGGTTGCTGTGTGTTACCCCCACGTTTTGAAGCCTGCACGAGAAGAAATCCAACCTAAAGAGAGGGGCTGTGAGCAAAACCATCACCCAACCACCAGCATCCTCCCCATTGCCGGGACTTAGCCCTAAGATTTTCCAAGGGGGGGTTGTGGGGTGGGTCGCGGATCAACCATCCTGGTAACCCCCGGTAACACCATCTTTTCCGCGCATCCCTTCCTTCCCACCCCCCAAAAAAGCTGCGGGGACCCCCCCACTTCCATCCCCTCCCCATGGACGTCCCCGGGGGCGCGTCCCCGGTGGCGGAGGGAGGGATAGAAGGAGGAAAGGCAGGTGGAGCTGACGGGTGCGAGCCTGTGCGCGTCCCCGAGTCTGTGCAAGGCGGGGCCGTGCAACCGGCATCCCCGCGCCGGCTGGTGCCATCTGCGAACCGGGGCGTGGAGCGGAGGAAGGGAGAACGGGAGGGAAGAAGGAAGGAAAGAGGAGGGGGAGACGAGCATCCTCAAGGCCGGAGGCTCCCGTTTGTCTTTCCGGGAGAAATACCTGAGGGTCGCTCTCCCTCCTCTTTTACTTTTTTTTTTTTTTTCTGTGAATCTGCGGCGTATTTTGGGTGGGGAGGAGGTGTTTGATTTGCCTTTTATTTTTTCCTCTTTTTTTTTTTTTGGTATTTTGGGGGTTTTTTTGTCTCTTTTTTCCTTTTTTTTTGGTCTTTTTTTCTTGTCTTTTTTCCCTTTTTTTGGTCTTTTTTTCTTGCCTTTTTTGCCCTTTTTTTGTCTTATTTTTGTCTTTTTTCCCTTTTTTTTCCTTTTTTTCCTTTTTTGCCTTTCTTTGTCTTTTTTGTCCTTTTTTTGTCCTTTTTTGCCTTTTTATAATTTTTGTCTTTTTTGCCTTTTTTCTTTTTTTTTCTTTTCTCCTTTTTTTCCCTTTATTTTGTAATTTTTTTGCCTTTTTTTGGTCTTTTTTTTCTTTTTCTTTTTTTTTTTTTTTATCTTTTCCCTTTTTTCCCTTTCTTTCTTTTCTAACCCTCCCTCCAATCCAGCCAGCCGCTTCCGAAAAGCTGGGGCGAACCCTTCTCTCTCTTACGTAAATGCTGCTGCTGCTCCCAGGAGGGCAACCCCCCTTCCAGCGCGGGGTCGGGGGTGCGCCCACAGCAACGGCTCGCCCTGCCTAGCGACCGAGCCCTTCTCGAATCCACACCCGCACCGACACCGGCGGGGAACGAGCAGCAAACCGGCATCCCCATCCCCAGCGGATTTTTGGTGGCCTCGGAGGAGCGGGTTGCGGGGATGATGCGACGCGTCGGAGCCCGCGGCGGGGCGGGCGCTATGTCAGCGAGATAACGCGCCTCCGCCAGCAGCCCCGGGGCCAAGTCTCGGTGCCAACCGTCATCCCCTTGTCACCTCTTCCCGTCCCCCCTCCCCGGGACCTGGCTGCCTGGGAAGCCCTCGCCTCTCTCGGGCCGGACTGGCAGCGGCGGCGAGGCCCGGCGGGGCGGGGGAGAGGCAGCCGGCCGTGGCGGGGCATCCCACTCGGGGAGCGGCCGGGGGGCTGAGGAGAACCGGCAGCAAAAGCGGGGAGGAGGAGGAGAAGGAAGGCAGCGCCATGACTCATTTACAGGCAGGTCTCTCCCCGGAGACTCTGGAGAAAGCCCGGTTGGAGCTGAACGAGAACCCGGACACCTTGCACCAGGACATCCAGGAGGTGCGGGACATGGTGATCACCCGGCCGGACATCGGGTTCCTCCGCACTGACGACGCCTTCATCCTGCGGTTCTTGCGGGCCAGGAAGTTTCAGCACTTCGAGGCGTTTCGCCTCCTGGCCCAGTACTTTGAGTACCGCCAGCAGAACCTGGACATGTTCAAGAGCTTCAAGGCCACGGACCCCGGCATCAAGCAGGCGCTGAAGGATGGATTCCCTGGCGGGCTGGCCAACCTGGACCACTACGGCAGGAAGATCCTCGTCCTTTTCGCTGCCAACTGGGACCAGAGCAGGTAAAGGCAAAGACAACTCGTCCTCCTTAACCCCTTCTTTTCCTTAGCAATAGGTAGGAAAAGCTGTGAGGGAGAAGAGGATGGGTGGGCAGCAGGGACACACCCGGCAGTGAAACACTGGAAGAGGTTGCCCTGAGAGGTTGTAGATGTCCCCTCTCTGGAAGGGGTTAAGGACAAGATGGACAAGACACTGAGCAGCTTGATTCTAGTGGGAGGTGTCCCTACTTATGGCAGGGAGGTCGGAACTAGATGATCTTTAAGGTCCCTTCCAACCCAAACTATTCCTTGGAAGGCAGGAGGAGAAGAGAAAGGAGCAATGGATTTTTGTGGCTTTGGGACCTTTTTGACCCTCCCATCCTTTAGGTTCTGAGTTTTGTACGGGAAGCAGGAGCTGTTTGGATGCTCCTCTTAAGTGATAACACCTCCTTCTACTTCCTCTTATTGAAACTAAGACGGAATAGGAGATGGCCAGGCTGGACAAGGTGCTGAGCAGCCTGATCTAGTGGGAGGTGTCCCTGCTTATGGCAGGGGGGTTGGAACTTGATGATCTTTAAGGTCCCTTCAAACCCAAACTATTCTATGATTGATTCTATGATGTGCTTGTCCTCCTGGTTGTGATCCCTGTGCTGATCTTGCTGCTTCAGCATGCACAGAGCTGCTCAGGTGCTGCAGGAGAAAGTGGGAGAGGCTGTTTGGAGTATCCATCATGGCTTTTGAACTGAAAAGTTTGCCTGTGCAGGAAACTTAGGCTCAAAATCCTTTTCCCACAGTGAAAAAAGGCTCTTCCAGCACTACCTGTAAATGCCAGCATGGAACTTAGGGCAACCACTTCATTTTCCTCCACTCATTTCTGATCAGAGTGTAAATTCCCTGTATAATAAGATCCAAGGACTACAAAGCTTTGGCAGGAAATTGAAGGAGGCCAGTACATTCCCCCCAGAACAATTTCTGATCCTTTTTTGGGACTCCTCCAATCTGAAGATGACTTAGCAGGCTGACACAAGAGCTGTGTCACATCAAGACTCTTTCTTTTAGCAATCAGCTTGATGCTATATATATTCAGAATACTTCTTGGTGTGCCTGTGCCACCTAAAATTACATCCACCAAATTTTCAGCACATGTAAAAGAAGGAATCCATTAAGAGTGAACCATAAAGTCTGCTTCTTGTGAGCAATACATGGCTTCCTTAGGATCCCCAGCCTGAGAGCAGGCTCAGTGAAGCTCTTCCTAGTGGGGAAACTTAAAATCTTGCGGGTTGCCTTCACATGAACCCAAGCCCTATTTTGTGCTGTCAGCACAGGCTGGGCACACGGGCAGTGTTGAGTGCTCAGTGCAGATATGCCCAGCTCAGCTATTTTGAAATATGGAGAGTGTTTCAGTAGCTTACAGTGTAAATACAAAGGGCAAGATCTGGGAGACTGGCATGCTTTAGCTCACTCTTTATCATTTGTGTGGTTGCCTTCTTGCAGACTGTGTCTACAGCCACTGCAGGGAGTGATCCCACGGGACCCTGCAGCTTGGGATGGGTCTCTGCCCAGACAGAGACATGCCCACTATGGCTTTCCTCCTCTCCAGACAGCATGAGCCACATCCACACTGCCTTTGGGGAGTGTTTCCTTGTCTATGAATCATGGCCAGGGACTGGGACAAAGCTGTCTGGCACAAATCAAATCTGCCTGTGACCATGCTAGCAACTAGAAAGTGTGTCTGAACACATGCAGAGCTGGGGGCCAGCATCCTTTCCCTGCTTTGGCTTTCTGGCAGATGGAGCCAAAGAGTCTGAGTGAGCAAGCAGTGGTGGTGAGGCTAAGAAGTCTCTGAGTTGGTTTAATTTCCCACATAAGGGCTAGGTCAATTTTTATTTTAAAAAATCCCCAATCAAAGAATTACCAAAGAAATAGATGTTTTAGGCTTTAGTTCAGTTGTATATCTACCAGAATTTATCTTGTTAGAGATGGTGTGGCCATCTTTCTATGCTGTTCTTTCTCGTGAGCCCCAAAGCTTGGTGACATTGCCCAGAGGAGTTGTGGATGCCCCCTCTCTGGAGATGCTTAAGGCCAGGCTGGATGAGGCACTGAGCAGCCTGATCTAGTGGGAGGTGTCCCTGCCCATGACAGGGGGGGTTGAAACTTGATGATATTTAAGGGCCCTTCCAACCCAAACTATTCTATGATCCTATTCTATGATTTTTCAGACTATTAGTTCTTAGCCAAAACAACACAAAGAATTCAAATTCAGAGACAAAACAGCATGTGAAAAAAAATCCCATGACAAAATAATAGGTTTATTTTCTTCTTTATTTTGGATGTGCTGATGTCCAGCTCCAGTCTGGACAAGGCACTGAGCAGCCTGATGTAGTGGGAGGTGTCCCTGCCCATGGCAGGGGGCTTGGAATTTTATGATCTTTAAGGTCCCTTCCAGACCAAACCATTCTATGATTTTATTCTATGATTCTGTGTTTAAACTGCAGGAGATCAGCTGACACTACAGTGAATTCATTGTGAGCATTTTTATGAAGTCCTGTTGGTGTGATTATTATTATTTGTGTCACAGTAAGGAAGTGGCTGGGGACAGCAGTGTACCCAGTGGTCCTGTTTGAGATCAGATGCCTATTTCACTCCCACTGCTCCCCTCCTCTCCAGAGCCAGGGATTTGTTTCCAGATAGACCACTCAGACAAAGGGGAAGAGACCTGAAGCCCAGCTGTGGGGAGTGGCTTCCTCCAAGGCATTTGATGAGTCAGTGACAGATCTGGGAATGGAGCTGTGTCACTTTCTTTTCCAATTGATTTAGAGTCTTCAATTATCTGATGTTCAGCAGCAGAACCTGGGGAGCACCGTGTATGTAACTTACATCAGAGCCACTACTCAGTGTGGCACATAAACTAGCAGCCCTCTAGCAGCAGCTCTAGGAGGATTACTCCTTGAAAACTGTTTTGTTATCTGTCTTGAAAACTGTCTTCCACTGCTTCATAGACTTGAGTTAACAGAGCACAGCAAGCCTCCAAATTTATCATGTGTGTGTGTATGACTTACTGTGGTCAGCAAGTAACAATTCAAAATAAAAAAAGTTCCAATTTGTTATTTAAATGAACAGCAGACACACTATAGATGATTTATATAGCACAGGCAGCCTATGATTTACATCATTGCCATCAGAAAGAGTAGTGTGGGAGGCAAAAAAAAATCCTATGGTAAAACAAGCCTGTGTACTAGATGTTAAATCCTTAAATTCAAGCAGGGCTTGAAAACTGTAGCAGATGTCCTACCATCTGAACAAGGAAATCAGACATGTATTTGAAACAAATAAACCAAAAAAAAAGAAAGAAGAAGGAAATAAAATAAAGAAAAACAGAGAAAATGAAAGAAAGAAAAATAGAAAGATAATAGCATCTTTTCAGTGGGACCCTGCCTAGTGCCTCTATTATGAGGAAAGGGGAGAAGGTGACGTTCCTGCCAAGGGGCTGGAGAGCACTCAGGAAGGGATCAGCCTTTCCCTATTAGGTTCCAGATTGTTGATTTGTTAGTACATTTGGCTTGTGGGTCTATTCATGCATTTAAAAACTCTGTTTTTCTTAATGTGTCCAGCTGGTGAGGTGTTATTTGCAGTTAGTGGTATGATTAACTTCTACACATGTTGTCATGCGTGTTATTCTGTGTGCTTCATGGCACCTGTACACAAATTCCTTTGGAAAATCAATCAATTTTCAGGCAATTTATTTGAAACCTTTCCCTGGATTGATTATCACAGAGCTCTTCCTAGAAAGTACAATAGAAAAGTGCAGCAATACCCAGTGCCCTCCTGTGTCACAGTGACCCAGTCAGATCACATCATCCTCTGTGGAGGTGGAAATCCACTGCACTCATTTCCCTCAGCTTTGCTGTTGCATCAGATGGCAGAGTCCTCTGATTTGCTTTTGTGTGCTGAAGTGCTCCAAACTTGGACCTATTTAATGAAAAATTTTCCTTCCATTCAATGAAAATGTAAAACTGGTTAAATGAAAATTTAAATGAAGTGAATTAAATGAAATTTTAGAATTTGTAGCTATTGGGAGGCTGTTTTTTCATCACAGATGAGTTAGGAGGGTGTTTTTCAGTCTGTGTTGGGGGCAGTGTGACAAAATAAGTATAGCAATGCTAACAAAAATAGCAGCTTAACAAATGGCTAATGAGTAAATTTATGTTTGGTTTTAATACTTTTAGATAATAAAAAATCTTAACTAGTTTAAAAGCTGTAGTTTTTTTTCTGCAGTTTGTCCTGCTGACTGATGCTGTCTTACTGTTCCCTAGCTTTTCCCCTGTTGCCACTATTTCTGCCTGTTGTCACTTATATTTAGACTGAGAGTGTTGTGGCTGGGGATCTTTGTCATCAATGCAAATGTAAAATTGAAATCAGCAGACTCTTCATCTGTGACTGTTAGACATGGGGCTAACATAAAGGAGTACTGAGTAGTAGGAAATCTGTATCTAAAAGCTAAGCTGATAAAATACTTGAAGCAGTTTCTATGAATTTTTGTAACACTGGTGGTGCTTTCAGGGTAAGGATCCCACTTTTTAAGCAGAATGGTTGATTCTCCCATCTTTCTGGTATTTGAATTTGATCCCAGACTTCCAGACCAAGATGATCTGAGGCATCACTTCTAAGTAGTCCTTTGTGTATCTTGAGGACTTCACTGAAATTCTGAAAACATTGAGCCAGAGTAGTAGTTTAGAAATGGGATGATGGCTCAGCAACTTGGCCCTTGGCCAGCTTTCTCTTGAAGACCACAGTGGCATGAGAGCTTATTTGCCAGAAACCTTTGCTTGTTCAAATGGTGATGACATTAAAAATGTTTCTCTCTTCTAGCTAACAGTTTGCCTCCTGACACCCCACAGGGCAGACTTAAGCCACTCAGTCGTAATTCTCAAAATAACTTGAAATTTCTTGATATTGAGTGGAGGAGTGTGATCATAGAATGTGTTGGATTGGAAGGAACCTTTAAAGGTCGTCTGATGCAACCTTCAAAATGACAAATAGCAACAGAGATAATAGGGGAACTCTTCCAAATCAGATTATCAGTTACTTGGTGCAAATGTGAATCGAGTGGAACCAAAATGTGGTTAAACAGATGATGACAGTGGATGCCACCCATCATCAAGGATATAAACTATTGAAAACATCTGACACAGCTGGATTTGACATGAAACATCTGTTGGCCTGGTGGAAATTACTGTGGCCCCTGGGAGAGAGGAGGAAGCAGAGGCTGCACAGCCAAGCAGCAAAGGCAAAAGATCACCGTGAAGTCCTACCAAGAGTTGATAGCAGTGTCTGCTGGATGCTCTCTTTCCCTGGAAATCCTTCCAAATACTTTGAATCTATTAATTTTCCATAGAAAATTCTCAAAGAACTTTTCTTCTTTGTAAAGGGGAAATTGCTGTTACTGTTAAGTTACAAGAGAGGAGGATCCTCAGTTTATTGTTTGTGCTTGGTCTTGACAAACCAAGACCTCAGTGAGGCAGTGCCCTTGGAAGCTCCATTGCTGAGAGCCAGTGAAAAAAGGAATACTGAGAGTGCATTATATAGGTGCTGACATATTTCCAGCATTTGTTATTCACATCTGAGCTCTCTGTGGAATTAAGCATGGTTCTATAAATAGAGGGCATTAAATACATTTAAATTAAGTGTGAGTTCTCGATTTTCCTAGTGATTGGTAATACCTTGCTGGCTGCACTGTGTCCCCTAACAGCTCCTTTAAACAAGTGAATGCAACTGAATTTAGCCATAAACAAATTAGGATTTATTTCTTCACAGTCTAATTCCAGGCTGCTACAGAGCTACTGCAGCAAAGCAAGTCCAGCTCTCTCTGCCTGCTTGACAAGTCCGGAGCAGTCATAGAATCATAGAATGGTTTGGGTTGGAAGGGATCTTAAAGATCATCTAGTTCCAAACCCCCTGCCATATGCAGNAGTCCTACCCCAGCCTTTCTGTAAGTCCCCTTCAGGTATTGAGAAGCTACTGAGCCTTCTCTTCTCCAGGCTGAACAACCTCAACTCCTTCAGCCTGTCCTCATAAGGCAGTTGCCAACCCTCTGATCATCTTCGTGGCCCTCCTCTGGACCCACTCCAACAGCTCAATGTCCTTCTTATGTTGGCAGCTCCAGAACTGAACACAGTAACTCCAGTTGGGGGTCACACTTCTCTTGATGCAGCCCAGGATTCTTCATGATCAAACTGGGGTCAGGGCACACTGAGTGCCCTACTGTCCCCTAAATTCACCCTTTAACTTAACGTAGATTGGTGAGAATAAAGCAACACCATCTTCCCCTCAGACTGCACACTGTGGTCTCTTAAAATATGATATATTGACTTTTTTTGTTTCTCTTATAAATTGAAAGGTAGTCAAAGCCAAATTTCTTTCACACTCACTGGCATATTACATTTTTCTCACATTTGATTTGCTATATCTCTGTATCTCTAAGGAATGCAATTTCAGTGTGGAAGAAAAGTTTCAGGTGCGCAATCCCAATCCAAAGTAAGTTTTCCCAACTTCTTTTTATGTAAGATTTTAATTTTCCTGCAGTCCACCCAAAGCTGGAGCATATTTTATGGTAGAGTTTGTGCATCCTGATGCTGACATGAACAGAAGTAGGAGTGAGATGATATGCTGGACAACATGGGTCTGGAGTGGATTAAAAATTAGTCTTTATGCAAAATAACTCTGTGCTGTGTGAGAGCTTTTAGGATAGTTTCTTTAGTCATGTTTCATTTGCTTGGGCTGTTCAGATGAGACTTTTAAAGCTCAGCTTGCTGGTTGTACCTCCCAAGATTTCATCTATCATGCTGGTCTTACATTTCTGCTTTGCCTCAGCATGGGTCCAGGGTAAAAGCTGCTTTAAATATCCACTAATGGATTTGCTTTTCTTGTCTGGTTTTCTGCACTGTATTTAAGTAAGGTATCAAAACCAAGGAAAGAGGCTCATTATAGAATGAAGAATAGCTCCTTTCTTCAACTAATTGTCCTGAAGGGTATTTGAGGTGGGAAGTTTGGTTATTAGTGACATATCCCTGTGGCTTTTTAGAATGAAAGAGTACTTTGGACACCTTCCTCTGGCAGAAAGTGTTCTTGCTTGCTTTTAGCTAGGCTGATGTTCTTCAGGGCTTGTTTTCAACTGAGAGGACAAGTTTTTTTTTCTTTTTCAGTGAGTAAGCAGTCAGTGACATCACTGGTTTTGTGGGCTGTATTCTTCACAATAAGCAAACCTGCAACAGGAGTGATGGTGAATGTGCCATGGATTTGAGCATTAATTACTGTCTGTGGTTTAGTTTCTGTCAGTGGTAGATGAAATCCTGATCTCATTGACACCTGACAACTTTCCCATTGATTTGAATGAGTTCTGGACGTGATTGTTTTTGTGTTCATATGTATGCATCTATATATTTATTACTTAGGTATACACTTTATGGCCAGTCTTAGAGATCTGACTGGCTTCATGAACAAAGAATCTTTATGTCTTATGCACCAGATTTCTACCAGCTACTAGGCAGCCTTTAATTTAAGGCATGGGATGTCGTCTTGAACTCCTTAGGGAGGATATTAGAGATCTACATCAGGAACACATCTTATTGGATTGGATGTAGAGTGCTTGCAGAAGCCTTCTGCTTCATTCTTGGAGAATGAGATCCTCTGAATGGGGCAGCATAAACATCAAGTATGGCTAAAGCTGTGTTAAGGACTTGAATATTTCTAATGTCTGTTTCTTATATGAGCCCTGATAGATGATTTTGCTTACCTGAAACATTAGGTGCTCTCTTTCAGCATCTCACTTGATGTTATTTCCTTCCCAGTGCAGTATTTCCCCTGGAAAAGCCTCTTATAGGGTGTATCTTCACCAAATTTCAACTGAAAATTAAAAAAAGATATTTCTGAGACCTCCTTTGCCTTATGAAGTTAACCAAGGGTTTGAAGGCAGTTGTCCAGACACTAACCTCTGCAAGCCTCCTTCCCTCAGGCTGAGCATATGTTTTAACCTCAACACTGGCAGTTGTACAAAATGCATGTTGTACAGGGGATTTTTAATTCCCATGTTGATGAGGTGCCCTCCATTGCTCATGCCACAGTGTTGTACAGGTTAGGCAGACTGATCTGCAAGCATGCTAGGCTGACTAAGAACTTTATTAGTGCCAGTAAAACCATCTAGAATCTTCAGACTCCTCAACATTCTCTAAACATTTCATTAAACATGTGCAAATTCATTTGTGAAAGAGTCAATGAATGATTTAGTTCTTTCCTGCTGTTTATTTACTTATTCAGAAAAGTGAAAAGGAGTGAAAATGAAAACTTTGTTCCCATCAACCAAACCAAACTCAGAAGAAGTAAGGATCATTAAAATGAGGAGAAGAATCATGTATAACTGGGTTTTTTTTGGAGAAAACACAATTTGTCCCATAAGTAAGGATCTTCAAAATGAGGAGAAGAATCATCTATAACAATGTTTTGTTTTTGGAGAAAATAATTTGTCTCATA
>VZTY01023087.1:2063-16789 GCA_013400935.1 Turnix velox | reverse complement strand
CGGGCTGGTGCTGTGGGGTCACGCTGAGGAGCTGGTGCTGTGGGGTCACACTGAGGAGCTGGTGCTGTGGGGTCACACTGAGGGGCTGGTGCTGTGGGGTCACACTGAGGAACTGGTGCTGTGGGGTCACACTGACAGGCTGTGTTCTCCTCCCCAGGGCGCTGAGAAGCCATTGGTGCGACCCACTGCCTTCAAGCCGGTGCTGCCCCGCTCCGGTGCCATCCTCCACTCCTCCCCAGAGAACGGGGGTCACCTCTCCCAGCAGCTGCACCCCTCAGACAAGGGCAAGGAGCAGGAGCTGAGGCCGGCGCTGTGCTCGGGGGGTCTGTCTGACTCTGGCAGGAACTCCATGTCCAGCCTCCCCACACACAGCACCAGCAGCAGTTACCAGCTGGAGCCCCTCGTCACCCCCATGGGGCCCATCAGCCGCTTTGGGGGCTCAGCCCACAACATCCTGCAGTGTGCCATCATCCAGGACAGCAACATGATGAGCCTCAAGGCCATGTCCTTCTCTGACGGGGGCAACAAGATCCTTAGCTCTGGCAAAGCCCCCCACCACCGCCATGCCGCTGAGAAGGCCACCTGCATCCGCTCCCCCATCTCCACAGATGAGTCCACCATCCAGGAGCTGGAGCAGAAGCTGCTAGAAAGGGAGGGAGAGCTGCAGGAACTGCAGTTGAGCTTCGAGGAGAAGGAAATAAGCTCCTGCCAGGCTTATGAGGAGAAGCAGCGGCGCTGCAAGGAGGAGCTGGAGGGCCTCAAGCAGAAATGCAACAGCAAGCTCAAGCAAACCTCACAGAAAACCCAGCGGACCCAGCAGGTCCTTCACCTCCAGGTGTTCCAGCTGCAGCAGGAAAAGAAGCAGCTCCGGGAGGAGCTGGAGAACCTCATGAAAGAGCAAAACCTGCTAGAGACCAAGCTGAGGTCCTATGAGAAAGAGAAGACCAGCTTTGCCCCAGCACTGGAGGAGACGCAGTGGGAGGTAAGTGATGGCACAGCACCAGGGGCTGTCACAGCACCAGGGGCTGTCACAGGCTGCTGGGTCCCAGAGCAAAGCCTGGGAGGTGATGGCTCCAGCTGTGGAACTCCCCTCCATTTCTGTCCCTGCATCCCAGAGCAGAGGGCACAGAGCCAGCCCAGGCTGTTAGAGCTGAGGAGAGCCCTGCTCTCTCACAGGGACTCACTGCCCCTCTTAACCCCTCAGCCCCTCTCATCACATACAGAAACAGCTACTGCATAAAAACCCGAGTCATTAAAATAACTGCACATTTCCAACCACCAGCTTGGGCTTTCTCAGGCCCAGAGGAGCTGTAAAGCTGCCTCCATCTGNAGCTGCTAGAAAGGGAGGGAGAGCTGCTGGAACTGCAGTTGAGCTTCGAGGAGAAGGAAATAAGCTCCTGCCAGGCTTATGAGGAGAAGCAGCGGCGCTGCAAGGAGGAGCTGGAGGGCCTTAAGCAGAAATGCAACAGCAAGCTCAAGCAAACCTCACAGAAAACCCAGCGGACCCAGCAGGTCCTTCACCTCCAGGTGTTCCAGCTGCAGCAGGAAAAGAAGCAGCTCCGGGAGGAGCTGGAGAACCTCATGAAAGAGCAAAACCTGCTAGAGACCAAGCTGAGGTCCTATGAGAAGGAGAAGACCAGCTTTGCCCCAGCACTGGAGGAGACGCAGTGGGAGGTAAGTGATGGCACAGCAGCAGGGGCTGTCACAGCACCAGGGGCTGTCACAGGCTGCTGGGTCCCAAAGCAAAGTCTGGGAGGTGATGGCTCCAGCTGTGGAACTCCCCTCCATTTCTGTCCCTGCATCCCAGAGCAGAGGGCACAGAGCCAGCCCAGGCTGTTAGAGCTGAGGAGAGCCCTGCTCTCTCACAGGGACTCACTGCCCCTCTTAACCCCTCAGCCCCTCTCATCACATCCAGAAACACCTACTGCATAAAACCCCGAGTCATTAAAATAACTGCACATTTCCAACCACCAGCTTGGGCTTTCTCAGGCCCAGAGGAGCTGTAAAGCTGCCTCCATCTGTAAATAGGAACTGCTGGGACTCGCCGTGCCCATTTATTAGAGAGCAGTAAAACCTTCCACTTTGTGCTTAAGCCTCATTTTCTCACTGATTGGGCTTTGTTGGACAAAGACCATTAAACTGCTGAGAATTCATGAGCTGAGCCTGCTCACCCTCTGGGAATCAGCTCATTAAATCCTAGGGTGTCAAAGTAGGGAGAGCCTGGGGTCCCCTCCAGTCCAGGCAGACATCTCCCTGCCTTGAGGTGTCAGCTGCAGTGTCTGTGCATGACCTGGGTGCCGTGTCTCTCCCCCAGGTCTGCCAGAAGTCAGGGGAGATCTCCCTCCTGAAGCAGCAGCTGAAGGAGTCCCAGACAGAGCTCAACACCAAGACCACCGAGATCCTCAGCCTGAAGGCTCAGCTGAAGGAGGTGAGGATGAAGATGGAAGGGCTGGAGATGAAGACCCAGGAGCTGGAGGGCTTGCTGCGCACCAAAGCCATGGAGCTGGAGGTGTGTGAGAATGAGCTGCAGCGCAAGAAGAACGAGTCCGAGCTGCTGAGGGAGAAGGTGAACCTGCTGGAGCAGGAGATCGTGGACCTGCGGGAGGAGCTGGCCGTCCTCAAGGAGCAGCTGAGCCAAGCCCGGGAGGTGACCAGAGCCTGCACCCTGCTGGAGGATGCTCAGAGCCTGCAGGGAGAGGTGGAGAGGCTGAGGGCAGAGCTGAAGGCTGAGCGGGATAACAACGAGCAGATGACCTCCAGCTTCCAGCACGAGCGACAGACATGGAAGGAGGAGAAGGAGAAGGTGATTCACTACCAGAAGCAGCTGCAGCAGAGCTACCTGCACATGTACAAGAGGAACCAGAACCTGGAGAAGATGCTGCAGCAGCTTGCTGCAGGGGAGGATGGCAAGGAGCCCATCGAGCTGGACATCCCTGGCACCGACGTCCCCTACGAGGACATCATCGCCACGGAGATCTGAGCCTGCTCTGCCTTCTCCTGCCACAGCTTTGGGGCCAGCGTCTCTCCCAGGCAGGAGATGCTGCCCCAGGGCTGGGGCCATGCCTTGTACAGCCCGAATGAGCCATGTATTTATTGTGGAGCTGGTGGCCTGGCCAGCCCCCCTCCCTCCTTCCCCACCTGCCCTGTGGCGTTGCCCTCCAGCCCCTCTTGTGTTTCAGAGGTGAAGAAGCAACTTGTGCCAATGGTGACGTGCCAGCAGCTCCCCCACACCCCGCTGCCTCCCTGGCAGATCCCCCTTACCCCTCTATAGGACTGGGAAGCCAGTGACACGGGTGAGTCGAGGACCAGGACTCAGCTCATGGCCTCCCTATGATGCAGAATCCCAGGCTGGAAGAGCCCCCATGACAGCACAGCTCTGGAGACAGGGATGCCACAGCCCTTCCCACCTCCCACAGCCCTGAGGAGGCTCCAATGCTGCTCCCACACCTCCTGAGCCTTCCTCTGGTCAGTGCTGATCTCTGGGACACCCCAGGGACTGAGGAGCTACAGTGCCCCAGCACATCCACTTCTGTCCTTCAGCCTCTGGGGAGCCTCACACCCCCTCCACCTCCTCACAGCCCACACCCCCCAAAACCACCCTCAGCGAGCACAGCACCCTCACAGCACCCTCAGCACATCTTCCCTCCCCACTGCCATGATGTCCCCCACTCAGCAGGGCTCCCCCTCCCTGCTCTCCAGCTGCAGCCCCACACCAGGGTTGTCTTTGCTCCCCAACCTCCACTGTCACTTGTCCCCACGGGAGCCTCCACTGCCTTATCTCCTACGTGCCCTGATGTCCACAGGATCCTGGCAACACAAGCTGCTTAAAAAAATGCAAACTAAAGACTTTTTATATGTTTCTACCCCAGCTCTTAAACATTTCCTCCTGCAGCCTGCAAGTGGGGATGCAGAGGGGTGTTTCTTGCACAATCCCTTACCAAAAAATTAGGCCAAGGGCTCAAAGCTGTGCACAAGCAGCAAATTTCAGCATCCCCCCACCCTAAAGGCAACACTCAGAAACCAGACTGTGCCTTCACACCCTCCCCTCGCTGCCCTGCAGCTCCCTGCTGACAGCACAGACCGATGCTCAGCCATGTCCACAGGAGAAAAGCCACCCTCAGAGCCCATTTCCAGCCCCGTGGCTGCAGTTTGGGTGCAGCAGCCCCTGCTCAGCCCTGCCAAAGGATTTCTCAGAGAGCCTAAAAATCAGAGGTGAAGGATTTTCTGCATCATCCAGCCATAACCCTGCACCAACGGCTCCGTGCCCCATCCCAGAGCAGGAGCACGGTGTCCAGGAGCTTTCCAGTGCCAAACAGGGGTGTGAAGGGGGGGCAGAGCCCTCCCCAGCCCCCTGCCCATGTCCCCCAGCCCGTGCCCCCCGCCAGCGCCGTGTGATGTGATTGAGGAGAGCTCCTCGTGCTGCCTTTGCGCCGCGCTGTGTGTGACCCTCCCCTCACTGCCCCCTCCTCCTCCTGTACAGATAATTATTTTTCTGCAGGTTTTTTCGGATGTCATTTCTGGTGACCAATGTAAACTACTGGTTATTTTATGTTTTTATTTATAAATAAATTTGTAAAAATTCCTGCGGCCCTTCCCTTCAGCACATCTAGCTTGGGAGCACGGGGGGGGGAGTGTCACCAACCCCTCTCACATCACACCCCCTCCCCAAGCCACAAGCCCTTTATCTCAGCACACCAAGATCCCTCTTGGGGACATCCTTCCACCTGGCCCTGGCTGTTCCCAGACACCTTATCTCTGCTCTGCAGCTGGGATAACCCAAGCATGGAAAAGCAGCAGCTTGGCCTTGGGTAGACAATGCTTTGTTGGAGAGAAGATAATCCTCCCAGCCCTGCTCCCAGCTCCTGCTCCATAGTTATCACCCCTGCCTTTGCTGGTGAGACTGATTCCTATCCTAATCCCAGAGCCCCTGGCTGTCCCCAGGGCAGCTCCATCCCCACCCGACAGAGCCACAGAAAACAATCACAGAGGGAGAAAAACAGTAAGAGCAGCACAAGGGAAAGCAGAGACTAGTTTTGACTCTTTCAGCTATTTTCCTTCCCAAACAAACGACTTAGAGCCTGTTTACAGAGTTCCACAAGTCCATACAGTGTGTGGGGGACTCACTGAAGCTGAGCAGAGCTGGGTCTGGTCCAGGAGGAAACGCAGTGTCACAGCTTCAAGGGAGGACACCAGGAAGCCAAAACCCCATCCGCAGGCACCCCAGGCCACTTCTACTGAGCCAGATCCCACCCCTTTTCCCAAAATAAAACTATAATGAAGCCGGTGATAAGAAAAATCTGTGTCCCCTCTGCAAGAGAGGCTGGAGCATCCCCAGCCTCAGGTGGCAGAAATGAGGCACGACCTGACCCTCGGGCTGTGAGACTGGCACAGGGCTCCAAGGTAAACTGGGATGCTGGAGAACGGTGAGGAAAACTGGATGTGGGAAGACACTCTCAGTGCAGTCCGGGAGGAAGAAGCAGAAAGACCCAATAATGCCGGGGTGAAGCCCTTACCCCTGATCCCCAGCTCTGCCTCGGGGCCAGGCTGCACCCGGGGGGCTCCAGAGCCCATCCTGGCTACAGCTGCCCCCGACAGACAGAGCCTGAATTAGCTGCTGAACTAATCAGCGGATGGAAATAAGCTGCAAGATGGAGAAAAGCTGATTTGCATCTCCTTTTAACACCCCGGTGCTGCTGCACCAGCGCCTGGCCGCGGGGGGCAGAGTCAGAACTAAAAACCCCATCAGAGACAGGAGCAGGGGCCGCCTTTGAAAGAGCAATTAATCCGGGCAGCCCTCGCTGGGAAGGGGATACAAGGTCAGGGCGAAGCTGCTTTTGATGTGCAAATACCCTACAGAGTCCCCCCCAGCCCACTCCCAGCTTTACATCTGCCAACCCAAACCCCAGAGAGAGAGGGGGGGACGTGCCCAGTGTTTGCTCTACACCCCCCCATCCTCATCCTCCTCCATCAGCAGCAGCTGGCTGCTGGCAGGGACCCCCCAGCTGATGGATCAGACCCCCCCCCGGGTGTCCTCATCACTCATTAGCGAGGGGGAAAAGGAAAAAGCAGAAAGAAAAGAGCATGTGAATGTGCTCAGGCAGCAGCTGGGGATCAGAGCAGTCAGTACCTGCTGTCCCTCTGCCATGAAATGTCGGGCTGTTTGTCCAGCACCCAGCTGAGCACCGCAGCTCCTGGCCTGACGCCAGGCAGAGGGGCACCACGTCCTCCTGGCCCCGGGCTGTGCCCTCAGACAGCCGAGCTGCCAGCCCCAGCCTCCAGCTGAGGGGTTACAGCTCCTGCTTTGACCCTCTCCAAGCCCTCTCCCTTTTAGCAGTGCTGTGTAAACTCTCACTACAAAGTTAAAGCTCATTTTCAAGCAGCTTCTTAAGGATTGGCACCCTGGGACCCCTCTGCTCTCACATTTCTACAACATTCCTGCAGAGCCCAGACCCGTGACTGCACCTCCCACAGCACAGAGGCCAAATCCTCCAGCAGTGACGTGGCAGCAGCTCAAGTGGCCCCACAGTGTGCACAGAAGTGATTTCAGCACTCCACAGAGTGTTTTCATTGAGGACCCTCAGTGGCACGGGGCAGTTCAGCTGAAAGACCCAAAGTTGCTTTTAAGCACAAAATAAACAAAAGCCTCCACCATTTTATATTTTTTTTTTCAACACCTTCCATATTTTATTTATATATTCTCCACATTAAAGTACTTCTTTCTCATGCCAACACGTCCAACCTCCCATCCCCACCTTGAGAAAAAGACTGACACAGCATTAGGATGGAATGCACCAGAATAGAGCTGCTGTTACAGGGAGCACAGGACAAACTATAGAGCAGCACATGGAGGACACGGGGGAAGCTGGAATTAGCTCACTGTCACTGCAGTCGTGTCAGCACCTTCCTAGAGAGGCCCTGGAGGTGCTCAGAGAGGTGCAACACGCTTTGGTAGCTGGAGCAGAGCTTGGAGGACACAAAGCCTGGGAGAAAGCAGCGAGCGGCCAGCACCAGGCTGCCACAGCACTCAACTGAGAGGCCAAGAACATTGAGCCAAAGCTGTGCCTGGAGTGCAAACCACAGCAAACACAAACACCACTCGGGGGCACCAGTACAACTGTGTTGGATACAAGGGCTTTCACATCTCATGTAATCCCCCCTTCAGTAGCAGCACAAAGCCTTGAATTACCTACAGCTTTTCTCCTGGGACACATCTCGGAATGCTTCAGCTGCTCTGTTGTGTCTCTGGCATTTCCAGAATTCAAAGGAAATAAAAAAAAAAAACAAAAAGGGTAAGCAGGGAAACTTACTCTGTAAACTTCAATTTGAAACCTTCACCTTTGTAATTCAGCCTCAGTGTGCTGCATTCAGGTAGTGACACACTGGCCTGTGACCTTCCAGGAGACACTGGGACTGTGGGACAGCACAGAGAGCTCTCAGCTCAGTCTCCAGGCACAGCAGCAGAGGGCACAGAGCCATCTGCTCCACCAGCAGCACGGCCCCACACAGCCACAGCCAGCAGATGCTCTGCACAAAGGGAGTCACGTTTGCTCTTTCACATTTTCTAAACCCCGTGCTCCCAGTTTCAAAGTAAAAGATTTGCAATTTCTGGTAATCCTCAGACATCCCCTGCAAACATCTACAAAGAGTCCATTTCAAAGAAGGAGCTTTGTAACAGCTATTGCACATGTGTAAGAGCTGGCCTAAGTACTCTGAGGAGGATCCCGGCTTTGCAAGGAGGGATATTTAAAACCTGGGATCAGTGTGGGCTGGAGCACTGGCACATCCTCACCTCTTCAGGGATTTACAATTGTAAGGGCAGCAAGTAAACACCAACACATGGAAAAAAAGAAAACAAAGAGCATTTCACAGAGCAAGGAGCTGGAGGTGAAGCTGTGGCTAGTGCTTCGCAGTGGAGTCTCGAGGGTAGAACTCTGCCAGTGTGGTCTGAGGGATCCTCTTCAGCATCTCCTTGGGGAAGATGCGCAGGAGCTGCCACCCAATGTCCAAGGTCTCATAAACAGTGCGGTTCTCGTAAGGACCTGCAGGGAGTGACCAGAGAGGGAGGTGAGGGGCAGAGAAGAGGAGCTGCCAAGAGTTGCTGCCCCATTCCTGGCACAGACACTCACCCTGAGCGATGAAATTCTTCTCAAACTTCTGCAGAAACTCCAGGTAAAGGAGATCATCTGAGGTCAGAGCTTCCTCACCAACCACAGCCTTCATGGCCTGCACATCCTTCCCGATGGCGTAGCAGGCGTACTAGAGGGGATGGACACACACCTGCTTTTACCACCATCACCACATAACTGCTCCTGTTCAAACCCAACCAAAGGGTCTCACTGAACACACTTGGTGTTCTAAAGCAGCTTCAGAACTATTCTGGATTGCAACTGTTCAGTGAAGGATATCAAAACACAACCCAACTTCTCTGACAAGGTTTTTCACATACCAGTTGGTTGGACACATCTGCATGATCCTTCCTGGTCATTCCCTCTCCAATGGCTGATTTCATCAGTCGAGACAAGGAGGGCAAGACATTAATAGGTGGGTAAATCTAGGGAAAAGAGACATCCAGGAATCCCAGTGTTAGTCTTTCAAAAGGACAGAGTAATCTCAAAGAGGTTCTGAGTGGTGTGGTACACACCTGCCTGTTGTACAGCTGCCTGTCCACATAGATCTGTCCCTCGGTGATGTACCCAGTCAGGTCAGGGATGGGATGAGTGATATCTGGGGGTGAAAAAGAATGATTTGACAATTTTCAGACCTTTTATACCCATTCTAGCACTGATGAGTCGGTCTTTTGCTGTGACTTCTGCACATCTAAGACAAGGAAGGTCACTCCAAAGGAGTCCTTCAACATCCTATTCATTAAAAACACTTGAAAGTAACTCACCATCATTGGGCATGGTGAGAATAGGAATCTGAGTGATGGAACCATTTCTGCCTTCCACACGCCCAGCACGCTCATAAATCGTGGCCAGGTCAGTGTACATGTAGCCTGGGAAGCCACGGCGACCAGGAACCTCCTCTCTTGCTGCTGAAACCTGGGGCAATTCAGAGAAAGGTTTCCAAGAAATCAGATGGCTGCCACAGACCTGCTGCCCCCCCAAATTCAGCCACATCCAGCGACTGCCTGCAACAGGCTGAGGTCACACTGAGACCCCAGCAGCAGGCAGCAGCCACAGTACCTCTCGCAGAGCCTCAGCATAGGAGCTCATGTCTGTGAGGATGACCAGGACGTGCTTCTCACACTGATAGGCCAAGAACTCTGCTGTGGTCAGAGCCAGGCGAGGGGTGATAATGCGCTCGATGCTGAAACACAACAATTATTTACAGTCAGTGCTTAAAGGCTGCAAGGTCACAGTCTGAACTTACTAATACTTAAATCCCCTGAAAACCTGCTCTGTGTTCTGACTGGAGCCAGCATTTTGTATTCAGCTTTGCTGCAAATGCCAACAGAAGTGACATCTGACAGGAGACCAGCGAGGCTCCAGCTTCCATGTGTTCCTCTCAGCCTTTCCCCACAGTTACAGCACAGCTACTTACGTTGGATCATTGGCCAAGTTCAGGAACAGACACACATTGTCCATGGACCCATTTTCCTCAAAGTCTGATTTGAAGAACCGAGCCGTTTCCATGTTCACCTAAATCACAACATTAGGGCATCAGCACCAGCCCAAATTTTACTGTTCTATCCTTTGCATCATATCAAAGTCTGAATGTCTCGTAGCAACCCATAAGCAAAGGGCTCTGTACCACAGAGAATCCCCAATACTGACAATACAATGAGTTACTTCTAGATCTATGGGCTAGAAATTTTAAGTCGGAGAGACTCTGTCCTGATTTGGCACTTGTGGCCATTAGGGATTCTCATCCAATTAATTCAGCCCCATTCACTTACATATGCAACACCCACAGAGAATACTGTGGAAAAAGCAGTGATCAGCTACTCCCAACATTATTTAATGGCTCACCCCCATAGCAGCAAACACGATGGCAAAGTTTTCTTCACTGTAGTCCATCACATCTTTGGATTTCTTCACCAAGCCAGCCTGGCGACAGATCTGAGCTGCAATCTGCAGAGAGGAACATTTCAGTCCATCGTGTGTTTGATACTGTCACAGACCAGAGTTTCTCTCTGGAACACAAGCTGTTCACTGCTTTGAGAGCAGCTCCGAGTCCTCACCTCATTGTGGGGCAAACCAGCAGCTGAGAAGATGGGGATCTTCTGTCCCCTGGCAATGCTGTTCATCCCATCTATGGCAGAAATGCCAGTCTGAATCATCTCCTCAGGGTAGATACGACACTGGGGATTGATTGGCTGACCTGGGAGATTTTTTAGGACAACACATGTTAATTCATGCACATGAAATTCTGTGTAACAGCTAGATGCTATGTTCAAAGCTAAAGCTATCACAACATTTAGAAACCTGAAAGGTCAGGTTTGTCTTTAAGTCCATGCCAGAAATGGCTTAAGAACATACCCATTATATCAAGGAAATCTTCAGCCAAGACAATGGGGCCTCTGTCTATAGGTTTGCCTGATCCATTAAATACTCTGCCTGCAAAGAACAGCAATAAAATCAAAATGTAATTACTGTGAACATATCAGCATGTGATAAGCCTGTCCTTCAATATGAGATGCAAGCACTCACCCAGCATATCCTCAGAGACTGGGGTTCGAAGAATATCCCCAGTGAATTCACAAGAAGTTTTCTTAGCATCAATCCCTGAAGTTCCTTCAAATACCTGAAAATACATTGGAAGGGAAAAACAAGGATAAGTGCTGTGTTTCACAAAGTAACACACAAGAAGGCATCCTCACAGCATGAGGGCTCGACCTAGCCAGGGCAGAGCAGGGAGGCAGCCTCTGCAGAGGCACAGAGCAGAGCACAAAGAGAACAGCTCAGGCAGAACCTCACACTAAAAACTACTTTAAACACAACTCCTGGAGCGTATCGGCAGCAGCAGCAAACCCAGCACCTCTCCTTTCATCTCAGGTATTTCCCCTTTTGCCAAGAGTGCAAAGTTCTTCAGATAAGAAGAACTAATATTAACAAGAAGCAGCTGCTCGGGAGAAATCCCTGCATCCACAGAGAGCAGGAGCTGATCCTGAATTCAACACTGTACAACTACTTGGAATATGCAGGTGATTTATTTTTTAATTTCCAGATCTGACACAGGTCAGACAGATGCTGATTAATAAAATAAACACAAGAGACACTCCTGTCCCTGACTGTACCTGAATCACAGCTTTGGAGCCACTGACTTCCAGCACCTGCCCACTCCTCCTTGTGCCATCGGGCAGAGTCAAATGGACAATCTCTGCATACCTGGGAAACTGAAAGGACCAAGAAAAACAGTGGAAAACATTAAAATCCAGAACAGTCATGGAACTACCGATATCAGTTTCAAGCAAGCTTCAGCTTGAAATTACTATTAAAGAGCAACAAGCAAAACCACCTTTCATTTGTACAGAATCTGCCACATTACCTTGACTTGATCCAAGATAACCAGGGGGCCATTGACACCCGATACAGTTTTATAGGCTGAAAGAAAACAAGCCACAAGTCAGAACATCAAGGATGTCCTACATTAAGTTCTCCTTGTTTCATTCCTATCACTCATCCCAGGTTTGCAGATTTTGGGCTCAGCTCTGCACCACGTCTGTGTTTGTTACAAACTCTGCAAGAAGGATGAGGTGCCAGCATTTCCTGCTGCTCCTGAGGCCACATTAATACATATAATATTGCAGTTTCCTCATCTGTCACAGGAATCTGCTCCAAGCCTAGACTTGGGGATAATTTGGACACCACCAGAAACACTCTCACAAGGCAGAGCTGACATTTTAAGCTAAGAAAGATACAGCTCCAAGGATAACAGGGATAACAACATCTATAATTAAGGCTCATGCCTTAAACATCAGCAGCTCAAGTATTAGCACTACATACACCTATGCCCAGAATTCACATCAGCCCCGTGGAAAAGCTGTGAAAATGCAATAAACTGCCCCTCTGTGTCACTCCAAGGACACACCAGTATCAGAGCATCACTTGATCCACACACAAAGAGCAATTCTGAGTCAAAGCCCTATCAGGGTCACAAGGAGAACTGACAAGAGAGTGACTATTAATCACTAACCCCTAGGAGGGAAAAATGAGCCATTTGCAGAAGAGGAGAGACACCAGCACTGTGGTCACACAAGGAGTCAGGGAAAAAGGACAAATCAAACTGCCCTAAGAGAGTGCTTGCAGCCCCTGTCCTCAAGAAATGGAAAACATTATCCTGAGCAAACCATTCCATCTCGTGACTGTCTCATGAGCACTTCTTCCTCCAATAGCAGGACGAGGTTCACACTCCTCACTTCCTCCACGAGGAAGTAATTCCTTCTATCAATGAGCATCAGCTGCCTCTCAAAGCAGCTCGACACTGACTCCAACCCCCATTTCCATTTAGATTGACCAGTTCGACAGCAAATAAAAGCAAGTGAAATGTTTCTCACACCCACCCTGCAGGCAGAGTTAGCTCCAAGCCCAAAGCTACACTGAAAACACAAACTGCACATGCACAAACTTGGCTCCAGCCACAGCAGGAGCCTCTGCTCAGGATCGAGGCAGAGAAGGCAGCTCGGGGGAGCAGAAATGGTCACGATCCATTTGATTACTAGGAGTAAGGGATGCAAAACAGAAGAGGGGAGATTCAGGCTGGAGATTAGAAAGAAGTTCTTTGCTGTGAGGGTGGTGAGACCCTGGAAGAGGTTGCCCAGAGAGGCTGTGGATGCCCCCTCAATCCCTGGAGGTGTTTAAGGCCAGGCTGGATGAGACATTGAGCAGCCTGATCTAGTGGGAGGTGTCCCTGCCCATGACAGGGGGGTTGGAACTAAATGATCTTGGCTGTCCCTTCCAGCACAAACCATTTTATGATTTCAAGGCAGATGGCCAGAGAAGCCAGTGCAGGGAATTTCCCTGGCAGCAGCTGGCGCTCACACGGCTGAGCCAACACCTTCGCCTTCCCCCACTGCAGCCAGGGCTTCCCACAGGGCTCCCGCGTTTCCTCTTTCCCATCGTTTCTCAACTCCATGTAGAAAGAACAGAATCCCCCTTACACTTTGCAGCCATTTTCAGTTCCGGTTTCCCGCAAAGGCCCCTGAAACCGCCGACGTCACCCGGAGGGGACCCGGCTCCGGCGAGACCCGTTTAAGGGCTCACAGAGCAACAGCAAAGGCCCGGCCCCGGGAGGACACAACGGCCCTGCCCAAACCCCCCCGCACCCCCGGGGCGGCCACCGCCCGTACGCGAAGAAGAGCCCGGCCCCACCGCCCAGGCTGCGGCCTCCGGAGGTGCGGAGCGGCCGGGCCCTGCTTCAGGCCCAGCGGAATAACCGCGTCCGGTCCGCCCTCCACAGCGCCGCGGGGAGCTCCCCCGCCGCCCGGTCCGAGCCCCGCACTCACTGAGGCGCGGCTGGGAGATGTAGTCACGGGTGAGAGCCGCCACCTGGTCCCGCGGCCCGCCGGGCCCGGCGCCGTTCACCAGCCCCCGCACGGCCCGTACTGCCGCCATCTTCTCCCCGCACCGGCCCCGCGCGCCCCGCGCATGCGCTGTTATAGCTCCGCGCGCTCCGCCCCCGCCGGGGGAGGGAGGGGGAGCGGAGCTGTCCGCGGTGCTGAGCGCACAGCCACAGAAACACTATAGACACATAAGCGTATAGATACGTAGACATGTAGGTATATAGATATATAGATATGTAGACATACAGATATGTACATATGTAGACATATAGGTATGTAGATATACACACACATACCCCATGGGGAACTTCCTGGAAAAATCCCAGCTGGGTGGAAGCGCTGCCAGGGCCCGTCAGAGCTCACTGTCCCATGGAGGGACGGGGCTGTGTCAGGGAAGCGGCTGCAGGTCAAGGGGGGAGCTTTGCCCCTCTCCTGGGCTCTGGTGAGACCCCCCCTGGAGTTCCTGGGTGCAGTTCCGGAGCCCCCTCAACATGCGGGGTGATCTTGAAGGTCCACGGCAGGAGGTTGGAACGAGATGATCTTTAAAGTCCCTTCCAACCCAAACCATTCTACGATTCTTTGGCTGTCGCCTCCTCTGGTTGCTTAGAGCGGCCAAACGGGCTGGTGCCCTGACCCTGAGGCTTGCAAGGAAAAAAAAGACAATAATAATAAACCCAATAAGAACTATCAGCGCCCACCTCCTCACCCGAGGGCCAGTGGGGCTGATTTCCCAGCGCAGTTCCGCGGTCTCTCGGCAGAGGGGGGTCCTGCTCCGCTCAACCTCGGCCCCGCCGTTCACCGCGGAGCGCTCAGCTTCTGCCACACCGAGGAGCGGCAGCACCGGCNCACACCGAGGGGCTTCAGCTCCGGCCCCCTCCCGCACACACGGGGCTCACGGGGGAAACACTCACACCTCACCTCATCGGCAGGAGCTTCTGCCCACACAGAAACCAGAGAAATGGCCTCAGTGGCAGACTCATGCTCCGAGATAAGTTGAATGGGTCTAGGATTTATTTTCTGCCTCTGCAGTAAATCATAGAAGGGTTTGGGTCAGAAGGGACCTTAAGGACCATCTAGTTTCAACCCCCTGCGGTGGGCAGGGACACCTCCCAGCAGAGCTGGTTGCTCAGTGCTTGCTGTGGGAATGGTGGCATCAGCTTTGGTTTCAAAAAGAAAAAGGGCTGCTGTAGGAAATCCCACACTACGGGCCCCTCGCTCCGCA
>VZTY01023082.1:67453-92237 GCA_013400935.1 Turnix velox | reverse complement strand
CCGGAGCTCGTCTGCTCAGCAATATGCCCTAAGAATGTTATTTTAACTGAAAATGTATTGAATTTTGTCACTCAGGGTCATTATTGATCTTGTTTTGAAGTCTCAAGGAGTTTCACACAAGCTGTACTATAAGCAAGTATGTGATTTTGCATAGCATCAGTTACACAGCAGCCTCACGTGTGAAGCTTAGACAGGAGCACAGGGCATAATACAGCAATCAGCTTGTAATGCTGAGAGGTAGCCTTTTTTATGTCTCTCAGCTGAGATGCAATTCAAGACTACTGATACAATCAGTATCAGTATATGTCCTTAAACCAGAAAGCCCTCGTGTTGATTGTGAGTGGAATTCATTTCCTATAGGCCTTAATGCAGCATTTTAGTTTGTGAAGTTGACAGTGTCTTTGCTTTGTGAATTCTGAGGCTGTGTAAGTCGTGAGCCATCATGGCTAATTGTCATCTGCAAATCTGAATAATCCTGTCATCACTTCTTCCATTTTCAGATCCGTGAGAGTGTTGAATAGTATCATAGTTAGGACAGAAAATAGGAGACAAAGGTGTTTCACTGTCATATCCTTTCATTTTTGAAGTGTGTTGTAGAAATACTCTTTGAGTAGACTATCCTATGCTATTCTTTGTGTCCATCTTAATTATAGTTCAGTCTAGACCATTTTTTCTTGGCATAAGAGAAACACACCTAAAATAATGTCATCCTTGCTTCAAATCAGAATATATTATATCATTCATTCAAAGCTACGTTACTCTGTCACAGAAATAAATTGCTTTGGTTTGGCATGAGTTGTTTCTGACAAAGCCATCCTGGCTATTATTTAGCACCATATTAAAGTGCACATCAAAAGGTAATTTAACTGTGCAGTCAAATGTAAATAAGTTATTACTTTGTAACAATAAGACCATCTAATATTACAGTGCTATTTGATGGTGCTTTGAAGAACAAAAACGTAATGTTTGAAATACTAATTTCAGAATATCTCCGGTGTTAATGATTTGTTAGGAGAGCTTTAAAATCCTTAATGTCTTGTTTGGATTTCAACTCAAGTTTGGGGGAATTTGCTCAAATAGGTTGGTAATTAAGGTACTCTCTGGACACAGTTAGTGGAGCACACTTTAATTAATAAACTTGAAATTGCTAAATGTAAAATGTGTTCTTGGATAATAAAAGCATTTACGACCTGTATCATCCATGAAGAACAGTAGCACTCTTTACTACATTTTATAGTGAACCAATGAGCTCTCCTTCTTCAGCTCATGCTGCTGACAGTTGTTTTAAGATCAGAATTCATACTTATGTATATAGAGCTCCCGTAAATCAGATGAATTAAAGAAAACAAATTTTTGTCAGTGCTGAAGTGCCTGTTCTGTGGTGGGTAGTCCAGCAGCTGTAAATATTTGGAGAATTCTGTAATAAATGAAGGTGTTAATGAAAAGCCTGGATTACTATCTAGTAGGTGTATTGTTATTCTAGTTCTAGTCTTTTATATATTTATACAGCTGGGCACTCACAGTTAAGAAGTGGAAACAATAATTTTTGTGAGCTACTGTAGTTGGTTCTCTGACAGCAAAAGGGGATGATAAAATGAACATCATCTTCTCTGAAAATTTTTTTTGAAAGTTTGTATAGCTGGACACAGTTTCTGGCCAGCTGTTAAACAAGATGTGGAAGCATGTGCATTCTTAGAGAGCTTCATGTTACCTTTTGGGATTGTAGCCATGATTCATTATAGTTTTTCTGTTTGTTTTCTGGAAGACACCACTTTGAAGGCTGGGTAATAGATTGGGTGGGCAGTTGCTGTGTGACAATTCTTATCTTCTTGTCAGATGATTTGTACCCTGAATTGTTCAAGTCACATTTTCTCCTTTTCCTGCTTTTTTTTTTCTAATTGTGCAGTTGCCAGTAGTCCCTGAAAAAAAAACAGGGAGGGGCAACGAGTGGAGTTTTTCTTGGGCTTTTGATTTATTTTTTTCTATCAAGGGAGTCTGAATCTTTGACATCTTTGGACGAGAATAGTCTGGTTATTGAGCTCGTGAGAGCAAGATTTCTCTCTGCTTGTATCTGTGACTCTGTTAAATTATTTTAGAAAACTGATTTCCTGCTAATTGAAACTTTTTTTTTTAGAGAGTATGTCTATCTCTACATTGTTTATGCATGTTACCCGGATAAATGTGCTAGAAATAATGAAGTGTGAAATTTTTTTACTAGCAATTATGTAAAGGTATTGTAAGCAGCAACACATTCTTCAAGGTTGTCATAAGCACAACTAACACAAACCCAAAGATTACTGATCCTACGAGTTGAGGGAACAATTTAAAACATTAAAGATGTTGCTACTTATATTTTTATTTTCTCTTTTTTCATTCTGTTTCCCTTTCTCTTTTTCTTTTTCTTTTCTAGCATTCCAAAGATGATGTTGGGGAAAATATATCTACTTTCCAAAGAAAACAAAATAAAGGGATGTAGAAGATGTTAGTATAGTTATGTACATTTGGAATATGGACAAATTCAGGGTACCCTGAACTGCATTTCCTCTGTCTCAGTAATAGAATTTAGAAAAATTTCAGAAACATGCACAGATAAGATTAGGATATCACTGGTGTGTTGTCGTGACTTGGCAATACTTCTGTGTCATAAGGAGATTATTTCTACAGTTAGCTTTAAGAGTAAAGTACACTCAGTCATAGTACTCGTTTCTGTTGTAGTGCTTTCTCTGTAACTCTGGAGAACTCAAAAAATGCAAAAGGAGAATAACAAAAACACATTCTCATCATTCTTGTAATAAACTTTAGGAAAAAATCTTTAACCACTATTAATTTCTTTGCTCATGAGAGCATTAGACTACATCTGCCTGCACTTAGGAAGAAGGACTTCACAGAATCGCAGAATGTCAGAGATTGGAACAGACCTCAACAGGTCATCTAGTCTGATCTCCCTCCCAGAGTAGGAACTTGCCAATGTATTTTTTGTCTCTTGAAAATAGTGACGTACTGAAAAATCCAAATGACATTAATTACAGTAGGATGTTCAGCTGGAAATATTTTTGTATATTCTTCAATTTTATCTTTTTCAAGAAAATCTTCTACAACATTTCAGTGGTGATTGCCAGTTTTGGAGGCATTGATGTCCTTATGAAGGAAAACATGTTAGGTTAGAGGAAAATAATGAATGTTTATCAGGAAGTTAATTACTTTTGCTTTACTAAATTTTTATACAATTAATTAAGAAAGACAACAATATTTTAACAGTGGCTTTATTTTAAAAATAAAGCATTTTGTGATGCTTTCATATTCCCATATTGCCATGATCTGCCTGGCATAAATGGTATCAAGATGTCAGTGAAAGAAGACTTTTGATTATTGTCTAAGTGTACAGAGATTGCTGTTTATCTGACTAATGCAATAATTTTGTTTTATTCGTCAAGGCTAGGAATATGATAGCAATTACTCAGTATTCAGGTCAGTAGATTTCCTTTCATAAATAACTGTCATATTTGGCTTCAATAAACAGAGAAATCTTGAGTTCTGGAGTTGTTATCTTCTGATCAAATCTGTTCTCATGAAAAGTAAGTGTTAAAAGGCACTTTAAGTTATCCATATACCTAAAATTCATCCTCACTTGCTGACTGCTGCATGTTAACCTCAGCTGTGTGCTTGTAAATGACATAAGTGATGTCACACTGTTTATCCAAATGACATTGTCACAGGAAATAGCTATTATTAGCCCAAACATTTCCCTTTTAGGACTCTGCTGGAATCTGATCCTGGCTGTTTGAGTTTATATACATAAAAGTCCCTGAAAAGGTCATGACCTTTTATTACAAAATCTTCTGCCTCTTTTTTTGCTTGAGAAAGTGAGTGAAAATCACCTGAGCATCATTATGCCCTCTGTCTCACAGGTGACCAAGCAAGTATGTAATTCTCAAGAATATAATAGGAAGTCCTTGATCTAGAGGGCTATTAGATTTTGAGTCAGAACGATTTTGTTAAGTTTAGAGGTAGTGTGAAGAATTATGAGAAAATTTGTGTAGGGCCAACCTAAGGTTCAGTTAGCTTGAACCCAATCATTTGAATCTGTGAAGTCAAAAATTTCAGCAGAACTTAGGAATCAGTATGCTAAACAATACAGTTTGGTGATAGTTTTTGTTAGGATAAGAATGACATTGAATGGAAGTTGGAAAATAGATATTCCTTTTGTCTGTAGCTATGTAAGAGACTGAATCTGACTGAACAAATGCGAATACTGTTTTTTTTATTTGAGGTCCAGTAGGTTTTTGTACCTTTTACAATGTAATGATAAGATTTAAAACATACAGAAACAAGTGCTATTTTCAGTTTTTTCTTAAATGCATGTTATGTTCTGAGATATAAATCTCTTTGAAGAGTAATCTCACTACAGGCTGACGAAAATCAGCACTTTACTGATGCTTGAGACAAAACAAGATACTTCAGAACAAGAATTGTTCAAATATTATCCTTGCTACAGGGTGAAAGATGATAACCTATATAGTTTAGCAGTCTAGGTGAGGATTAGATTTACTCCTTCAATTCTCATTGCCATTTTGGAATAGATGCATAGGACCATACAAAACTTAGACCAGTAGGGGAAGAGTATGTATTTTAGGATTTATTCTTAGATTTTCAAATCATCCTTTGATCCCTGAGAAGGTTAAAGAATATTTTATTGTCCTTGCGATTTTTGTTTGCAGACAGACACAAGTATTTTCTCTGATGTAGTGATTCAACAAGCAAAGTTCAAATGATCAATAAGAAGCCATAATTTCTGCAATGCTGCCTTATGTGCTCTGTCAGGAAAATGAACAAGGATTCATCATCTCCCTAGAGAGAAAGGACAAGTCACCAAGGCAAGAGTAGGCTTGTTGTTACTTATTTGGCTGACATCAGATCATAGGAATCCTTGCCATAGTTTGTGTTGCTCACCAAAATAATAAGAAATTTAGTTTGTCATTGTAGACAAGTAAATTTTCGAAATACAGTTTTGATTGTGCACTTCATCTTGTCAAAATAAAAACTTTTTTTTCTTTGTATCACCTGTTTTTACATCACAGGAATGACACAAAGGCCAACTGCCTAGTATGTTTTGCTAACAAATCACAGAATCATAGAACAGTTTGAGTTGGAAGGAACCTTAAAGATCATCTAGTTACAACCCCCCTACCATAGGCATCTCCTTGCAGAGAAGGAAGCAGCTTCTGGATGGGTTTATAGCAGGGTGGGTGGGTGCAGCTGCCCCCGGCACATGTGACTCGAGTGTATTTAATACTTACATTTAAAAAAGGGACACTGCTTAAAGGTATAATAAAAAGTTGGTAGGAAAAAGGGGCACAGATGAATGTGGAGACAGATGGGGAACAGTCCGGGTCAGGTAAGGAGAGGCTCCACCTTCATCTTCTTTACTGTCATTGGCCCATGTCTGGGCTGGGACATTCCTGCTTGAGATTGTCACCTGCCTGGTCCCAAGGTTGGGGCACAGCCTGGCCATGCTATTGTGCTGGGAGATGGGCTCCTCCTGCCATAGCCTGTCAGTCCCAGGGTCAAAGCCAAAGAGCTGTTTTGGAGTTTGGGAAGCTCTGTGTTCTCCACCACTACCAGCCCTGTCCACTCTTGGACCTTGAGCCCCAAATGCTTCATCAGCTTCATCATAACGTCATTGACATAGGTGTGGATGTGGAGGTTGGCATCCCTGCTTCTGTGGCTGCCCCAAGCATGTGAAAGATGTAGCAAGGTTTTATTCTCCAGTCTCAGTGCCTTGATAGAAAGCCTGGAGGAGGTACCCATATGTAAATAAAAATCTGAAATCTCATAACAAGGGTCCAGACTGTATGTGGGATGGCTGGAAGCTATGGCTGATTACAGATAATGCAGGGGTCAGTAGCTAGAGGTTAGGGGGATGTGGTGTTTGTGTACCTAGGAGGCCTTTATTTGTTTTTCATCTTCTCACAACTTGAAAAGTTAAATTGTATGTGGTTGGGTTTTTTTTGGCTGAAAGCTGCCCTTGTATTTCTGTTTTAACATAATATTGGATGGGAGGACTAGAAACAATGGATATAAATTAGAGGGGGATATATTTAGACTAGACATAAGAAAGAAATTCTTTACAGTAAGGGTGGTGAAATACTGGAACAGGTTGCCCAGGGAGGTTGTGGATGCCCCCTCTCTGGAGGTGTTTAAGGCCAGGCTGGACAGGGCACTGAGCAGCCTGGTCTAGTGGGAGGTGTCCCTGCCCATTGCAGGGGGGGTGGAACTCGATGGTCTTTGAGGTCCCTTCCAACCCAGACTATTCTATGATTCTATGATTCTATGTTCCAAGACAGCTTGCTGTAGGGTGGTAAAAAGCTGTCATGTTTCTACAGTTTGTTTATTTGGTATGTATGTATGGCTTGTAAAACAGTCCTCCCTGTCTTGACCCTTTCACAGCCTGATGACTTAATGTAGTCCATTATTTAGAATGTGTTGTGGTTTTAAATAATTGTTGATAGCTGCTTTTCAGTAAACCTCTTGCATTTAAAATATATTTAAATCTTATCTCAGTTGGTCTGATACTACACCAAGAATTGCTGGAGTCAGAACCCCTAATCAAATATTTATTATTTCTTGTAATAGTTTGAGGTGTGTGAACATTCCACATATTTCCCCCAAACCTCAAATAGCTAACTGTGTGAAATACAATGCTTTTACTGGACTATGGTTAACCATGCTGCTAAATGGGCTGGTTTAAGTTGGTTTAACCACCAATGATTTTTGTGTCGAGCTTCCCCTCTAGAATTTTACCAGAAAATAATAGTGAGAGACAAAGTGAAAGTACCCTGACTACTATACGCTTATTATTTGTCTGAAGCCAAAGTTAGAGGCATACTCATAGGCCATATTTGAGGTTGTTCCTGACAAAAATTATTTGATTTGCACTTAATTTCTGATAATTAGTAGAACAATTCAAATAGATCAGTTCATCATGTGGGAGTGAAATAGATCTAAGTGGGGAGAGACCATTAAATCACTTCACTGACCTTCACAACTTGACTTTAGTTCATCTCAAGCATTTTATCCTGAAGGGGCGTGACACAATCGGGACCATGATCCAGATAATCTGTCAGGGAACTGTCAGAGTGAAATATGCCCTTGCAAGCCATCTGGAGGAAGAGTAAGGTGAAATCCTACAAAGATTAATGCTATTGATCTTTGAGAAATATTCCCATCAAGGGAACAGTCTGTCAGCCAATAGAACATTCTCTGTGGCTTGTATAGGAAGCAGTACGTGATAGTTTTCCCTTGGCATCTGTCTGACATTTGGTAAGAATCTGAAGTCAGTTGTGTGTTGGATAAGAATGTAATTTCTGATCTACTGTAGACAGAGGTTCCTGAGTCTGAGAACTGATTTAATTACTGCTCTGCCATAGACCTGCATGTAGTGTGAGGATGAGAAAGCAAAGCAGAGCTGCTTTCTCAAAAGCTGCAAGGAGAGAATACACATTTTCATAAATACACACACATGAAATCTAAAGAGATCCACTAAAACTTTATTACTGTCTGTCACATTTTGGTAGTTCTCACCTGTTACTTACTACTGTGTAGCTTTTCTCAGGAAACAAGTTTTTCATGCCTTCAGAAAGATTTCATAGTGTACTCACTTTATAATCCATTCTCTTTTCAAGAAGTGTTCCTTGGTAAGTAAAGAAAGTCTAGAGAGTTGAAAAAGTAATCTTTTTTTTTTCGGTTGCCTTTAATATTCTCAGGAATAATTAGTAGGTTTTTTGCCTGGTTTGTTGGCTATTAGTCAAGATAAACTGGAGGAAAGAAAAGGCAAAAAAGGTGTCAAAACCAGCTGAAGGTATAGTTGATTATAATCTATGGTTCTAGTGAGGGGTTGTGGTAGGCTTTTCAGTTGATGAAAGGCCAATTTTTATTTCCAGGGATTAAAGAACATAGCTTTTATTTAATTTTGTGGCAAGGCTTTATGTTATTTGTCTTAATCCGGTCTCATAACAAGCAGCAACATGTAGTCATGATTGGTACATAAAATAGTTTTGTTGGTTTTTTTTTCCCTTAGTTTTGCCCTTTTAGTATCAAACCAACAGGAGTTGGGCACTCTTTTTACCTTTTATCAATTTGTGGCTCATTTTTTTCAGCTTGAATTTTTGGCATGCTGCTGTTTGCCTCCTCCTTCCCAGCTGTTCACTAGAAGATTTGGGACTGAAGCCAATTCTTTTGCTTTCCTACTTTATTACCAAAAATGGCAAAATTTTGCCAATGTTGTCGTTTTCTGACTTCAATAATGGATAATAAAGTTGCACGTGGGAATTTTTGCATATCTTCAATTTTTTGAGTGTGGGTGGAATACTATTTCAGGCTCTTACTCTGAAATGCTAAAGCATGAAAGACACTATTATGGTGGAGGTTTTTTTCCCATGATAATCAATATTTTTAGCTTATTTCTGATTCATCTGAATCTGAGGTAACTTGTCAGAGGCACAGAAACAAATGGTCCTGCATATGCCTTGGATTTCTGCTCTCTAAACACCTTAGAAAGGCAAACTGTTTGGGACCCTGCGTAGAGAATGGGGGGCAACTCCCCCCCCAACTTCTGGGGAATATTTGGTTTTTCCTTTTGTATTTTGAGGAAGGAGGAATTTTCTTGACATCAGCTGTAATTTGGTTTGATAGGAGCTCGTTTATAACTGTGTAGGAGTATTTCTATTGAATTTATATACTATGTTCTTCAGGCTTGTTTGTTTTAACTGCATTTTTCAATATATATATTTATATACCTTTATTAGGAAGTATTTGGTCAAAATTTTTGTAAAAGACAAATGTGTTCAGATTTTTACCCAGGGCCATTGCAAGCCATTACTAAAATAAGTTATCTGGTAGTAATGAACTCTGACACACCACGTTGCTGATGTGGAGGGATCTGTAGACTTCACATCAAATTAACATTAAATAATGTAGCATGTGTGTGACTTCCTGCTCCAACTTTGCAATGTAATTGTTTGACCTCCACTGTTCCTCCTCCCAATTATGGTTGCCTCCATGCTTATTAATGAAAATGTATGTGCCTATTAAACAGTTTTATTTAAGTGATTTTAAGGTGAAAGGGGAGTATGACTCTAGAGTTCCTAGAACTGTACACGAAATATCAAGAGGTAAAGGACATTTTTGTAGAAGAGATGCAATTTGATTTAAAGAATTAAAAAAAAAAGAAGGAAGAAAGAAAACAAGATTAAATAAATAATCTACCCATAAATTTATTTATTAACTTCTTGGTTTTTGTAATGCAGAAAATGTGCATTTTTTGTTCCTTGCCAGCAGAAATGGGAACATGTTGTAAAACAGACATATCCCCAATCCATCATGAATATACTCTTGAAAAAGGCAATGCTAATGTTTGACGTTAGCATTAGCATAGCAACTTTGTCTGTTAAAGCCAATCTAACAAGGTGTGGATGCGTGAGGAGACTTTAGATACACAATACCTGTGTTGTGGGGGATGGACATTCAGCATTGGAGTTTTCAGGATTGTCAGCTGCACGAGAGGTACTGGCTCAGCAGCAGTTGACCTTTCTGACCAGGCTGTCACTCAAAAAGAAAGGCTCAGCTGCTCCCTATGTGAGATTGATTACCCAATTTTCATTTGTTACTGTGTAAAGTTTTGCACTGTTCTACATTCTCACTGTGCAAATCATCTTCTTCAGAATAATCAAGATCAATTAAAGCAGTCAGTAATGAAAAACTGAACACAGCTTTGAGGTCCCTTCCAACCCAAACTATTCTATGATTCTATGATTCTATGATTCTATTTCAGTGATTAGCAGCAATATGGGGTTTTAGGTGATGGGTCACAGAAGTTCAAAACCAGTAATTTGCTGTAACAGGTAGTGGAATGTTCCTTTACCACTTTACCACTAAGCAGGCGTGTTCCTGGGGTGTGTCAGCAACTAGATGTTAGGATAATGGATGCAGCTTGGAAGAGGGTAGATTTAGTCTGGATATAAGAAAAAAATTCTTTATTTTGAGGGTGGTGAGACACTGGAACAGGTTGCCTAGAGAGGTTGTTGATACCCACTCCCTGGAGGCACTCAAGGCAAGCCTGGATGAGGCACTGAGCAACCTGGTCTCATGGGAGATGTCCCTACCCATTGCAGGGGTGTTGGAACTCGATGATCTTTAAGGTCACTTCCAACCCAAACCATTCTATGGTTCTATAATCAGGAGTTAATGCAGTATTCTTAAAACTCTTATCATTCCCAGTCATGTTACTGTGTTAATATTTTATGTTTCTGAAATCAAATGCCTTTCTGAGGTAGACGGTAAAACTTTTGGCCTCCTAAGTATATTGACTGAATTTCAATTTTCCTTCTAACAGCTTTGTTAAAATACATTAGATACAATTTAAAAATGGTGATGTGTCACAGGGGTATGTAATACAAGAAAAAGGCTAGGGTTCAAAGATTTAACCTTTGTTTCTAGAACTTTTCAGCTGTCACATTTCATCTTTTAAAGGTCAAATTTTAGAGACTATCTAGTTCAGATTTCAGAGAAGGGATTGGATGCTGGAAGATATGTAATTTATTCTCTCCTGGAAAAGAGAATTAATTCTCTGATGTTTTGTGATGTGATCAGAAGACAACAGTCAGAAAACAGACTGCCTTTGTCTGGGACACATCCCAGAACCATGCACGTCCTGAGTCTACTTCATGATCAGCACAGATTTCTGAAGTGTGTGACCTGTCAGACTAGATTTGTTTCCTTCTGTTGAACAGTGATCAGTTTTGTGGACAGAGGAGTGCATTGTATGTTTTGTCCAAAATACTTTTATCCATGTTATTTTAAAATTCAGGGTATATTGTATATCTTGTCTACAATACTTTTACCTGTGATATTTTAAAATTCACATGGAGGAGAGATAATTGAGATGAAACTGCTAGAATATCAGTGCAGAACAGTGTGGAAAGCCATACATGATGCTGATATATTCTTCTATTTTGGAAGGGAATCAGGTGAGTTTCTGTAGGGATTTGCCCCAGGGCTAGCATTATTCAGTGCTTGCATTAATGATTTGGATGATGGAATACAAAATATACTGATCAAATTTACATACTGTAACTAAGAAGGATTAAGAGGTCTTGCAAGGACAGAGTTAGAATTCAGAATAATGTTGAGAAATTGATTTGACAAAATGGGATGCTATTGAAAAGGGAGAAGTGTAAGGTAATGCATGAAAAAAAGAAAAAGGAAAGAAAAGCATGGTTATATAGTAGGAACAGCTGTGGGGATAGTATACTTGCAGAAGGAGATTTTGAGGTTAGAGTGAGTTATTGTTGTGGGTGGAGTGATTGACTTCACTTACAAGAGAGAAGTAATGAAACATTTATTAATTTAAGACAGTGATTAAACTAAGTTTGGTAATAAATGCAACATTGCTTTATGATGTTTGATGTCAAGGTACTATCTCTTATTTACTGCACAGAGGACAGGGTCAGACAAGCTGTCAGGTTTCAATCATGAGATTCAGAAAGGACCCCTTTGCTCTCTAAACTCTTCTCAGAGAGGAGTCTAGGTGGATCCAGGCTGGATCTAGTCCTAGTCCCTGACTTGGTCAATAGTTTATGTCTAAAGGACTATATATCTGCCATCAATGCTCATGTCACTTAGCTAAGATTTCAAAGATTTTAGCATGGTATTAGTCACTTACTTAAAACCTTTTGCAGCAAGGAATCTCTCAACCTTGAGGAGTAGATACATAGAACCTCAAGCATCCCTGCTCAGAGGGAGATCCTGATGTGCAGCCCACTGCCATACAGGAGAACTCAAAGGGCTCTTGGGCTGTGTATTATTTATGGAGTAAGATAGTTGACCTATAGTCATGGGAACAAAGTATCTAGGTGTCCCCGCCATACAGTGTTTTGACTGTAGTCATCTCTCTTCCAAGGTCCAGGAGCAGCTCATCACACCTCCCACTCATGGTTATGGCTGAAGCAGCAGCTTGGGGAGGAAAAGGGAGGGAGCACATTTTCACATGTCAGCCATGTCAAACAGATATAAAGGAGGAAAATATTGTACTGTGAAGTGTAAGCAAAAGTATAGGGTTGTTAAACATGGATTCATCCAAGTGCTCATTCAGAGTGACCCTTGTGCTCTACTCAGCCCTGTGGGTTGTAGAGGTGAATTCAACATGTCAAGAAGGATGTGGATAAACTTCAGAGGCAATCAAGTAGGAAGCAATGAAGACTAGATTTATGAATAGCACTGTGGATAAATTTCTGCTCTTTGTACATTAGATGCACTTCAGAGTTGGACAATGAACTTGAATTACTTAAGATCTTTCCAGTCTGTGTGGTAAATTTAGTAGCTTCTTGGAAAAGTCAGGTGACATTGTGTCCTGGAGCTGACAGTTGAACAGATAGATCATCCAGCACCCTGGTTGTAGGAGATAGCTCATGGATATGAGGGCCAGTTCTCCAGCAAGTTATGTCTTTGATACACAAGATTGCTAGTTTATGTGCTCTAGTCTTCACATGGAGTAGGCAACATGGCCTGTGACCTCCTGCACCTGCACAGAATCAAGTGGCCCATCCAGCCAGGAAGGTTGGAGACCCGTGCATTGCTTTATGATTTACAGTTGATGTGGCACTAGCATTTTTAATGGATTTGAAGTTTCATGACTGGAAAATTCTATGAGCAAAGTAAATCACCTTGTTGACAGTACTGCTTTTCACACTCTCACAAGAGAGTTTGTTTTTCTTTTGGCAAAGTACTTGTGTGAACTGACACAGGCAGGATGCAGGAGCATGGGTAAAATGTGAAGAGTAACTTAATTTTTTCCTCATCTTGCAAACTGGAGCAGGACTGGACAGAGGCACTCAAGTGGCATTGTGGGCAACACAGGGCTCAGTCCTAGTTGTAGTCCTTGTTGACTTTGTTGTTTTCAGCTGTATATCAGGGATTCACAGAAGAGCAGTTCACCATTGTGCTCTGGAGTAACATATTCTGAAAGAGTCCTACAAGAAGGTGGGAAAGGAACTTCTTACAAAGGCATGTAGTGATAGGACAATGATAATTATTTTAGACAGAAAGGGGGAGATTTAGATTAGATATTAAGAAGAAATTCTTCATGATGAGGGTTGTGAAGCAATGGAACATGTTGCCCAGAGAAGCTGTGGATGTCCCATCCCTGGAAGTGTTCAAAGCCAAGACTGAGGAGGCTTTGAGCATCCTCATATAGTGGGAGGTGTTCCTCCCCATGATGAGGGGTTGGAAGCAGGTAATTTTTAAGGACACTTTCAAATCTAACCACTCTGTGATTCTGTGAATCTATAACTATGCTTTCTGTAATAAGTTAAGAACCTGATCTTTTTTCTCAGATTTCTAGAAAGCAGGGAAGTGATCCGAAGCATATTCCGTAGGGATGCCTTTAAGTCTGTCACAGGCCTGTGCTATCTAAACACAGATGTCAAGCACATAATTCTAACCAATGTTCAATATATATGTGTTTTCCTGCATCTCAGGTGCAACACTCCCCACCAATCTTGTTATTTTACTACTACTTTTTCACTACTTGATGTGAGTGCAAGACCTTCAATGCCAGCAGTTTTCTCTCTGATGTACATAGGCCAGCAGCATGCTGGGGAAAAAAGGTGAGGTGGGGAAAAAAGAGAGGGATCATTTGGTTTGTCAGAATGCTGAAAATCTGAGCAATGGCTTTAGATGTGGAGCCCTTTTACCTGCAAGGTCATAATTGCCTAGCTATGATAAGCAAACCACTAGATAAATCAAGTTAACATTTGTGTAG
This sequence comes from Turnix velox, assembly GCA_013400935.1. NCBI lineage: Eukaryota > Metazoa > Chordata > Aves > Charadriiformes > Turnicidae > Turnix > Turnix velox. The sequence continues at coordinate 78,421 of VZTY01023082.1, read as the reverse complement.
GATAGAAGATGAAGAAATTTTAAAGAACTAGTAAATGAAAATTTACTGGAGAAAAAATATGGCAGGGTGTAAATCAAGAAAACAAAATTGATAAAATAATTGCTGATTGAACTGATTAAATGTGTATTACTTGGAACATTTGTGAAGTGGACAAGGAAGAAGCTATGTTCTTGGGAACAAGAAAACTGTACTAGGAAAAGGAAAATAGACATCCAAACTTGAATAATTAATTTTCCTAAGTACAAGTGTGTGTTTGTTATTTTAGTCCTTCAGAAACACATGTAAATCTGCATATTTAAGCAGTGAGTTGATATTTACTAAGGCTTTTGAGGCAGAGCATTAGGTTGAAATACAGCACGTATGTTTGTGATGTTCTGGGACTCTGCTTGTGTGCATGTCTAAGAGATGCTCTGAACTCATAGTTAGAAATAATCAAAGAAAAACTGTTAGTCCTTCAAAGGGTAATATTCCTCTAAGATATCACAGTTAATTCAAAGGGATCCAGTCAAGAATTTATCTCAAAATATTTGTGCTCTACTCGCCACACTCACTCACTTGCTTAATGTAATGTTCTGCTAAAGAGATTATAAGGAGATGTAGTGATAATAGTCATGTATAGAGAGAGTAGACTATACCTATAACTTTTGTATGATGTGGTTAATAGGTATAAACTAATAGGCTTTCAATTTCTGCGTCAGAAATTGTTTCTTGGACATATGAGTAATACTAGAAGTCAGTGAAAGTGGACACTGTTTATGTGGGTTGAGTGGAGCTGTAGAACTTTAGCTGTCAGGCACAGTGTAAATGTATACATAAAAAGGTCTTTACACTGCAGAACTTAACAGTTGCAGTGGTGCAATGTCATGCTGTATTAATAGACTGAAGGGGGCAGGAGACAATTTCCTTCATCTGACAGTTCCCCAAATCTCTGTTTTTTATCAGCTGTACCTTATCTCCACTGACAAGAGTATCGTGTTAAAACTGAAATTGTATTTTTTTGATCTTAACTTGTTTAGTGTGTGAAAACATTATTAGAAATGATTATGCCATCCTAGAGATCCTCTTGAACACAGATAAAAGCATGGCATTAAATGCTGAAGATCTGTTTCTGAGAATTCCTCTGGAATTTTACATTTAAAAAAAATTAAATAATTGGATTCAAGTCATCAGATGTTTTGGCAGCAGCCCATAATTGAAATGATATTTTGATCTCTATTCAGGATGTCTGGCTGACCAGAAAACTAAGAGTACTTTTTTATATTTGTCTTGATAGTCTACAGGTACTAAATTATGTATATATCATGTAAAAGATAAAATATTAAATTCATTTTCTTAAAAAGTTGAGTATCTAACGTCAAATTAAGTCTTTTTAACTCATGTGGAGCCTAAAAAAGACCTTGTACATTGTTGTATATATCTCTTCATATCTATATTTTTTGTCAGTTCATGTGGCTTTATTTACTGGTATATAGTGAGAAAATTTTTAGCTGACATGCCCAAGTGCCATGTATTGTCTTGTGCAAGCTATTAAAATGAGTGTGAGTGTTTTAATGGATCAGTTCATTCAGAGGTAGTACTATGTAGAGATTTGCAGCAGAGAATGTCAATATAGAAAAAGTGAACCTCAGCAGATGTTTGCAGCTCTTCCAGGTGTGGTTTTGCTGGGATTCACCCGCTGACACCTTTCCTGAGTATAAGGACTTGCAATCTCTGTGCATGGGTGACTCCATGTTTGACTGCACAAGTGATGGAAATCACAGAATCACAGAATATCAGGTACTGGAAGGGAACTCAAAGGATCATCTAGTCCAATCCCCCTGCCAGAGCAGGAACCCCTAGATAAGGTCACACAGGAACATGACCAGGCAGGCTTTGAATGTCTCCAGAGAAGGAGATTCCACAGCCTCTCTGGGCAGCCCATTTCAGTGTTCTGTCACCTTCACCATGAAGAAGTTTTTCTTCCATTTCTGTGGAACCTCCAGTGTTCCAGCTTGTGCCCGTTGCCCCTTGTCCTACCATTGCATGTCACAAAGAGCCTGGCTCCATCCTCCTGACACTCTCTCTTTACATATTTATAGACATTAATGAGGTCGCTCCTCAGTCTCCTCTAAGCTTAAGAGACCCAGCTCCCTCAGCCTTTCCTCAGAAGGAGGATGCTCCAATCCCTTCATTAGCTTTGTTCTCCAGCAGTTCCCTATCCGTGAAGGTGTTGGTGAAGCAATGTTAAGGCTTCAGGAAGTGGAAATGAAAGCCAAGGTGATTCTAAGCTTGTCTCATTTTGGAGGGAGTGACCCTTCGCGAGCACTGGGCAGGACTGAAGTGATGCCGCATTGCTGTGTCTGCCAAAGGGTTTGGTACCAAGACATGTCACTAGATGATTTTCCATGAGTTTATAATTTACTTTTGCAGATTAGGCAACTCATTTGTGCTTTCCAGGTTAAATGTTTTTAATATGGATGATCTAGACCCAAGGCATCTGATATTCACTGATCAAAGGAAAGAATAATTTTGTACTTTGCCAGTTGTGTCTGTTGTGGACAGTGTATTCGAGAAGTTCTTGTTTGTGTCATTTTTTAAATTTAGGTCTTGGTGACATGCTCAAAATCTTCAGCTGCTGAGTCTCAACTCTAGTTTGTGGATTTTTTTCTTCCCCCTTTAAGCCACTGAAAAAACCTGATGTTACACAGACTGTTCAATTACTGTGCTTCTTACTCAAGAATTCACATGGTTGAAACTGATTTTTAAAATAAGGTTGCACATGCTCTGGTGACTTAACCCTGCAAAGGGGGAAAGGACAGCAAACAGCATCTTTCAGGATTGCTTCCTTTCTGCTGCTGCTCTGGCTTCAATGGAGAGGCAATTTAGTTAGGCTTTTTTTTTTCTTTCTTTTTTTCTTTATCTCCCCCCCCCCTTTTTTGCTACTAAAAGTTATTTGTTTTAAAATAGAAATAGAGAAGGCAGAAGCAATGATTGCTGCAGGGAAGTACTATGGAAACCTGTCACCATAACATTTTTAAATGAAAGTGAATCCTCAGCTGTTTAAAAAGTCAAAGCATTTGTCAGATTCTAGTGTCTCCTGTAGAGGGAGAGTTGGAGAGGAAGGAAGTGTATGAAGAGACATTTAGGGGAAAATGAATATTATTACTTTCTGCTGGGGCTAAATGCATGCCTGGGCCCAGCCTTGCAATTAAATATCCTGTAATGTTCTTATTATCTGGGACCTAAAATTGCCCAGTTACTTAATGTGAACTAATACTGTGCAATATTGTCTTTTATGGTTGAGTGGCCACATTTGCTATGAGATCCAGCTTATAAGTGTTTGACTGTTTTTCTTTTTAAAATAAACATGGGCAGATGCTTCCCCTCTTGGATGAAATTATTCACAAAGCTGAAAAGAGGTTCCTGGTGATGCATACAGCAGTAATTAAATAAATATACCCTTAGCACACATTTCAGTAGTGGATGATTGTCCATGCTTTCCCAGATGGGATATGCAAAGCATAATGTATGTATTAGATACGAAGTCACTTACTTGTTCTCTCTGCACTTGCTGAAGAGAACACCATCAAATGCATTTTGTTGTTTTCAATAAAGCATGCTAATGATTAAAAAAAAAAAAAAGTGGGGCTGCTAGTAATATTAAGATCAATGGGTTCACTTTGGTCTTCTTTTAGATTCACAGTGCCTTTTAATACTTGGTAGTTCTTTCAGCATTATGCTGATGTGTAATAGTGCTAATTAATCTTTCTCTCTATATGTATACGTATATATATGAATGATTTTTAATGAAAATAAATGTTTGGAATGCAAGTGATTAAATACTAAATTCAGTATCCAATGGCTCTTTCTAGGGATATTCTAACAGTGTGCAGTGAATTCAAATACTGAAGTATTTCATCTTCCTGTGGTCACGAAAGTTCTTGGGCATATTTTATAATTTTTATTGGCCACATTTTTGCTACTAGAAGCATTTAAAGCAATTTATAGTAAACAGAGAATTCGTAAAGGACACTTTTTAAAAATTTTAAAAATACTGCTTTTCTTAAAGGATTATTAAGGAAAGATTTAGAATTGGTGGAGAAGTCATAAACTAATAGATGAGAAAGAATTGAAGTTATAAACTAAGAGATTAATCTTTTATGCTGCATAAATGTAGAGAAATAAAGGCTTTCTTTTAAAATTAGCACAGGTTTTATTTTCACTTTTGGATGTAATTTTATAACTCTCAAGTTATAAAGCCTTGAAAATAATAGGTATGGTGGTGTTCTAGTGTCCTAGGAGATCCTGATCTTTCAGATGTTGATGGGTCTGTGTGCATTTATTAAAATACACACTCTGAATTAGAAACAGATTATGGGATTGTGCAGACTTTGTCTGCTTTCAGCTGTGACACAGGAGCTTTATATCACTTTGCTATTGTGCACTTGCCCTATATAGGGGCAATTTAGGAAGCTTAATGCAATGATTTCCACTTGTGACACAATATTTTTGTAGAAGTAAAATTCTTCACTGATCCTAGCCTGTGTAAATGGTGAATCAAAGTGGATTGACAGATTATGTGTCTGGGTTGGGGTTTTTTTTGTTTCATGTAGGTGTTTGTGACTCACAAATGCAGAATTAGACCGAAAATCTGTGACTGAATAATGGAGTATTTGCAAGTACTTTACTGCACTTTTCAGTGCAGCACAACAAATAGCCTGCACTTTCCAATGTTTATTTCTAAGGATTTATTATTCTGCTAATCCTATCATTTCTGTTCCTGTTTTTATGATAGTGCAAGAAAGTGGTTTATAAATAGTTTCCATAAGTGGGTATTCCTGAAAATATGTCTGATCTGAGCAATATTTTTACATAACTGTCTTATGGTAAAGTAATAGGTGAAAATTGAGAAGTCATTAATGTTTTATATCCCTTCGCTCTGCTATGAATCATCACTTAACTGTTTGCCAAAGTCTTTGTATTCTGTTTAGTGACAATTTTATATGAGAATCAGCTAGATAATTTTTAAATTCACTCCTGGCCCCTTCTCTTTGGCAATTCATCTTGATTGGTTTGGCCAATTGCCAACAAAACATTAAAACTAAATCTTCCATTGTAGATGATGTTTTAAATACATACTATCTTAGAGCTCAATAGTGCTTCTCAAAGAATATGGTTAGCTTTGCTGGTCAAAAAATTGTAGAAATGAAATAATTTCTCAGGAATTATCAGCTATGCAGTATTGTGTTAGGGAGAAAGAGAAAATCAGAACACCCTAGAAAAATATCAAAAATCACCTTGTGTGTTAAATCTTCCCACTAGTTATTTTGAAATATGAAACACTTGGCTTGGTTTCATACCAATTAGTAAATGTCATTTGTGATCACTAAAAAATTATTCCTCATAGAATACCTGTCCTAAAAAACACAGGAATGTTTAATAACATTGAGTTCAGCTTTTCTTTGAGGACAGAGGTGATGTAATGTGAGAGGCTGGTGCATAGTCTGCTTCTGTGTTCTGGCTGTCTATCTGTTCAGGTGGTTTCTCTGGACTGGAAACATGTCAACCATTATGCCTTGGACAGCTCTGACCACATGGCATAACTGTTACTGCACTAAGGCTAGAATAATACCCATAAGGGCAAAAAGGTATCTGATTCTAATGCTTTTAAGATAATGAATGCAAATATGATAATTGATTCATCCATTTATATGCAGAGTGGCATGAGCCACTGCTATGAACAGCTCAGCTGTGAAAGGCTTTGTAAATAAAATGTGCTGTGGGGGGAGAATGAAGGAGACTGAGGACAGTATGTGTCAGTATGGGAACTGGATACTAAGCTTAGAAGCTGAAGGTATCTCCAAAGAGAAAAATATGAATGGAAGGAGCCGTTACGAGAACGTGTCTACAGAAGGGCTGGGGGATGCAGCAGGAGATGGGTAAAGTGGAGCTGTGAAACAAGGAAGTGGTGCTTGCCTTGCTACAGAACAAGAAAGGCAGGCTGAGACTAGATTTTCTTGAAAATAATTGAGGTATACAACCATAGAGGGTTTTTTTTCACAAATGTGGGTCTAGTCTTTGTAGAGTGTGCTTAATCAAAAGTGAAATAATGTAGTCCAGTCAATCGATACATGGCTCCATAGCTTGTGTCACTGACACAATTTGGGGTTTTTTGACAATGGGATGGCCTATACAGCACAGGGAATGTTAACATCGGGTGAGGGATGCTTGTCACAAAGGGGAAAGAGGTTCTTTGCCCAAGAGATTACGGTGATAATTGATAGAGCTTTAAACTAGATGTGAAAGGAGAGGAGATTATAGCTGGGTTTGTAGTGGGACTGGGCTCTAATATCCATGAAGACCAGGAGCCTCCCATCCCCCTGGGGTGAAATGGGTGCTGGGTTCACTCCCTGGAATGTCTGTGCACCAGCCTGGGGAATAAACAGGAGGAGTTAGAGATCTGTGCTCAGACAGGAGATTGTGAGCTGGTGGCCATTACAGATACATGGTGGGACAGCTCACATGACTGGAGTGTGGTCATGGATGGCTGTGTCCTTCTCAGGAAGAACAGTCCAGAAGGTGAGGTGGTGGAGTTGCTATTTATGTGAGAGAGCAGCTAGAATGTATTGAGTTCTGTCCAGGTATGAGTGAGGAGAGAGTTGAGGGTTTGTGGGTGAGAATGAAGGGGCAGGGTGGCAGGGCTGATACTGCTGTGGGAGTCTATTACAGGCCACTGGATCAGGATGAGGAACTCTGTGAGACCTTCCACAGGCAGCTGAGGTAGCCCTGGTTATTGTGGGGGATTTTAACTACCCTGATATTTGCTGGAAGGCCCAGCCAGCCAGCCACAGTCCAGGGGTTCCTCTAGTGCACTGAAGACAACTCTCCAATGCGAATGGTGGATGAGCCAACTAGGAGAGGAGCTGCTGGATCTTACTCTCACTAACAAGGAGTGAAAGCAGTGAAAGTTGAAGGCAGTCTAGATTGCAGCGACCATGAGATTAAAATTATATCTGGTTTAAACACTCTAAGATAAACAATATGTATGAAATTCTGCTAGGATTCCTGGGATTCAACTGAACTGAGACTGACCCTGGCTTTGGCTGAGTCTCTGTATAATCCATCCCAGTCTTTTTAATTGGTACTTTTGTGTGTCTGTCTCTCTTCAAAACTGAGGTTTAACTAAGGTTCTTTCTCTCCAGATAAGACAGTATGTTATTGTTAAATGCCTCTCCCAGACGTTAATTCTATTTGTGGTTTGTACTGTTGACTGTTGATTGTTAACAGGTTCTGAAATAATGCAATTACATGCTCCAAGAAAAACATATAAAGCATTAATAAACCACATCTGCATAGAGCAGGGTGAAAAATATGATTGACTAGCCATGATACTCATCTAAACAAGATAATATAATTAATTTTGCCTTTTTCTCAGGTTAAAGTCTGCTCTTTGTCTTAATTCTTGAAAAATGGGTGTTTCATCATGTTCTTGATCTGTTACTCAATGCCACATTCTGCATTATCACATGTTTGGCAGTGTTCTTGTGGCAACCTGAGATTTAAAGCTTTGTAGTAGTTTGAAATGGCATAAAGGAGTGAACAATGTGATGTATAAGTAAGGAGAAGCCCAGCATCAAAATGCTGCTGTTTCTAGCTCATGAACAATATTCTTTGTGTAAAATAAGTTATGCACTTTACTTGTTCTTTTCCCCTTTTATGTTCCTTCTTTTCTAGTGCTCACATGGGCCACAAAAAGTTCCTATATGTATGAAGTTTTCAAAACTCATTGCTGACAGAAAACTGAAGTGAGGGGTAGGTACTGACTTCTTCTGGTTGTAGAACTGGATCCCAAATGCTTGTGCCAGCTGCTGACAAAACTAGGCACAGTAATGAATGGGCCCTGGGAAGCTGAGCCATAAGAGCTGAAGCCTTCAAAGGTCCCTGCCTATGGCAGTGGGGTTGGAACTAGATGATCTTTAAGGTCCCTTCCAACCCAAGCTATTCTATGATTCTATGTTTTCTTTTTGTTTAGATTACTGCAGGATTTTTTTCTCCATAATCAAGTTTTTGTACAATATAGCATTGGCCATTTATTTTTAAGAAGTATATAGAAATACGTAATGGATTTCTTTGAATGTAGCATCTGTAACAGAAAGAGGTCAGTCTTGTCAAGCTTCTCCCAGTGGATGAATTTACAAGAAGGCTTGGAAGACTGATTATTACTTCAGGTAATACTGCTGACATTAAACAAGAGTTAGTATGTGTGTGTACAGATGCTTGCAGTCTTTCAAGCTGGCCCCAGTGAAACTCAAGATTGCTGCAGGTCTGTTGTTAGGTTTTCCTGGGACTGTAAGGAGAGGGAAAGCAGAGCAGAATGTCTTCTGGCTCGTTTGAAATTGTCTATCTCTGCCTTGCCAGACCTGGAGCAGCCTTCTCTGGTAGACCTCTCTTCTAGCAGGGAGATGCCAACCTCAACTATTATGTGATTCTTTGTCAAATTATCTGCAGACTTGGAGTTTCCTGTAGCCAGGTGACAAAAGGAATTTGAACTTGGCATTAAGGAGAAAAAAATGTGTTTTGAAATGGGATCCAGCAGCAAGTCTGGCATTGATGGAGATCTGTTCTAATTGAATATGAAAACAGTAATCAAAAAGAATTCAAAGTACTTTAAAAAGTTATTTCATTTTAAATATTTGAGGACACATGTAGCTGTTGGCTATATGTGCATGTGCTCCAGAAATGAGATATTGTCACTTGCATAGATAATCATTGCTTTTTTGCAAAGACTATCAAGATCAAAAGAATATCCAGATACCTTTTGTTAGACATTTAGATTATTCAGAGCATGTCACAAAAGGATATAGTGTCTGAAACTGGATTTTTTTTTTTATAAACAGAGAAAAAAATATTATAACCCTTCAGCAGCTAATTCTATCCTCAATTGTGAAGATGTGAGTTAAAAGTAAAAACCTGAAGTTTCTGTTTCATAATGGCTTCAGAGGTGCTAGATACTTTATCTGCAATTGCTGTCACATTGATAGCCTAAGGCTTGGTAAACTTTGGAATACTGTTTGATGTTTCATGAGATAATTTTTTACAACAGTTCCTGATGCCTTTCTGTTCCATTAGCTCTTAGCCATCTGTTGCTTTGATTACACTATTATAGGGAATAAGTGTTTTGGCAGGCTGTTTAGCTGTGTTGAGAAATCTTGTTTCTTTGCTTTCTAGTATTTTATTGCTGCTGTTTCATTCTCTTTCTCCTTCTTAACCTTCATAGTGCAATGCTTCTTGTTATGTATTTCTTATTATTGTATGAAACACAAGTCTGACCTAATTTGAGGACATTATGAGATTTATGGCCATTCTTTGTTGTTGTTTTCCTTTCCTGAGAAAGTCCTTCTACCAAAAGAAGTTGTGTATTTCAAACATGGGCTGACAGAAGGTAAATATTCTAATCTAACCATATTTAAGTGTTTAGCTTTGGGATTCTTGACTCTTACAGCTTAAAATGTGGTTTTCTAAGGTTCTGACCAACGTGTTATGTCAGTATCACCTTCTGTAGAAAATTATAACATCTTAACCTCTTGCTCTTCTCAATACTGCAAAGGTTAAACTGGGAAGAATTGGAAGATCATTAGAAATAAGTCTCTATTCTCTGGCTTTATGTTGTCAGTTTGACCTTTTCATTTATTGCTCAGATTTTGAAGATGAACAAGAGCAAAAGACAGATGGGATGATAATGAACATAGAGACATGCTTCCATAAGTAGCTTCATTTTTAGGAGATGTGATATACCAATTAATTTTTTTAAGGCATGGACTTCTGGAAATTAAATAAAACACCATTTTTAGACTGCAGCTGAATTTCATTGGCATTTAATCCTACTTTTAGTTTTTTTGCAGGTTTTTTTTGCAATTAAAATAGCTGAGTAAAACTGCAAAGCAAGTATTCCAGCAATTCTCAGTAAAGTATTCAGTTCAACTCAGTAGGTCATTTTGCCTTTGCCGTATCTGAGGTGGCTGAATTTCCTTCACTGCTTTTCCTCTTGACTTCTTTAAACTGAATTGCAACTTTTTTTCTGGAGTAACTTGTCTCTTTTTTCACTTTTGGTGTCTGGAAGAGATGACTAAGAACTATTTGGTGTTGGCAGCTGCAAATTCTTCCTTAATCTCTTTGTCTTCAAGTAGCAGAACTTGTCTTTAAGCCTAGTAACCTTTTTTATGGAAAAATTCTTTGAAGGAGGCAGTATGTTGTGAAGGTATCAAGAGGGGAGAAGAAGTATATACCATAAATGAAGATCTCACTGGGGATTTTCAGCTTACCACAGGAGTCTTTTTTGGGTTAACTGACTTTGTAAAGCTGCAGTATGTTGGGAATTGCAGCTGTTGTTCTCTACAGACAAAATGAGTTGTATGAAGTAAATGTAGTAAAGTAATTGGTTTTGTTTCCAGTAAGGCAAATCAACTTTCCAATGAAATTATTGCTAAGTGCCAGTCAAAGATGTTCAGAAGTATCATTCTGGAAACTGATTTGGCATTTACCTTGGAAAGACTGCAGTAATCTTTGGTATTCCCTGACAGAGAATATATATTAATTTACAAGTTGGTTATTTTTATGTGTGTCCAATTTCTAGGGTTATTATATTTTAATGCTGATTCTTTCTTGATAAGTAGATAATGTTGTGGGTTTTTTCAAAATATTATTCATGATATTTCTTACTTGCTACATTCTCTGACCACTCTGAAGTGATACCTGCACTATTTAAGCAAGTCATTCTTCAGCCAAGCAATCATAGAATCATAGAATAGTTTGGGTTGGAAGGGACCTTAAAGATCATCGAGTTCCAACCCCCCTCCCCATAGGCAGGGACACCTTCCACTAGACCAGGCTGCCCAGTGCCTTGTCCAGCCTAGTCTTGAACACCTCCAGAGAGGGGGCATCCACAACCTCTCTGGGCAACCTGTTCCAGTATTTCACCACCCTCACTGT
>VZTY01023082.1:0-60561 GCA_013400935.1 Turnix velox | reverse complement strand
CCTGGGTTGCATCAAGAGGAGTGTGACCAGCAGGTCAAGAGAGGTGATTTTACCCCTCTACTCGGCACTGGTGAGACCCCACCTGGAGTATTGCGTCCAGTTCTGGAGCCCTCAACACAGGAAGGACATTGAGCTGTTGGAGAGGGTACAGAGAAGGGCCACGAAGATGATCAAAGGGTTGGAGCAACTGCCCTATGAGGACAGGCTGAAGGAGTTGGGGTTGTTCAGCCTGGAGAAGAGAAGGCTCAGAGGGGACCTTATAGTAACTTATCAATACCTGAGGGGGTTCTACAGAAAGGCAGGGGAAGGAATTTTTAACATAACATCAGATGGGAGGACTAGAAACAATGGATATAAATTAGACGGGGATAGATTTAGACTAGACATAAGGAAGAAATTCTTTACAGTGAGGGTGGTGAAACACTGGAACAGGCTGCCCAGGGAGGTTGTGGATGCCCCCTCTCTGGAGGTGTTTAAAGCCAGGCTGGACAAGGCACTGGGCAGCCTGGTCTAGTGGGAGGTGTCCCTGCCTATGGGGAGGGGGGTTGGAACTCGATGATCTTTAAGGTCCCTTCCAACCCAAACTATTCTATGATTCTATGATTCTATGATTCTACTTTCTCTCCATTCTGTTTCTTCCTTCCTTCTTCATTGTTCCCCATCCTCTTCCCATTTGTAATTTCTCTCTCTTGTTCATTCTGTCCCTGAATTCCCTCCTTGCATTATACTACCCCTCATTTTCTGAAATCCCATTAATCTTCCAGTTTTTATGGCTTAGTTTCCCACCTCCACAAGCACACCCACAGGATGCTTAGAAATTTTACAGCATACTCAGTTGTCAAAAAACTACATCTATGAGTCCCAGACCCACAATACTATCTGGGGATGCTCACTAACTCCCACATTGTTTGGAAAAAGAAACTGGTACAGTTAGTGTAAGGTCTGTAAACCATAATACATGGCTTTTCACTAAACTTGGAAGCTCCTCATTGGAGTTGGGGTGGGAGATGGCATTTGGCTTTTTTGCTTCAGCTATGGTTCTAGTCTTTGGATAAACCCTGGAAAAACTTTCATGAATTGTGTACTTAGAGTCCTGTGACCTCTGAAACATTAGATTTAAGGAGAATGAGCTGTTTATTAAGGAATCAGAAAGCTAGTTGCAGTAGGTGGATGTACCAACAAGTGCATCTTCAACACAGCAGCTGTATCAGAGCTTTACTTCTGTGCTACCAGTGCACATTCTCCACACTTGAGAGGCAGATGATCGTACCCATTTGATTTGCCTCTGGAGCATCTGCCTGAAAGAATTATGACCTGGCGAGGATGAAGTAGAGTTGCATTGATCTTGTAGCAGCTCCTGCCAGTGTTGGTGGCTGCTGCAGCCACCAGCAGGAGGAGCACAATGGGGCTGGGACTGGATCTCACAGGCAGAGTAGTGCTGAAGTGGTGTTTCTATTAGGACGTGCCTGTGGTATCAAATGCACATGTCCAGTCTGGGTGCCAGGATTTCTGCCAGACCATGTTCTTTACTCTTGGTAGAAGTCACTAAAAAAAATGACAGAAGGCAACATTTCTAATGTGTGTATGATCAACTGATCAACCCCTACTCTAACTGCCTGTGAATGCTAAATAAAAAAGCAGTATTGAGTGTATAGATGACAGTGCTTAATTTCCCAAGGCAATAATTTGCAGCTTCTCTCTTGCTAAGTAGTACCCATGCCAGTGTTTAGCATTGCTCAGTGGAATTATCATCAGATTTCATCTCAATCAAATGGCTCTTCAGCAATGGACCTGAACAGTTTTTTAATAGTTTCCACTCTCCTGTACTTTTGAAAAAATGTGACCAGTACAGAGACATGTGAGCTTTTATTTTTTGCAGGCTTTGGAGATGATTGCTTTATTACCTTATGCTCTTAATTCTGCTGTGGGGAAGATGAAGTTTTTTGTCAGACTTAGAAATGGAAATGTAGAAGTTCAGGCTTAAATTATGAACTAGTCAGTAGTAGGGGCTTGACCTACTTACCTCTGCTTGTCATTGGTTAGTATTTTTTTAAGACCATCACATGTAATTAACTTTGGCATGTAAATGACAGTAGTGCAAGATACCATGTGTTACAACTATATTACTAGCTACACCTTAGCTGAATATAGCTCAGTAACTTGCTCAGTAAAATGATGTCTCACCATGGATTAAAACCCCCTATAATACAATTAAAGTTCATGGTTATTTTTTAAATTCATGTTTCTCTAGAATCCTACCCAAGTGGGAACTGCTCTTCAGGTTTTCCATAACCTTGGAACTCTAAAGGATACCATAGCTAATGTGGTGGATGGGTACTGCACAGTCCTGGAGGAGAACATAAAAAATGCTTTGGATATCAAAGTATTGACCCAACCATCTCAAACTGGTACAAGAGGTATGTAACTTATTTTACAGGGAATGATAACTGATTTTTTTTTCAGAAGTACTGTATATTGTGAAATAGAAGAAACTCTCACATCCAAGCCTGTTATAGGGGTATGCCTTACTTATTTTTACCAGTGAAGGATAGAAGTAACTAGTAGGTGTCTTGGAAATCATCTAATGGAAAGCCAAAACTAAATCTGTCTGTTATTTGGCTCAAGTGTTTTCTTTTTTCCCTTCTCACCTCCTCCATTTTCCAATCTTACCCAAAAAATTGTCTTCATGAGCTTACGACTTTGCACCATTTTCTTACCAGCTTTTCATGGGAAGTTGCATCCAAATTCTGCTTTCATTTTCTGTGTGGGAGAATCAGGGGTAGAAATCATTTGCAAGCAGTAGAACAAGCCTGAAACTGGCTGTAATTCTTTTGTCAGTTGGAACTTGTTTCAAAGTCAATATGTAGGAATGCTGCACTAATCAACATTTATTTCCCATGTATTAGCTCAATGACACAGAGGAAGTGGATGGGCAGACAAATTTCAAATTAGGCAATTATGAAAATAGAAAACTCCTGTAAAATAACATTTGCAGGAAGCTGAGGGCCTAAAACCACTATCATGAGCATAACAAAGAAATGCAACCCCTCTCAAGGAAAATTATGGTTTAGAGGCTGCATATTGGAATATTCCTTTTTTTAGTAGTTTACTTATACCTTTAAATCCTGACCTGGCAATACTTGTGTCTTTCACAGCTTCTGTCACATCCTGCAGCAGTGCTAGTGGCCATTACCTTTATTGTTTCTGTGGAAGTCTGAACTGGCAGGGTGGGTGACACAAACACTGAAGTATCCCCACTGAACTGCACAGTTTAGTTGACTTCAGGAGAGCTAAGGCCATTCACAAAACTCTGTTTTGAAGCTATTTTAGGCTGCTTTGGGTTTTATTTTGGAAAAAAGTCTTACATCAGAGAGCACAGAGGTGTATATTTGTAAAATTTTAATTTTCACACATGAAAGCTGAAGTGTGCTTCTCTGTGTTCTTAAAAATCATTTAGGTGGCCCTGGCAGAGCTGCCATGCCAACACCTGGGAACACCGCAGCTTTTCGGGCAGCCCTCTGGACAAACATGGAGAAACTCATGGATCAGATTTGTGCTGCTTGTGGACAGGTACTCAGCAGCCAATTCCTGTTTGTCTTTTAATGAAATTTTGTATGTAAAGTATTAGATGCCACTTTTCCTTTCAACAATCTTTTCTTACAGGTGCAGCATTTGCAAAAAGTATTGACAAAGAAAAGAGATCCTGTCTCGCATGTCTGCTTCATAGAGGAAATAGTTAAGGTAAAATTTTAATTTAGCGCAATGTGCTTTACTAATTCTGTTAGCAAAATGGGATAAGCGAATGATTTGTTTACAATTTTACAGTACTATAAAAATTTTGTAATTAAATTAATAGGAAAGGGTTGAAAGTCAAACTAACATTGGAAACTATGATCTTTGGATCACATTTGTAGGGTGTCAGCATATTCCTTTTATAATAATTATTTTTGTCTTTAAAGGGAGCTGAAAAGGCACCATTGTCAGTTTTTATTACTGATCATTAATGTCATTCCATAAAATACTGTGTGATTTGAGTAATTAATTAAGTCTGTTAGTTTGCATAGGAGAATATGTCTTCATCTAATGCTTTCAGCCATCTGTTTCTCTACTTCTTGGCATTTTCTTCCTTGAAAAATAATCAAGGCTGTTCTTTTGAATACCTATTCTTTTCCATTCAATCGCATTGTTTTCTATTCAGATTTGGAATAATTTGATTAATGGTCTCTCTGAGTGTTCAGAACAGAATTACTGAAGCTATCTCATCTACCTTAGATGAGAAGAAACAAAAACAATAGATGTGTTTATGCAGACATCTCCTTTTCCAAGCATATGGCTGGATTTTTAATTTCCTTGAATTTAATTTTTGAAATATGTTGGGGAAGCTCTTCATATGCAAATGCGATCTTCTCAACAGTGAAAGTAAATAATAAAGGTTAAATGCAGCATTTAAGTTTATCTCTCTGTTAAGCCTGTCTCCAAAAGATGTTGCACACACTTTCACTTTCCTCTGAGGCACTTCAAGCTTTCTTATGTTGTAAAAAATGAAAAAAAAAAAAAACAACCAGAAAACACATCAAAATGTTTACAAACTTTTAGTGTATTTTCTTCATTAGAAGTTTGATTTGGAAAAAGAAATCTGTTCCTGCCTGGGTGGACATCTTCCATAGAACAGCATGATTAAGGAGAAACATGGAAACCTAGAGACAGAAGGAAGAACTCTGGAAGGCTCAAAAACAGTTTGCATGGAGAAGGGAGCTTTCATAAATGAGCTTTCAGTGCTCTTGGGTGACTTCTGCCCTGAGCCTGTGCTTCTCACTTTCAGTCTTCCTTTCTCTAGAATAGCACTTGAAAAGGGAATAGGGGTTTTCCCAGTTGTCAAGGATGATAATAAAGGAAAGCCAAAGGAAATCTTTTATCATCCTGTAGAATAAATGAACAGAGAAAATGAATCTCAGTAGAAGCTAGATGCAGAGTAAAGAAAAACTCATTAGAAAATAAAAAACTTTTCATTTGTCATATGCTCAGCATGTTCTTTGATCCCTTCTCTCCCTTAGACTTCATACTGCAGGATTACACCTAAGTGACATAGTGTATTTCACTAATAAAATCTATGTTAGTTGCTATTCAGCAAGTGTTTTGGTGTGATATAGCACCAAGCTGGACAGTTGTCATACTGCTAAGGGAGTATTGGTATGACCTGAGTTGATCAAAACTCGCTCAGCATGATGTGGTACCACTGGCAGTATTGATGTTTTACTTTCTTCTTACCTGAGATGGTTCAGTGCAGTGCAGTGTTTTTCTTGGCCCTTCCCATAGTTATATTATTCTAGTGTCTCTTGAAAAAATATGGCACCTCTTCTTTAGACAACACCAGACAAATGTGAGGTGCTGCTGGAATTAGGGCTGTGTGGGAGAACTTTAATTGGTGTGTACACTGAAAGGATATTTAAGGAAGAAATAGGTATTTTTCCATTTACTGATGAAGATTCCATCTTGTATTAAAGTAAATAGAACCAACATGCAGTAGGTGTTTTGGAGAGGGAGAAAAGTTGGATTTTCCTTATTGTATTAAATTTCATTAAGAAATGGAGCAAAAGAACAAAACAAACTAAAGGTATTAACATTATACCCATTCACTAGGGCAGCATGCCCACGCCAGAAGATCCAAATCATCCACTCTCTATAGTCTGTGCACTAATTACTGTTACTGATGTCAACATTATTATTATAGTCATCTTCTGCAGCAGCTGCAGTACCATTTTGCCTGTCCATCTGCTTCCTTGTTTTGATTACTGCAGTGCAAGTATCATCTTAAGAGAGGAGGAGACCCAGCCCTTTTAAAGCACAAGTCCTTTAATAGCAAGGAAGCTACTTGCCTGGGCTTTTTTAATCATTCCCTTTTATTCCATGGGGGATTTTTGTCTTCTTTACAGATAGCATAGCCTGCATTTTTTCTGATTTTTTATTAGGATCTCAAACGTGTACTTTCTGACCTGTTACCATAATAATATTTAATAGTGTTGTATCATGTCATATCCAAAAATGTCATTTTAAAAGCTGTAACTAATTAATTAAAGGATTCACAAAACCAGCCTATTAAAAAAAAAAAAAACAAACAGGAAAAAACCAAAAAATTTACAGATGGAAAAACTGAGGCACAAAACTTGTGAGATTTATAAATACTAGGGATCTGTAGCAGAGTGATGACAGTACCTGCATCTTTTCTATGCTGGGGTTTCAGTTAATTTCAAATTTTTTCCACCAATTTGAAGTTCTGGATTTTGATATTTTCTTTGCCTCAATAAGTCTGTTTATTCACAATAAATGAATGCAGTTTTGAAAAGAACTCATGCACTGAAGACATTGCAAAAGTTGTTGCATTTTCTGCTAGTAAGGGATTATAGATTCATTATTAAGCTCTAAATATTAAAATTGAAGATTTCATTTTCAGAAATATTTAAAGGACAAATCTATTTCTTATAAAAGTGAATGGACTTTTTTGTGGTTTTATCTAAGAAAAAAGGCCTTTAATGACTAGAAATTTTTTTGCCCAAATAATTTAGGATTCAGTTTCTAGTTTTACGGGAAATTAAGAGATTCAGTTTTATGCATTTTTTTTTAAATGTAGGGTTATTGTTTTTATAATGTTAGGGTAAAAACTGAAATTAAAAATAAGATTTAAATAATGTAAAATTGGTATTTTTGTTCACCTAATGACTGGTTATTTATATCACTTCTTTCAATTGCTTAATCCAACTTCAGTGAGCTAATAGGTTACTCCAGTTTATTCTGCTGCATTGCTTCTCTCTTTCAATGTGTAGTGACTAATCCTGCCTCAGCTGCTGTAATACCTAAACTACAATTGACTTTGGTGTAAGTCACAGTAGAACATACCTTTCTGTGACAACCAGCTTCCTAATTAGAGATATGAATCCTTCTGAGCCCCTTGTAAAAGAATTGAAAATGATCTCTGATCCTCATCTATTTTGGGTCCTTCACTCCTACATAGGCATCAGCAAACAGTTCTGCCAAGTGGGAAGCAGCCTTAAAGACAGGAAATAATTTTGTAGGGGAGTTCTGTGGTGGATGGGCTAGGGTTTCTCTGCTGGACAGAAGGGTGCTCCCTTTGAGAAGGCAGATCTGCCCTTGATTGCCTTTGATCTGCTGGTGTCCTGCTTGTTAGCAGCTAAGGCACACTCCAAATTCTTCAAACTCTGTCGTTTACGTAAGCCGCAGTGTAAAAATAAGGGAGCTGAGAGTTCTAAGGAGTGTTATTATGTACTTCATGGAGGGCTCTTATCATTGCCTTTCCTGGTGAATGTTTGATGAGTAAGCAGGCTATTTTCCTGAGTTGACAACACTGGAAATATGAGGTGTTAACGATACAGAAGGAAATGTCCTCATCATTACATAAGATAAAGAAAATGTAAGATATTAATGTTTATTGCCTAAAGTATACTTCCATTTCACCTTCTTCTTTCTCCTTCCCATCCAAATGTGGTAAAAAATGTTGCTGCATTGAAATTATTCACATCTAACATCACTTATTCACATCCAGTTGACCAAGTGGAAAAAATTGAAAAATAATCAAATTACTGCTTTATGTGAGTTCAGAAAATAACCTGGTTTTCACCTATTGTGACAACGATGTTATTTATTTTCCAGTATAGTTTTGTAAAAACAGAGTTGGATTACTTACACGTCATTTCTACTGCATTTCCTGTTCATTATTTAAACAACAACAAGGTACTTTATAGAGATCTAAACAGATTTTTGATTCCCAGAATACAATCTTAATTTCAGACATACAGATTGTCCCATTGAATGCAGATGCAAGATTTTTGAGGCCACTCTTCAAAACCAGAAAACTTTCACCAGTTAAAGATCCTATCCAAATTCTAGTTTTGAGTGGATCAGTGTGTCTGGAGAGCTATGCTGAGTGTAGTTTGGTTCTGATTTACATGGGAGGGTCAAAGCCTGTGCAGTGGTTTTCTAATGACACCATATATTCTTTAGAACTCCATTTCTGTTTCTCTGACAGAAATGTTCAGCAGTAAATAAAAGGAATGGTGTGGAGCCTGTGTGAGTTAGTATGTTATAATGACCTTTGTCCTGTTTCGCTTCTGGTTTGTTGAGATTTGTGCAAATTGCACTTCAGTGATGATGAAAAATTATTAAGGCAGTTGGTTTTCAGTCAGCTTGCTATTAAAAAAAAAAAAAGCATTTACCAGAAGTGCCACCTTTTATCATTGTACTTGTCAATCTTACTTGAAAAACTAGGGGTTGGGTGGACATGGTAACGAAGCACCAGTTCATCTGTGGACAGGGAATGGAGTAGTCAAGGTGAAAGTGTAGTTTGCATTGCTGCTGTACATGCTAAATCAGTTCTATGGATAGAAGAAAGCTGTCAGGTCCCTTGGGTAGCTACTGGCTTTTGGAAACACCAAGTTCATTTACTTGCAGTTGATGCATATCTTGCAGGAATATGGGAAGATTAATTAATGTTTTAAGTAGTTTTGAAGATGTAGGTCACTGTTTATGACCTAAGTGTTTTTGTTCCTTGCAAATCAGTTTTTCTGAGGAATCACTTTAGAATTCTGATGTTCTAATTGGGAAAATACATAGTCTTGAATTTATTTGCTAGTTTGGAAGTTTATATTTTTGGAAAAAACCCTAGATTTTTGGGGGGGTTTTGGCAGCAGCATAAAGAGAGCTTTTTAAAATGTTGCACTACTGCAACTTTAGAAACTCTTACACCTTAAGTATAAACCAATCAACTCTGTAGTGAAATTCTATGCCCTGCAGTAAAACAACAAAATCAAGGTAATTTTTAAAATCATGATATAATTTATTGACGTCTGCTCATCCGCAATGTGGGCAACATTAGAAATTTAAATGCACTGTTCTTTTTAAAAACTTAATCGTGACTACTTTGAGAAAATAGAAAAGAGTTATTGAAAACACATTGAGAATTTGTCTGTTTCTTTACTGATTAATTGCACCACTGAGGATGATAGCTTTTTGTTCACAGTCTAACATTTGGCGATCATGTTGCTATAGAAATAGTGAAAATAGATTTCCTTATTTCTGTATCTTGCTGTACAAAATTGATAAACGGTTCACATTGTTGCTTTATTGGTGGAAGAAATATTTAGGCTGTCCTTTAAGCGTCTTCTGTTTTTAGAGCAACGTTCTCAAGTCCCGTATTTCTTTATGGCAGAGCCTTTGATTACAGATAGAAAACACTGTATGTATTAGTATGCAAAGCCTGATTTCAGCAGCCTGCAGCAACTAGCTGCATGGTGATATTCACTATATTGTTTTACATTTCAAAGAGGCTTCACAATAAAGATGTTTTTCACATTCTACTCAAAGTATCAGAATTTCTACAGAGAAAAAGAAGTTGGATGCAATTGTCATGAAGTAGGAGCCAGTTCAGAATCACTGGGTCAGATTTATTATTTGAATGTTCAAAGAGCTATTTTAGACACACACAAATATGATAATTCACAGATGGGAAATTATACTCATTAAGTTCTAAATTTACAGTGTGGAGGAAAGACACATTTGTAAAAATAAATATATGCCTTCTCAGCATCTTGCATTTTTGTCTAGTACTGAATAAGGGGGCACTTTCATTCTCATTCCTTGAACTTAGATTTAATGTTGAATGCTTATAGTAAGAACAGAGCTCAAGACATTTCACTTCAGTAATGGCAAAGTCAATTAGTAGTTTGGTATGTTTTTTAAAAATGAGGTAATCTGTCCTGTTTTTATGTTTGAGAAGGCTTTGAATCAGTTTTCTGGGCTGCAGCATTAATATTATTGTAGAGTAACAGTGAATACAGATCTCCAAATATCTTTGCTCTTGTGGCATTGATACTCAGCCCACTGTTGTTCAATGGTTTATTGACTTAGTATTAGCTATTACTGAGCCTGTCTTATACTTTTTGAACTGTGAAATCAAGTCACGGATTCTAGCACATGGATCCTGTCAGCTTGTGTTTTTTTCCATTAAAGATAATCTTGTAATCCTGTAAACAGGGAATATTAATCTAAATTTCCAATCTATACAGGGAAGTAATAATGTCGCTTCACAGCGATAAGGAGTCTGCATGCAAGCTATAATGCAATGCACGAGTGATATAGAGACTACAGAAAAAAAAAAAGAATATCAAAATATAAGAGTTTTTGCCCCCGTTCATTCCATAGGAGTAAAAGAATGCTGATCTGAGTCCTTCCCTTGCCACCAGTCACTGCACAGTGGATGGTTGAATCTGCAGATCGATTCAGTTGCACTGTGTGCTGCAATAGGATTCTTTCTGAAGGGGTTGTTCATGAATGACCAGGACCAGAGAGTGATGATCAGTGGCACAAGGTCTAGCTGGGGTCAGTAATTAGTGGTGTACTCCAGGGGTCTATATGGAGTCCAATCCAAATCAATACCTTCATTAGTGACCTGGATGATGTGGCAAAGTGTACCTTCAGCATGTTGGTGGTGACACAAAACATTTAGGAGTGCCTGATGCTTCAGAGTGTCATGCTGCCATCCTTCTGGACATTGACAGTTTGGAGAAATGGAATAACAGGACCCTCATGTAATTCAGCGAGAAGTGCAAAGTTCTTAGGGATGTTACGGATTCTTCATAGAATCATAGAATAGTTTGGGTTGGAAGGGACCTTAAAGATCATCAAGTTCCAACCCCTCTGCCATAGGCAGGGACACCTCCCACTACATCAGGCTGCTCAGTGCTTTGTCCAGCCTGGCCTTGAACACCTCCAGAGAGGCGGCATCCACAACCTCTCTGGGCAACCTTTTCCAGTATTTCACTACCCTCACTGTAAAGAATTTCTTTCTTATATCTAGCCTGAGTCTACCCTCTTCCAATTTACATCTGTTATTTCTAGTCCTCCCATCACATATCTTATTAGAATGTCCTACCCCTGCCTTTCTGTAGGCTCCCTTCAGATATTGATAAGTTACTGTGAGGTCCCGCCCTGAGCAGTCTCTTCTCCAGGCTGAACAACCCCAACTCCTTTAAGCCTGTCTTCATAAGGCAGTTGCTCTAGCCCTTTGATCAACTTCATGGCCCTCCTCTGGACCTGCTCCAACAGCTCAATGTCCTTCTTGTGTTGAGGACTCTAGAACTGGACACCCTACTCCAGGTGGGGTCTCACCAGAGCTGAGTAGAGGGGCAAAATCACCTCTCTGGACCTGCTGGTCACACTCCTCTTGATGCAAGCCAGGATTTGGTTGGCCTTTTTGGCTGCAAGTGCGCACTGGTGGCTCGTGTTGATTTTGTCATCAGCTGAATCCTTAGAAGTACACAAAAAACACTGACACAGTCTTGGCTTGCTGGGTCTTGGTGACCTTACTTATGCAGGGAGTTGGCAGCTGGTTTGAATTTAGCATCTCCTAAACATACACCTTTCCTGTCCTAGACTAGCAAAAGCATTAAATTTTTGCAATAGATTTTCACTCTTGCTATTCTTGTATTATCAGGGCAAGACTCTAGTTTATTAGTTTGCAACAGAGAGCAGGATGAACTAGTAATGGCCAGATGTTTCCTGGCACTGTTGTTAGGTGGTATTATCACGTTTCTAATGGTTTTATCTAAAAACCCCTCTGTTAATAAGGAATTTGCATAGTATTACTGTCTATGCAGAGTACTGACAATAGTAACTTTATATTGAAAGTTGAAGCTAAATATTCATACAAGGTTGCTAATTGTTGATTATGGCCCTGATTCAGCAAAGTGCTGAAACCCAAATTCCATATAAATAAGGTACACCATGGAATTCAGACTGCCTGCATCTATTATTCTAATAATGGTAAACTTTGTTGAATTATGGCTTATGCTGATGCTTTTTGTCCAGTTCACGTCCACAATAAAGCAAGCTCTACTATTGAAAAAAATTGTTGCCATTTGTGTTCTAGCCCACTGGACATATTTTATCTGATTTATGTATGTAATTTCCACGAGCAAGTAATTCCTGTGTGAATAGTATATATGACTGAGTACCAGATTTTTAAACAGTATGAAAAAAGACATAATTGTAGCAAATAGTCCAGACAGTAATGTGATTGTTGTGTTTTTCCATTTTACTCTACACAGATGCAAGTGGATTCACTAGGAATAATATTTTCAGAAGCAGCCAAGTGCTTATAGTTGTTTGTGTTTTTGTGTTTTGAAAACATCTTTGTATTCCCCTGGCTCTGGCCAGCTGTCCAGCAGGTCAGAATGGCAGAGGGTTGCCCTAGTTTGTGTTGCTGGGCAGTTGCTCAGATAATTTCTAGCAGCAAAGAATGGACAAGAGGAAGACAGACAGAAGCTGTCCTCTGCCCGAAGAGCTGCAGAGGGGCTTCTATATGGTCTGTGTGCCTGCTCAGCTCTGTCACTTATGGACAATAAAGTGGTCACAGGGTGAGGAATAGCCACAGTGATATCTTTAATTCCTTGTGTGGATTGATAGTTTATTATTTCATGCAAGTGTAGTTTAGATATACAAGCATTGGCACAGGAGATCTTAATGAAAAAATAGTTCAGTGGCTGATTTTAAGCTCACAACCATTTTGTAGTGGTGCAAAGTATGATTTATGTATGGATTTTCTCTGCTGTGAGATCAAAAGTAAGCTGCAAACAGATAGTACCGTCTCTTCAAAAGTGATGACTTAAATGCATCTGCTTTGAGGGGAAAATCCTATTTTGCCATTATAGTCCTACTGTTGCTTATAATTAATATTCATGGATTAATTCACTTTCATTCTATAATGATGAAATTATGTATGTCAGCCTGAATCTTACCTATTCTGAGTTTTGGATAACATCAAGTACAGTTAAGGTTCTTTAGTTGAAGAATGAACATATTGCCTGAAAAGAGAAAATAGCACTCTATTATATGCTAAAGTGCAATAATTTCCTTCTGAGAGGCTATAATTGATGTGTGGATGCTTTATGTTTTTATGCATATTTATGCAGTATGCTCCTGAAACAGTTATACTCCACATAATAAAAATGCAGCCACCTCTCTTAACTTCCAAAGTTTAAGTGTTTCCTATGTTACTAAACACATAAAGCGATGAGAGGGAAGTATGACAGAATGGTGACCTTTTTCCAGAGTTGTTGGTTATAGAATAGGAAGCTGTTGGAAGATGATTGCCACAGAACTGAAAAGATAATCGGATGCAGTTCATTACTCATCTTGTCAGCTGCTCCTGCTACAAGGGATTGTATCACAAGATGTTAATCTGCTTGTGACTACATTTCAAAGCAAGCATTTTTATTTTTGAGAGGGTGTAAGTAATTTCACATCTTTCAGATTTATTTCATTTTCGGAAGCAAAAGAAATGGAAAATTCCCAATTCAAACTCTCAGAATATTAATTGATAAAAATATTACTATGTCCTTGTGGGTTCAGTTACAAAAATATGATGATACTCTGCAAAAAGCTGTTTAACAGCAGAAATTGTTCATTTTAAGCTGATGATGGGGTTGTGTATTCCTTGAATAGTGGAAGTTAGCTTGCTAGCATGCTTCAGTGTTTACTGCGGTGTTTATTTGCAAGACAAGTAATAGGCACAAGACTGATTTGCACCAAGAATCCCCTCTACACATTGAATCGTTGTCATGGATGTACGCAGTGCTCCCATACATTGTCTGCCTGTGAGAATATTTGGTGTACAAGTGTAGAGGAGGACCAAATTCATTACTTACACTGTACAGATGGGAAGATGACAGCAATGCAATTTTAGCTTGATGACATTTTCTGAAAATGAAAGGCCCAAAAGAGCAGTTACTTTCTGATACTGTGGGACGTGGCTCATGGAAACATTCCATTAGAATATGGTGATCCAGTAAATTTGCTGCATGCATTTCAGGCAAGCAGTAATGCTGTTTCCTCTTCCACCTTCATCCTGCTTATCTTAAGTCTTTTAAGTTGTCCAGTACAAGGAGATGGACATTCATTTAATATCCTATTAAGAGTAATTTTGTTACTCGTTTAGTGTAATTTTCTATATTGCACATTATCTGCGGGACTAGGAATAGCAGATGTAAATTAGAAAGGGGGAGATTCAGGCTAGATATAAGAAAGAAATTCTTTACAGTGAAGGTGGTGAAACACTGGAACAGGTTGCCCAGAGAGGCTGTGGATGCCCCCTCTCTGGAGGTGTTTAAGGCCAGGCTGGACAAAGCACTGAGCAGCCTGATCTAATGGGAGGTGTCCCTGCCTATCGCAGGGGGGCTGGAACTTGATGATCTTAAAGGTCCCTTCCAACTCAAACTATTCTATATTTTAACTATTTAAATTATAATTTTGACTGTGGTCTACAGATGAAATCTCTATTAAAATACATGATTTTGAAAAATAAGGTTGAGATACTTAGAAATCCTTAACAAGATAATCTAATGTATAAGCAAAAGTAATAAAAAAAATTAAGCAAAATAAATAAATGGTTTATGGATGCTCATGGTTGCATATGTCTCTTTTTAGTTCAACCAAAGTGTGTAATGCTAATGCCTTGCTGTAGTCCAATTTTGGTAGCTACAGTCCACCCACTTAAATACCCCCTGATATATGCGTAGGCAATGGTATCCTCTAGTTCCTGCCACAGGTTCTTACATGGTCGTTTGTGTGCTATTAATCAGCAGCTATTTTTCACCTCCAAAGTGACTGTATCTCAACCCTGGAGAAAGTAAAATATCCTATCTTGCCTTATACAGGCTACCAGTAATGACTCCTTAAATTATTGGTTTTAGTTGGTAAAAAAACGGGGACATTAATAATTTTTTCTCCTAAACATTTTTTGACTGAGTAGTCAGTCAGTACAAAATGTTATTTGAATTTTTCATGTAGCTTTTCCCCTCTGTTTCTCCTCATATAAATAATAGCTGAGACATTTGGGCCTTCTTCACTCCTAAATTCTGGTACAGTTAATGAACATCATTTGCCTAGGTCAGAAGACCAAAGTTAATGAGCCAAATTTTAATTAGTATAGCCATGGTTACTATGTAAATGTTTACATGAATTCATATGTATACATGTCTGACTTTACATTATATATGTTCATGTATCGTATATACAAAAATTATGTATTTTCACAAAAACATTAAATGTCATCACATGAATGTTACTGTCATTTGTCACCATGTCAGTTAAGACAGAAGTGTTGATGTGGAGGGACTACAGGCAAGTTTGCTTTGAAGACCCTTTAGTCACTGCATTTGCGGCTGAGACTGTGAGAGAGGGTGTAGATGATTGTAAGAGAAATGAAAAAAAAAAGTTGTTTGAAAGTGCTCTGTAAGTATTTTTCTACCTCCATTAGATTATTTAGAAAATGAATTGAGTTACTATGCTGAATAGGCAAATGTTGTTCCAGGTGGGGATGGAGAGTAGCAAAGTTAATTAATTTACTCTACAGTTGATGTGAAAGGCCATTTGTTTTGTAGTAGTTTTCATGTTTTAAAAGTGAAACTGTGAAATGAAGAAATGAGTAATTTCACAAATAAATTTACAGAAATCCCCAAGATATTTTATGGAGTGCACCTTCTGATTCATTGCCTAATATTGTAATTTTACTTTGCCCATTTATGAAAACAAGTACAATTTTACAGAAAACACAATCATAGTTATTGGTTACTTCAGTTTCATAATCCATCATTGTCCTCAAGCAGTCAAATATGAGGTTCCATCATCCCAGGTTATTTTAGTTTTCTGTGTTAGCTTTCAAACATTTTACAACTCTAACAGCATCAAAGAGATTTTCTCTCAGAACTTGACACAGGACCCATAGATTTTATTGTTCTTTGAATTAATTTTGATGTAAGTGATAGAACTGGATGAATTCTTCATCTAACCTCGGAAAATATGAAACATTCTATCTGATAATCCTTCTTAAAATTTATTTTGACTTTATTTTTAGATGTCTCAGTTTACCTTTGACTGATTTGCAGGTTTCGTACCAGTTCTTTAGGGTGAATGTTTTGGAACTGAAACTTGAGCTTGAACCTGAGTCTTTCAATGGTCAGATCTTCACGTGTGATGCAGGGACACCCTGTTAATGAATGACATCCCAAACATCTTCATCACTTTCCATATTCTTGCCAATGCAAGTGAAGAGGAGTGCATTCATTCTTCATCATCTTAAATAGCAATTCATTTTTGAGTATCTGAAATATTTTGATATTTGATTGCTATTGTCTTCCATTTTTGTGATGCTGGGCAGTACAGAAGTTGAACTGACACTTTAAAAGAGTTTGTGTTGTTAACAAAAATTAGATTGTTTGGGTTTTTTGCAGTTTTTTTTCTCTCCATTTTTCTCAGTGAAGCCACTGTCAGTGTCAGTGCCAAAAGGGAAACTGAGAAAATGCATCCCTCTGACAGTGATTTCAGTATTGAGCCCTTTACTTAAACCTATCTTTAGCTGTGAATGGAAAGAAATGAGAAGAAATCAAAAGAGAGAAAACAAAATCATGCTTTAGCACTTGAGCATACATGCAAGGTGTCAGAGGGCCTTAGGAGGCTTGTAGGTCCGTTCTGTCAGAATGTGCTACTTTGTTCCCACTTCTAACAGCAAGGCTGCTTGACAGGAGGTGGTAAAGAGTCAGCTGTGAGGTTCACTGTATTTCATGTTTTTAGAAACAGGAAGCTGTTCTGTGTGAAGCCGAGCAGAGTGTACTGCTTTTGGTCCCTGTTGATTTGCAGGCATGTTGTAGTGGCAGTAACAGTAATTGCTGTTATGTAGCCAGCATGAGGACCCCCGCAGAACAGGAAGGTCACTGTGAAGAGATCTTCTGATGCAGCTTCTGAGGTGTAAGGCTCCAGTCTACATTCATGCCCCTAGAGACCTGTGAGTGCTTCCCTCAGACCTGAAGGAAAACATTCCATTTGAGAGAAAGCTGACACAATTTTTTCTTTTTTTCCTCCAGTAGATTTCCTAGATTTAAACTTCAAGAAAACTTTTTAGATTTCTTGTTATTTATTTTTTATTCTCAGTGGTGGTATAACAACTTAGATTGGGAGCATTTGTGTTATTTAAGATTCTTTGCAAAGGGTGTGTTTTGAAGCTTGTACTTCTTTTGTCCCTTTCGATCAGGATGGCCAGGCTGACATCTTGTACAAATTCTGGACTGCAGTAACTCAAGCACTTTCCTCTCAGTTTCAGTCAGCAACAGACTGTAAGTATTCAATATGAATGATTTCTGACATGTTCTGCAATTATTTTTAACCTCTCATTTCAGTAAGCTCATTATCTCCTCTACTACAAGCATACTAGTGATTTGCTCAGTGTGGGGTCTGTGCATTTTAAGCTTCTTGAGTTTGTAACCAGTGTGGTCCTCCAAAACTTTGAAAACATTTTGAGTTTTCAAAAAAGTGTCTGCTACTTTAATTAGTCATTCTCTAATAATAAAACTGTAGTTTTGCAGCTGAGTTTGGAATTAAAAATGTGGTGGTAGATCTGTTTGGAATGGTACAATTTACTTTCCAAAGTGAATGGGTTTGCCAGATTCAGAAATAGTAATTTGATTTTAAAGAGCAAAAGTATTTTCTTGTTAAGTGCTGATCAGTTCTAAACATTTGTTTTTAATTATTTTTGATAGCTTTATAAATAAGAATGAGTTTTTTCAGAATTTTATTTTGTCTAACTATAAATGACTAGTGTCCTGAGTATAGAACCATAGAATAGGTCGGGTTGGAAGGGACCTTAAAGATCATCGAGTTCCAATCCCCCTGCCATAAGTAGGGACACCTCCCACTAGATCAGGCTGCTCTGTGCCTTGTCCAGCCTGGCCTTAAACACCTCCAGAGAGGGGGCATCCACAACCTCTCTGGGCAACCTGTTCCAGTGTTTCACCACCCTCACTGTAAAGAATTTCTATATGCAATATTCTGTAAATAGATAAATAGCAGATACAATTGAGGAATATTATTTATAATTCATGTATAAACATAAGGCAGTTCTATTGCTGATGTATATCAATGCAGCGTGCAATTAGATCATAAACCAGGATGAGTTATGGACTTCTAGACATATTATTTTATGTGCTTGTAAGCAGTGTGTAAAGTTAATCCTTTGCACAAACAGAGAAAGTGTGTAAGATTTGCATCTATCTTTATAATTTCAGCTATTGCATTGGCCTTTGGAAATTTGGTCCTTCCAGACATCGTTGCAGCAATATAATTTTGAGGAACTAGCTGGTTGTTCAGCGGTTGCTAAGTAACAGGATGATCCCAAAAGAATATATATTTATCTGGTCTTAAAACATATTGATTTTACTGTTTGCCTTAAGCATTACTTTTAGACCAATATGTGCATACCTGAAATCTTGAATATGTAAAAAACTGAACACGTGCTGCCTATTTTCAGTGCTGTGTATGAAAAATGTATAATTGTGACATCGGTTAATGGGATTAATCAACATTTCAGAACTAAAGGAACTCATGTATTTTGTCAGCAGTACTTTGTCTGACAGCTACTCAGAAATATTTTATTACTTGCTATTTTCAACCATGTTTTTAATAGAAATATTTATAGGGAGCATTTGGATTTTTGTGCAGTGAATGATGTTTTTCTTTGCTACAGCTGAGTTTGTGAGAAACAATCCTTACAGCGAGTAGACTTCTGAGTTTAAGTGGTGCATCTACATGAGAATGTTAATTTTTAATATATTAATTCTATGTTCTGATTATGTAGATCAGAGGGAAACTAGAATATATCAGAAAAATAGTGTAGCTATTGGCAGCTTACATAATTTAGTCATTGATTGTGGTTTGCTTTTGTGTGGTTGGGACAATTTTTAGAACCAAAGCTTTGTGACCTAAAATGTAAATGTGAAGCTTCCAGTATTAAAAATCAGAATATATTTGAGTTGTAAGGATGCTCTGGGTGAAATAGGACAGATGTCTGGAACCTGAAAAACCAAGGAATAAATGGAACAGTGTTAACCTCCTAGTGTAATGGGAAATCCATGAAGTATGAGTGATGTTAGGCCAAGATTAGCATCAGTTGCTAAAACAGTTGTACATTTGTTTCATTTCCTGTTACTTGTGGCAAGCTTTTCAAGGCTGAAAATAATGCTGATTTTTCTGCTGGATTTGCCGTTCTTTATTTGAGAAGCTTGGGATTGCATTTTGGGTACCTTGTTTTCAGAACTATTTGTGAAAGCACGCTTTCTAATCACATTTTGGTCTTATATGAATGATAGCACTAGTTCTTAAGTTTTAAATCATGACTGTGAGTAGTGTCTTAATTGTTCAAACTAAAGTTTCTACATTTAGTCTTCAAAATATGTATTTTCTGCTGGTCCTTTAGATACATATTTTTGTCAGTTTCACTTAATGTGATAGCTCATATCACTTTGAAATTAATATTAATAATTATAGAATCATAGGATAGTTTGGGTTGGAAGGGACCTTAAAGATCATCAAGTTCCAACACCCCTGCCATAGGCAGGGACACCTCCCACTACATCAGGCTGCTCAGTGCCTTGTCCAGCCTGGCCTTAAACACCTCCAGAGAAGAGACATCCACAACCTCTCTGGGCAATCTGTTCCAGTGTTTCACTACCCTCACTGTAAAGAATTTCTTTCTTATGTCAAGCCTGAATCTCCCCCCTTCTAATTTACATCCATTGTTTCTAGTCCTCCCTTCACATATCTTGTTAAAAAGTCCTACCCCTGCTTTTCTGTAGGACTCCCTCAGGTATAGAATGTAATATTTATCATTAGAGGTAGGATTATATTGTATTTTATTCTTTATAGGAATCAGTAACTAGTTTGAATTTAGCAATGTATTTTGCTTACTACTTTATTTTGCAGCTTCTATGTTTCTGAAACAAGCTTTTGAAGGAGAATACCCCAAATTACTGAGGCTTTATAATGACTTGTGGAAGCGTCTGCAACAATATAGTCAAAACATTCAGAGGAGTTTTAATACGAGTGGAACTACTGATCTCTTTGCTGAACTGCAACAAATGGAAGAAGATGTACAGGACATATTCATGCAAAAACCCCAAGATTATGAGTATGTATTATGAACTCCAAGGCATTATAAAGGCAATATAAAGCTTTACACTTTGCAAGAAAACAGCTTTTTGAGAACTTTGGATTATTCAAATTATCAGAGTGGAAAATTGAAAAGTCGTTTTTTCCTCTTGTGATTATTACTTTAATACTATTTTAAAACTGTAGGATTTTCATTAGGTTATGTAATTAACAGTGTTGGATTGTCTTTCACAAAACCTCTGAATTTGGAAGTAGCTTTATCTTTGTGCCTCTAATTGTGGAAAAAAAAAAAGGCAGAATGATGAAAATTTGGTTTATACGTGTTGCCATTACAACAATTGCTTTCTCTTAATGATACTGCATCACTGGACTGTGACAAAACCTCAGTTTGTTGTAATTCATAGATTTTGTATTTTTATACCAATGAACAAACATGATTTGAGTTGTTGGTATCAGAAAGATCAATTTGAAACAGGCTTATCAAGACTATTAAGACTCTAGACTTATAAAAGATAGTTTTTTGTAATATTTATATTGGCTGAAATAAGTTCCTGAATAGTCATTTGGAGACTTATTATTGACTCAAATGGAAACAAAGTGAGTTCATGAAACTTTTGTCAATGAGATAAAATGTTTGAAGGAACTCCTATTTACTCATTTTCACGAACAGAAATTCTGAAGATCGAAAAGGTAGATTTAGGGATAGTCCTGTGTGAAGTTGTCATTGCACACATGTCAGTAGGAATTAATTTTTTTAAATGTTTGAGCACAAACTATGTACTGGGGAAATATGTGATTACAGAAAGGCATTTCATTGCAGTTCTGGATATCTTGCTGATATTTTGCAGATTTTTTTAGCACTGTTTTCCTCAAGAGCACCTTGAATTAGAGATTCCACACAGGAATCTTACCGGTTACAGAAATTGCCAAGAACTGTATTGAAATACAGGGAGTGGCTCCCAGTCTAGATAGATACATTGTTCAAATGAAAAGCTAGCTGTTAAAATGTTTTCATGTGCATGTGTTTCAAGAGTAGAAACTAAAAACAGATATAATGCTGTGAAGTTCGAGCAGTCTGTAAAGATTCAGTGCTATTGTGTATTTTAATTTAAAATACAGTAATTTTGTTTTATACCAACAGTCCAGAAAAGGCTTTGAAGGATTCACTGCAACAATATGAAGCTGCTTATTTGTCAAAATCTTTATCTCGACTCTTTGATCCCATCAATCTTGTCTTCCCTCCTGGAGGTCGGAATCCTCCTTCTTCTGATGAACTTGACAGCATCATTAAAACTATAGCCAGGTATGCACATAAAACACATTGCAAAATATAATCTTCAACATGTATTTTCTCATAAGTTTGAATTTTTAAAATGAGACTTCTTTAGCAGTGAAAGATTGATAAATCCTTTTAACTTTGATAAGTTATAAAACTTATTAGTATAAAAATTAAAGAACAGAATAGCTTACTTCAGTTGGAACGGACCTACAGCAGCCATCTAGTCCAGCTGCCTCACTAATTCAGAGCTGTCTGAAAGTGAAATCATGTTAAGGGCATTCTCCCAATGCCTCTGACAATTGTAGGGGATTGACTGCCTCTCTTGGAAGACAGTTCCAGTGTTTGACCATCTTCTCAGTGAAGAAATTATTCCTGATGTCCATTCTAAACATCCCCTGATGCAGCTTTGAAACATCCCTACATGTCCTATCACTGGATACCTGGGAGGCAAGGTCAGACCATGTCCCACTGCATTTCTCCTCCTCTGGGACCTGTGGAAATCAATGCAGTCACCCTTCTAACTTCATTTTCTCCAAATGAGTCAGTCCCAAAGTCCTTCCCTGCTTATCATTGGACATTCCTCCCAGCCCTTTCATCAGCTGTGTTGCCCTCTGGGTGCATTCAAGGACCTCCGTGTCCTTCTTAAACTGTGGGGTGCTGAACTATAGCCAATACTTGAGATGAGGTAACACCAATTCTGAATACAGTGGGATAATCACCTTTTTATTGTTATTTATAATTTATTTTGTTATTCATTATTTATCAACTGTATTTTGTTTTTCTGGAATAACTAGACTTTTAGATTTAAATTTTACTATTTAATCTTGTAAAACATCAGGAAGAGAGACTTCACACACATTGGGTATTTCTGATGCTTTCCTTTCCCTAAGTCAAAGGGAAGATGATAGCTGCTTGACTGCAAGAGGTAATGCCTAATGTAGATATTCTGTTAGAGCAAAACAGGAAGATAATAGATAAAGGAACAATTCCAGGTAGAGTTTGTAAAATGAGTGCTTAAATTACCAATAGTATATTTTCATGAGATTCTAGTAATGACTATTCTGTTTAATGCAGTCTGATGGGCAGTATTCATAGTGAGTGTATGTGAGTGTATTATTTTAAATATTGATATTATATTAAATATTGACACTGTGACTGGAAGTTACCAATGAACATGCCTATTGGTGGTGGTATCAATGTTATTTTCTCCTTGCAGTGGAGAAGGAAAAACAACATGAGAATTAAGAAATGTCAGGTGAATTTTCCATAGTGGCTTTTAGCTAGTGATGTCTGGGTGCCTTCACAGTTCTTGGAGAATATTATTCCTACATCAGGATGCCTTTTGTCTCCCCATTTCTTGAGAGATGTTAATCTCATCACTAGAAGTATGATGATCCTTACCTGTTTTCAGTAAAGCATTAATTAAGCTCCAGCCACTGTACTACTGGGGGCTTCCATGAACAGGAAATACTGGAAGCAGCTTAGAATTCTTTTCCTTCTTCCATTTGTTCCCTGTGGTTCCACTGGGGCCTCTGTTGCTATAAAGGATTGCCTAAAACACAGCTTATTAGTTGTGTCAAGCTAAGACGTCCCCTGGGTATTTCTGCACAGCTCATGTAATTCCAGAATTGAGTGACTGTGTATTCACCTGTAATGTTTGAAGGCTGCTGCCAAAGCTTGAATGTAGTTAATTGCAGTCAATATTTTTGAATGGCTTACTAATAGTGATTTCATACTGAAGTGTCATTCCTAAACTTTGCTCATTTTTACTAGAATAGGAACACTGCACATAAAAGTCCCCAATGACTTGTTAAATTGTAAACTGAATTGCAGTGCTTAGAAAGACTTGGTTGTATGCATAACTGTCTCTAAATTGACATGCCATGTAACTACTTACTCATAGTTAATTCTTTGTCAATTAAATACAGTACTATTTAGTTGTTAATTAAGGTTTGTAATGTTTGCTTCTTCCAGTGAGTTAAATGTGGCTGCTGTTGATCCAGACCTGAGTTTAGCTGTGGCAAAAAATGTGGCAAAGACTATTCAGCTCTATGGTGTAAAGTCTGAGCAGCTTGTAAGTAACGTAAAATTTCTAAAAACTTTTCTACGGTATTAAAATCTCGAGTATTCAAATTTTTTTTTTTCATAATTTGCAACAAAATTTGGTCATTTCTTTCTCCCTATATTTATTATTTTCTGTGTATTTAACTTGCCCTTGATTTGTTTACATTTGCCCAATGTTTCCATTCATTTGTCATGTATTGTTGCCTAGTGTTGAACTAAATAGAGGAGGGATACCAAGGCCTTATCTTTTGGGTAAGGATCCCCCAAAAAACAATGGTTGATACTGTGAAAGTGGTCATCATACAAAAATGATTTTAACATTAACTATTTTCTCATTAAATGTGTTGCTGAAATGTTTTCTTATGAAGAAATGAAAATTATTTTTTGCAATACACAACACAAGAAATGACTAACAACTCTATTTGTAAACAACATTTTCACTTAACATTAATTCTGAAAGCAGACTCTGATGAGGTTCATTTAAAGAGAGATAATTACTAATGAATTTTTTTAACAATTGGCTACAAAACATTGCAGCAATTAAGTTAGTATGGATTATGTTTACCTTTTAGGCACCTGCTGTCTCTGAATATCTTTAAAAAACAGAAATTCAATAACACATAATTTGTTTACCATGTCTGTTGGTTATACTGGAAGTTTGCAAACTAATGTATGGAGGGGTAATGTAGTTGAAGCAATCATGAAAGCCATGAAGAATATTTAACATTTTAAAAGAAAGAAATGTGTTTGCATTATCTTGTTCATGGAAGAAATCTGAATTTTTAGTAGGTCACGAGAGTCATCATGAGTAAAAAATATGCTTGTGTTTCAGTTTTTCTTGGACTCAGTGTCAAATAGTGGAAAAATATCCCAATGTAACTCTGAAAGCCCGTTGTGATCATTATCTCTGTTAAGAGTTTAGATCTGCCAGTGCTTTGTTTGTAAGTGTACATCATTCTGTGGTCAGCCAGCTGGCAAATTTTTAAGAAACCCTGACAAAAAGCATATGTAAAAATAAGCTGACAAAGATATGATTTATGGCTTTATAGTAGTTGACCTTTAAACTAAAAGAATGTAGGAGTAAAAAGCGAGTCTGAGCCCTTGAAATTCTAGAATTTGACAAGTGAAAATAAAACATAAACTTAAGTTAAAGGATTAGTCAAACTGGCAGAGTTAACATGAATGTCCTGCAAGAATATACCTATATATCTTTTTTAAAAAAAAAGGTGTCACATAACTACATTTTTTCATTTTTTTTCTTTCCTTACTGATACACATGCTATAGAATTTAAACCAGAAAAGGCTCATCACGGTTGCCAGGGCTTTAGTGTATAGTGCCTTCTTTAAAGTGCTAAAATATCACACTTAGCCTCCAGCTGCCTCTCCAGAAGAGCATGGCTTTCCCACTTGTCCTGTACCATGCTTGCCAGCTCTGTGGATATAATCTATAACATCTTAACTTTTTTTTTTTTTGGTACCTATTTTTGGGCAGACAGATTGAGCCTGAAATGTGCACCATGTGTAGAAGAGGAGCTATGTCAGACAGTACTGTTTCATTATGTTTTAGTGGTGTAGCCAAGAATGCAACCTTCATTCAGTCTTGCAATCCATTCTCCAATGAGATCTTTCTGAAACTGAGAAGGGTGACCATGTAACATTTCCTCTCAGATGCTTCATTTCTGATAGCTATAGTAGAGCAGTGCTAAAGATGGGAATTTAATTTCCTGGAGGATTTTGCAATTGAATTCTCTACCAAATGAAAGTAAACAAAGTACTCTTAGAGTTCTCAGTGAGAAAAGATTGAGGGTGCTTTTAAAGCTCATTAGAAAATTATTTTTTTTAAATATTGTTTGTAATGTTGCAGTCGATTGGAATGGTGAAAAACTGAAATGTGCAATCCTAAAAATGTTGAGATATTTTGATGTTGAGGTTTGCATGTATTTAATTCACAAAAAAGGAATTGGAATACACTAAGTCTTCATTTCTGCTTCTTTACGTGGCTTCATATAGGACAACGAACAAAAACAAGACTCAAAGATTTGAGAGAAAGCAGCATCCAGCAATCTGTTAATACAATGCTGAGAAAGAAAAAAATGCCCTCTTCCTGTAAATCCAAAACATTTGTTTGTGGTACTTGTGACTTCATACACTGCTTTTGGTTTTCAGCATTCCCCGCTCCAAGTACGAGCTGTTACTGTGCCTGAGACCTATTCTTGGATTAACCCATCAAATGGTTTCTGAGGAGATATAAATAACCTCCTGTGAGCTTTAGGTAGATCTGTTTTGCTGTTGGGTGAACCTTTAGTGAACTCTTTGCTGGTGCGTGAAGTGGTCGTTGTATGCTATTGAAGCATTTAGAATTATTGTCCTAATTTTACTCAGTGTAACTGCAGATGTTCTTGCTGTACTGAGTTTGAAGGGATAATTATATATTGCACGCAAGTAAAAAAAATATTTCTGTTAACGTAAGAGTATTACCTTTTAACTTCACCAGCCATCCTGTGTTTTGTTAGGTGATGCTGAGGAAGGGAGCTGGGTATATTTGTGTCATTATTATTTTATTTCCTGTTATTCACATCTTCCCTAAAATTAGGCATACCAAACATCTTCATAATGATTACAGATACTACAATATTTCTGTTCAGTCACCTTTTCTGCATCTTTCTCATTCCAAACTAGAAGAGAGATTAACAAATTTGATAAGCAAGTTTTGCATGAAAGCAAAATTTTTCCCTTACGCATTTGCACGTTCTCACCCATTGCTAATTTTTTAACAAAAAGGCTGCTGAATGACACAGATTTTGTTCAGTAGCCACATTTTTTGTACGAGTGACAGCAGTAACTGCATGCCAGGAACCTATAAGGCAGTGATCTCTAAACTTTGTCAGTTATGCATATCTGTCATTAGGTTTTTTTGAGCATGCACTCCATTATATGCATATATATTTATTCATAAAATATATATATATCCACTGCTGAAGATCTGGTATTTTCTTCCTGTGCTCCAATGGTTTGTCTTGTGTAACTCCTGTGGTGCAGGCAACTCACTTTGAAGACTCCTGCTCTGAGGTAGCACTCTACAGTAATCTTCCATTGTAGGCAGTGAACAGATTTGGCTGCTCATTTTGGGAAAAGATGCCAGATTGATTGCAGGAATACTTTAAATTCATGTGCTTTTGTTGTTACTTTGAGTCGTATTTCTCATTTATGTGTATGAAAATTGATAGTAACCTGTTAATTGGAAGTGAGACAACTGTGTTTTCCCATTAATTACTTGTAATTTTGCCTTTTACTGAGCTGAATTTTAAATGTGCTTGAGGTGTTGTGGTGTCACTCATAATTATAAATGTCTTCATTGCAGCCACTATGTTTTGGCTTACCTGTTGATAGAGCTTTTTCCCTTCTGATACTGAGATCTAGATGTCTTGTGGGAAGAAGTCATAAAACAATGGGAGTTAAAAGCTCTGAAAGTGTGTAAGGTGTGTTCTTTTGCCAGCAAGCAGAAAAATGAATTGCAAGATCACTTGTCCTTATAGAGATCAAAGATGAAAGAGCCTTATTTGGTCACCTACTCTTCCCTTCCTAGCACAATACTATTACAAACAATATTTATTATTGGGGCTTGTGTTGCATTCTTGCTGCTTTTAAAGTGATGATTTCGGTTACCTCATATATTGTGAGTAGAAATGCAAGAACTCTGTGTTCTCTTACTTTTGTGCTATTTCTGTTCAGCTTGGCATGTGGGTGGATTGAAATACACTAACACACCCACCAAGTGCACATAGATAAAATGTGTTGTGCTGTGAACACGAAAATGCAGTTGTTTATAAAAGATGTGATTCTCCTACTTTTTGAACCTGGAGACCTCTACTAGTTTTTCCCCTAAAGTAACAGTCATCCTGCCAGCCTCAATTAATTGCAGTCCCTCCTGTCTTGTGAAGTCTCTGTCTTCCTGACTTCTCTCACTATAAGCCTTCACTGTAAGAGACAAAGTGACCTGGTACACTGTTGGCCATTAAACAAGCAAAGAGTAATTTTCAGAGGCAAGACTGTAAAAATCCGGTGGCCCACTAACTTTTCACAGCAGTTGGGGGGTGATTACACTAGCAGCTTCTGCTAGTGTGGTCATAAGACCACAGTCTTATGACTCTGGGTATATAATGGCATGCTTGCATGATTCAGGCGAATACAAACTTACTCTGCTGTGCTCCCAGATGGCATGACACATTCTAGCTCCACTCCAAGCCAGGGTGACCAGCTTAGACTTGGCACCTTGCTGAGAACAGCACTCTCATTTAGTGTGGAGCAGCACAGGGCAAGTTCAGGTCTGCATGAAGTACAAAGCAAGAATTTGCATGACCATGTCACTCTAGGCACATTTATCCTAAGGTTAGGGTAGATAAGGCTAAGATCAGTGGGAGCTGTGACTACTTGTAATTGCTGTAATTGGAGAAGGTTCCTAAATATGGAATATTGTATTTTATGGAGTAAGATGTTTCAGAAAAGTTTCTCTAAAAAAAGGGATTTTTCCAACAGACAAGAGGCTGCAAGCTGATGATATAATGGAGATCTTCCTCACTGTCAGACTTGTAATCAATCATAAAGAGGAAGCACTCAAAAGATGGAGAAGGAGAGTGGGTGTAATGAGGGAGGAAGGAAATAGAGAATTTGAATAATTTTTTTATTCCCTTAACTAAATGTGATTGGACTTGTGTCATACATCTTACAAAACCTGATGAATGAGGTGGAGGCCCAAAATACAGGCTGTGGGCAGTGATCTGAGAGAGCTACTGATCTACCCTTTGCCCACAGCACATGGTAGCGGCTTGGCTTCTCATCAAATTTTACCCTGAGCAGTGGTTGTGAAAGTTTCTGATCATCACATTTTTCTTTGGTAAATGAGGTTTTTAGATTCTCAGTTGATTTGAAGGAAAAGACAGCATCAGCTGGTATCTGTGATAGAGAGTAGGCAGCCTCATTCTCACTGTCCTGGGATTTATTGAGATTTATTTACATTTACTTGAGAAAATATCTGAGTTACATAATATTGTACATGGTTTTGGAGCGTGCACCAGCTACAGAGTACTTGAAGCAGTAATATGAGCAGTAATATGTGGGTGCTCTGTCAAGTAGAAAAAAGTTCTTGGGAAGGAACTGGGAAGCTCTGTTTTTCACTCCAATGGTGAAACTCGATTTCAGATGCTGTAAAACAACTCTGAATATTAAATTGTAGTAAATGACATAATTCTGTGACTAAAACTACTATACCTTATTCCTAAACTTTGATTCTTCTGAAGGTTTACTGAGATGTGCTTTTCAGTTGATATTAAATAGTGTAGCTGGGTCTGCCTTATTGTAAAGTATTTTTATCTGTCATACTGATGAGTAACATACTTGATGACAGATGTTTTTAGTGCATTATTGCTTAAGAAAATAAATGCCATGAAAGGGTATAAGAAGTAGGAAAATGTAACTGTTCATGTCAGAAAATCTAACAGTTCCATGTCAAATGCTGAATTGTCCCCATCACTCACTGTTTGTCCCCAGATGGTCTGGTTTTGCTTTTGAACCAGGGTACCTGTATACAAAAAGAAATGTGTACCTCTCTTCAGAACAGTGAATGTAGGTAAGTGTCTGAGCTTGGCCTCATCCCTTTGAAGGCAAATTTGTGTTGCCAAAGCTCCTTATGATTAGTGTTGGCCTCACTTCAAGGATCAGCAAAACTTGTCTGCTTTTGCTGCAGAAAGGCTTTGTATTAAATTTGCATTAAATTGTCACCCTGGTGTTTATGCTAATGTCTAATTCTTGTGCTTGAGAGCACAAGTTCAGTAAAAGTTTATGACTGACAATCAGGGCTGAATTTGCCATCCAAGCTGTGAATTCCCTCTGTCTCCAACATGGGACGTGACTGTAATGTCTGCAGCAGTCAGGGAGAGGTGCCTGGGAACAGTCTTGGTCATTGCACCCAGCCAACCTAGAAAGGGCTCCTCTTCCCTAAAGCACATGGCTGCCTGCCAGTGCCTTTTCAGGGATAATCTCTAGAATACTGCTTCTCTCAGGCCATGGCTGGAGATTGTTTGGAAGAGCCTAGGCCAAAAACTTGCTAATGACTGTCCTAAGAATTCAGCAGTACATATGATCACATACCAGATACAGGAGCCTTTCCTGGCACTGCTGAATTTACTGCTATGGATGTAGCCATTATGTGAATGAGACCAAATGAGAGCGACATGTAGAATCTGTTCAAGAGGAAATTTAAAATGCTGACAGATTGGGGTAATTTTTTTCTTACTTCTGGAATTCATACTTTCTTACTTCTGATGTAAATAAATCTCAAAGGCAAAAGTTTGTAGGAGTTGCTGTTTTCTTCTATAGTAACGTTGATTTTGGTTTTAAGATTTTCTTAGATTGCCAGAGCTTCAAAAGATATGCTTTGCTGAGTGTGTTTTTTTATCTGTGGTTCTTGTCATGTATACTCAGCTTATTTTCAAATAACATTTGCTGTTTCTACCAGAATTTTAGTCCTTGAAAATAGCACTGTTGTCTGTAGAGTTGTGGCTATTTGGCAACTCCAAATACTGCTGTACAGGTGCAAGGAAGCTCTCAGATCAAAAATTCAATACTTTCTTAGCTAAGTAATTCTTTGAGCCACCTAAAGAATTATCTACGTCTTGGATATAAACTCTTGGATTTCATTATCTGTCTCATGGATATTAACTCTTTTAAGGAGTTCAACACTTTCTTCAGGTATACAGATATTTCTTTGACCCAACTCAGATGACACCTTTCTGGATGCCAGTGCAACCAACCCTTTCTGTAATTTAATATTCTATTTTTAGTGGATGTAACGATTGGAGATATGGGCTGAGGAGCATCTATCTATCTGTCATGTTCAGATATTTTTAGAGCACTGATCTTTGTAATGCTGATCAGCACCAAATGCATTACATAAGATTAGCATCAAAATATATATAATAGAAATTCAACTCCGCTGCAGTTGTTCTTAAATTATTTTTAGTATTGCCCACAGAACTTGTATGCCTCAGTGCATTATCCTGCCATTGTGCTCTTGTACTCTGTCTCTACTCTGTGAGAACCATTTCAAAGATGAAATTCTCTTCTTTGAGACCTTTTGAATCACAGGTCTGCTTCCTGATGCTTCAAATAAGATTATCAGACTTTATGAAGATTTTAATGAATACCCTCTTTCCACTAGGACAGAAACTGAGACAAACAATTCATCTCTCATTGTCCTTCAAGCCAGTTTATATTTGAATTTGTGAATTGCAGGTGCAAGATCCCAAATTCTGCTTTACTTACATCCTCTAGCTACTGTT
Organism: Turnix velox; assembly: GCA_013400935.1. NCBI lineage: Eukaryota > Metazoa > Chordata > Aves > Charadriiformes > Turnicidae > Turnix > Turnix velox. The sequence goes on along the minus strand of VZTY01023082.1, from coordinate 29,877 downwards.
GTGTTCTTCAGTACTGCTTGGGTGACTTAATCTTTTGCATTTACCCATAATGATCTTGTCAAATTTCCATTTTTAGGGGATATTCAGCACTACTGTATCTCTATTAAATATCTCTGGTCCACTAGCTAGCCATTTAGAGCAGATTTTTGAGTTTACAGAGGCTGGATTTTGAGTTTAAAGACCATGAGAAAGCACATCATATTTTACTCACATTAGTCTAAAAAATGTATTTTTATCCTTGAAATTTTCTGCCAAAAAAAGCTGATCCTTTCCTTTGAGTTGGTTTAAAAACTAGTGTATAATTACTGAGGTTTAAAATAGACCTCAACTTTCTGCACATACATCCCATCATCATAACTATTTATGTTGTGACAGTTGAGTCTTGATTTTTTTCATGATTTAATCTTTGTGGGTTTATGGTGCATCTAACGTGATAGTTAATAGAAAATAGGCTTATGTTTGTCTTTGGTGATGTAGTTTTGGAAGTTTAATTCTGTCATGATGTGGCTTCTCAGATCCTCTGAGATCTCTTCCTGAGTTTACAATTATAGAGTTGTCTCATGCTATTTGGACATTGGAAGCGGCAAATTTATTAACATACTGAGAAATTTTTATTTGTGGGGTTACTAGTATGTTTGAGAAACTGGGGAGGCATCAGCCACAGTAATTGTTTCTGACCATGTCTGAATTTCACCCCATTAAACCAAACTGAATGTGAGATGAACTGTGGAGTCAGCTAATTACACTGACTGGCCTCCCTCAAATCGTAAAATCAAATTAAGCTTGCTTTGATCTTGGCTTATATTTTTGCTGTTTATAAAAAATCTCTAATTTATTAATGCTTCTTCTTGTTTTGTAAAACTTGAGGTATACAAAGAATGAGAAAAGAAAATACTAAAAAGCCAGCTGGAATAGAAGAACAATGATTACAAACTCTGAAAGAATAAAGACAACATTTTTACAAGGAATTTTCATAATGTCATTTATGGAAGAAAGTGTCTGTCGTGTTTCATCAGGGGAACAAAGATTTAAATAGGCCTTTTTCAGTGGGTTATTAAGATTGTAAGCAATATGAATATGTTGTTGGAAAGTCTTGACTCAATCCGTGAAATAGTTAAAAAAAGCAGAAATGGAAAGAAGGATGGGTTTGAAAAGTTAAAGGATTTAAATGATAAAACAGTTTGACAAGAAGGATTAGATCTTATGTTGCTCTGAGTAGTCATTGAGACAAGATTTTTTTCTGAAACCTTTCATTCTATATTTTGTGGTTGACTGGGAAAAGGCAGAGAAGGACTGGACTAAACAAATTTTCCATTGATTTTGCCCATCTACTTAGAGGCAAGGAAAAACACTGGTAGTGTTTTGCAAGAGATGTTGATCTGGGAGGGCTATAATTTCAGTTTCTTCTTCACAAAATAAAAAAAAAAATGAAGTCTGCATTTATGGAGGAAAACACTTATTGTGCTGGCTTTAGTCATATGTATTCCTAAGGAGAAATGTACTTTACACCAACCAAGACCATTGATATGCTCAAGTGAAATATCCTGTACTACCAAGAAAGCTGACATGAGCTGCATCTCCATTAGGATGCTTACTGATATTTGCTGTCATAACTATGCGGTTTGGAGTATCTGCATTGTTGTTTTTTTGTCCACCTGTGCTCTTATTTGAGACAGCTAAATTTATAATTGAATTGAATAATTCAACAAAGTAGGGGAGAATGGAGTGGAGAGGGAGTGAGACAAGATTTCCTGGAATAAAATTTTTCTACTGAAGGGAAAATACTGTTCATGCATGCAGATTTTGGCACCAGATTTAAACTCCTGCAAATTTATGAGGCCTGTGATAGTTTCAAATTGAAAAGCATGATGAATTCTTGTGGTAAGGACATAAAGTGAATCTTTGATTGCCTTTTTTATTATGTGATCTTGCAAGAATTAATCCATTAGATGGGGTTAAATTGAGTTGTGAGCTTTTGTTTGCGGGTGAATCACTATTCAGGACATATTCCAACAATGAGATATGTCTGACAGTTCCAGGTAAATGTATCTAGTCCTCCTGTCTAAATGTGAACTTTGGATGGAAGTCTGAAATGTAATAAGCTCACAAATCGTCAAGAACACTAGTGAAATGACATTTCAGGAAAGGTTTTCTGTAACTGACAGGTTGGTGTAAGTAATGTGTGAAAGATTATATTTTCTCCAAATATTTTAGAGATATGTGAATTAACTGTATTACCCCAGTACCTTGAAGACATGGTGTTACTGTCATTGAAAAACTTGAATCTACGCAATTTAAATGAGGCAACCCAAAAATATGAATGCAGCATTTGGCATATTAAAGAAATTCATTAATAGGAATTTAAGTAGAACATGTGGGAGGCTATTGTATACTAAAATGATTTCAGAGTAATTACTATTTCACTGTACAGTAATAAAAGCTAATGATGGCAATGGGTATAATTTAAAAATAATCAAAGCCAGCTAAAGTTTTGTAAATTTTTTTGGATGGAACAATCAGAAGGGTTGTTAAAAGTCATTAGGAAGCTACTGATGTTGGTCAGTGGATACTTAGAAATGTCTAGATGTTAAGTCACTTTGGAAAGCATTTAAACTTAGAAAAAGTGAATTAAAAATCTAGAGGAGAAAGCTGCATTAAAAAATAACTTCATGAAACATTTTCTTCATTCCCATGTTGTCTTTTGCTGGTTAGATCGTGACTCACATAACAAATGTGTGATTTTTTTTTTTTTTTAAGCGATACTGGCTAAACTCCAGAAAAAATCATCCAGGGATAAAAGACTGATTTTGGGAGTACTGTGTATTTCATTTTGTCTTGCTGGGAAAGTGGTTAAAAGACTTCTTTAGATCTAAGATGTGATTTTGCTAAAAGGTAGAAAAAGAACAAAATTTTACAGTCCTCACATGATGTTGTTATTAAGTTATTTCATACCAAATGAAATACTATGATTCAAAAATTGATTTGGTTAAATATGGGTTGATATGGTGAAGGCTTTGGCATTTTGCAGTTTGGGGGCAACTTGTCATGGTTTAACCCCAGCTGGCAATTAGAGCCATGCAGCTGCTCGCTCACTCCCCCCAGTTGTGATGGGGAAGAGAATCAAGAGTAGTAGTGAGGAATCCTTGTGTGTTGAGATAAAGACACCTTAATAGTTAGAGTTAAAGCTGTGCAGGCAAGCAAAGCAAAACAAGGAATTTATTCACTGCTTCCCATCACCAGGCAGGTGTCCAGCCATCTCCAGGAGAGCAGGGCTCCATCACATGTAACAGTTACTTGGGAAGACAAACACCATCAATCTGAATGTCCTCTCCTTTACTCCTTCCCCTAGTTTTTATGAGCATGATGTTACTGATTATGGAATATCTCTTTGGTTAGTTGGGTTCACAGAATCACAGAATCATAGAATAGTTCGGGTTGGAAGGAACCTTAAAGATCATTGAGTTCCAACCCCTGCCATGGGCAGGGACACCTCCCACTAGATCAGGCTGCTCAGTGCCTTGTCCAGCCTGGCCTTAAACGCCTCCAGAGAGGGGGCATCCACAACCTCCTTGGGCAACCTGTTCCAGTATTTCACCACTCTCACTGTAAAGAATTTCTGTCAAGCCTGTATCTATCCCCTCCAATTTACATCCATTATTTCTGTCATGGCTGTATCTCCTCCCAACTCCAAGCCCTCTCAATGGTGGAGCAGAGTGAGAAGATGAGGCCTTGAAACCTTAGCAACCCAAAGCATCAGTATTTTACCAACATGATCTTCATCCCAATCCAAAACATAACACTATACCAGCTGCGAGTAAGAAAGTCAGCTTCATCCCAGCCAAAACCATGACACAACTCTATTGAGAACTGGACAATGTAAAGCTCATTTGTAGCCTTCTGCAGGGTAGAAATATTGTAATCTCAATCAATGCTTGGACTTGATTCCAAAAAAGGCAGATGGCAGTTTAATAAATTGGTAATATTTCTTATGTGTAGGTGAATATCTACCTATCTACTTACATCCATCCTGGGGATAGATGTCTGTGCTTTGCCTGTGATAGTTATTTCAGTAGTTTGTTGGGACCAGCAGCTATTGGGATGACATATAAAATATGATTCATCATTCAGTTAATAATTTGGCAAGGATAAAAGACTCAGTAAATTGTTACAGTGAGAGGTAGCAGGATCAACACAGGTTGTCCTTGAAAGCCTCCTCACACTTGGGCTAGCCAGTTAAACCTGAGTCTGAAAAAATGTCAGATATGACTAGCACAATTTTTGGAAGTTCAGAAATTACTCTGAGTTCTTCAGGTTTAGCATTCTCTGAGATTCCTTAAAGGAACTGGTTGTAGGTGCTTTCTGATAGCAGGAGTGTTTTAAAGCATCTGATTATTTATTTACTTATTATTTTGATGGTTTTGTGAAGTGCTTCTCTTCTTAGATGATTCAATGATTTTTCTGTCATGGAAAGTTCATTTACTGTTTTCCTTCCATTTTTCTGCTTTTGAAAATATTAAGGAAGGAAAAAAACACCCAGTCTCCAACTCAGAAATTGTTATTATTGTAGCATGAATAGTATGAACATGATGTTTGGTATTTTTCTTAGTCAAGGACTTAACAGTTCCTTCAAATTTTTCTTCCCCAAATGATGGTTGTGTTTCCTATAAGATTTTTAATGCCTTCACCATAAAGCTCCATTTCTGCATTCCTAGAATATAAAATTTTTGTTGCTCTGGAGAGCTAAAAAAAAATGGATATTGTGGAAGCTACAAGAATGCACTGAGGGTGCAATATATATGATTTTGTACATTTTAAGTTTTTATATTATAAATGTTTTAATGTATTTTAAGTTATTGTTGAACTTACAGCTTATTTTTTTCTTCATATCTTGAAAGATTTTGTTGTCTTTGAAAATTCAGAAGTCATTCCATGAACTTAAAGTCTTATTTATGATTTATTCTTAAATTTCAGTTAATTTTTTTTTAAAAGTAAAATATTAATTGTAATAGACCTTATCTTCCCTGACAAATTGATTCAAATCCTATACTTTGAACCTCTAAATTATGTTTCTTCTTTTCCCAAATTGGCCTCTGAGTAGCTTCTGTATGAGATTGCATGAGCTAGTGCAGTTCAGATTGTCAGATATTTTTCTGCAGAATGGTGTCATATTGTAACAAAAAGAGCAAATTTATTTTGGAGAACTTTAGTGTTTCTTAGATGGAATGAGAGTGCAAAATGCTCCTTCTGCTGTATGGAAAGCATTAAATCTGATAGTAAATTGTCTCAAGTATTTGTAGCTTATGGGAGAAATCCCAGGGCTTAGCCCTATTGACTCAGAAACTCTGTAAATGGATTCTGTGCTTTATCGTAAGTTGTTATGATCAGGCAGGAGGCCAAGTACCAGATGGATTGATTGCTTTCTGCCAGAGGTATGGCCACATCAGCTGCCTTGATTAGGAATGTATTTATTCCTGCAAATGTCAGCTTGACAATTGGAGTTCAATTTGTGCTATCAAAACAGATTAGTCTCATGATCCTAGAGTTAGATCAAATGCTTTGTTGAGAGGCACTACTTTTGTCTTACTTTGATTTAAGATCTTCTCCATATTCCTAAATTATGTTGCTGTTTTCTGCTCTTCAGTGGATGGTTTTGCTGAGGCTGTTACAGGGCAAATAAATCAAATAAATGGAGATTTCCAAAACTATCACTAAGAATGTATGCAAGATCTTAGTGTGAAAAAGAGCTTTTTTGCAAAATATTCTGTGAAGGGAATGGTAGCAAGCTGGACTGCAAATCAGTGAGTGTCTCTTGTGAGCTGCCACCTGTTGAAGAGTTAGTCACTTTGAAATGCTAAACAACTTATAGGAAAAGATGCATCAATAGGCTGAGCTCTTCTACAAGAAAAAGACAAACTCAGTTAACATTTTGTTATAACCCAAGGGAGAACTGATGATTTGATTCATGTCCTAATCTAAATTCCACATTCCTCGCTTCATGTGAAAACAAGAATTTAAACCGAAAGCAATCTTATCATGGCATGTGTCTCAACATGTGAGATCAAATCTGTGTCTGTTCTTAGGTATTAGACAACAGAACATTTGATCTAGTTGTTTCCAAGGCCCAATTCCAAGGTGGGTCTATGCAAAGGAGCACAAATACATTCATAAGGTGACAATTCACCTGAGGACTCCAGGTGGTACCAAGGCCTGTATGTATATGTACATACTCATTTAGGTTCTCTTCATAGTTAGCAGAGGGAAATAGGTGCAGACAGGATGCATTTACTGTCCCTCTAAAGCAGGGTCTCTGAAATAGGCTGGCTGGTAAATTACTCAAAGGAAGTTCTTATGTCTACTTTGTGGTTTCCTGCGTATGGTCAGGTGAATCAAGCCTGAAATTTTCTGCAGTGTGCTGCTACTCACTGACCCAAAATGACCCACCTGCAGTCTCTGCAGTGAAACCACCTTAGTGCGCTGAAGGACTTCTGAGTTTAGTGAGAGCACAGTGCTTGCTAGTCATGGCTTGCAGTTTCTTGACCATGTCAGACTGAAGCAAGTCAGATGGTCTTCAGTCAGCTTATTCCTCTGGGACACAATTTTTGTATACCAGCTTCAACAAGTGGGGTTTTTTTTGTTCAATAAATCATACAATTTGGTACTCAGTCCTCAGATTCTATTGAATTAGATTAGTAAAAAAAAGTGATCTAATCAGCTTCCTTCAACTAGTCAGCTATTGGATTGAATCTGCAGATTTCAACCTCAGATCTTAGAGAATGTCCTGATATACACATCATAAAGGCAATACTTCTGTGTTTTTTTCTCTCATTTTAGTTTAACTGCTTCCCTTTGAATTTTCTTGAAATGCTGTGTGAAATGGAAGCTCACATAGCATTTCATATTCTAGAGGGCACCACAAGACTCAGTTCTTGTCCTAGTGTTTGGATGTATCATACAGAAGCTGGGCTAATATTCATTGGTGGAATACTTTTCTTCCTTGGTAGCATCTTGTGTTGCCATTTCATTGTGCTAGTAGCTCATGTAAATGAAGGGAGCTCATGCTGTTGTGTCACTGTTGTAGAATTAGCCTCTAGTGCCTGTGCTTTGCTTTGTCCAGAAAATCACTGTAAATAATGGACAGGTTTTGAGGTAAAATGCAAACAGTTTACCCAGCTAAAGTGAAGACTGTAAAAAATCAGTTGCTGTACTTGAAGTGAGAACAACCAGCCATTGTAATAGTCTCCCCAGGATAGTGGTGGATTCCTCAACATTGGATGCTTTTCAGATTCTGCTGGGCCATCTTGTCTATACTGGTCTTCTGCTAAGAAACATTGGACCAGATGATCCTTTAGATCCCTTACAACTTTGTATTCTATGTTTCTATGATTCTGTAATTCAGGTCTGGTTTCAGCATGGTTTCTTTTCCTCTGTTTTCTTTTTCAGCTAGCAGGCTCAAACCAGACTAATTCCCAAGGTGACCAATGATTCCCTGGAGATGGGATCTGGTCCTTCAGCTAAGCTGTGTCTCTTAGCTGTTTTGTTCCCAAAATAGATTCTGATCTGGAGTCAAGTCACCCCTTCTGTCTTCTCTGCCTAGCATAAATTCACCTTTCTGGTCTTCTGCATTTCTAGATAAATCAAACTGATTTAAAAGATACCAGATTTTCTCTCTAATGCCCTCATCAAAAAGAAGGCACTTGTACTGTGCCTTTCAGTTGAGTGGATGTGAGTAGGTTTCACACTTGTTTGGCTTAACCTATTTGTACTGTGCAATCCCCAGTGGGCTGATAACAGAGGAAGAGTTACATTATCACTGTGCTGAAATGCACTGAGCTTCATTAGTACTAGGATTGATGGCAAATAAACTGATTTGTGTCAAAAGAGAATGGGCCATAAGCATAATTTATTGGAACTGGGGAGACACATTTTCCTACCTGGATACATGATTGTACTTCTAATGGATATTTGAAATGTCAAGAGCTGGAATATTGCAGTAGTGATAAAGTGGCTGAAAGGCAGATATATGCCAGTGCAGAACCCACTTGTCTGTAGGCAAGGTCATAGAAGCTGTGGTGACAGCAAGAGATGGGAGCAGTCACCTGAGAATCCTGTTGTAGATGGTAGGACACACATACACATGTAGGTGCTAGGTAGGTTTTCCCATGTCACATCTTGAGGAGAAGCAGTCCTAGGGAGCCCTGGGCTGCCCAGTTCCTACCACTAGTAACAAGAGTGAATTTTTCCAAGCCTTTTTGTTTTAGACCAGTAATTTTATTCTAAGGTGCATGAGGGATCAATGCATCTAACTGTCCAAGTCAAACTGATTAATATAAGTAATTTAGTATGATAAATAATTTTAGAAAGACTGGTAGCTTTTTAGGCATTTTTAGACTTCACCTGTGAAGCTGTTGTGTACTGTTGCTGACTGCATAAGTTGGTAGTACCTTCATAAGGGTTATGTTTGTATTTGTTTTCTGTCAGCAGAAGAGACGCAGTTTAATGATTTCATAACATTAAAAAAAAAAAGAAATTGTGAGACCTTTACAGTGAGACATGAGAAACTGAAATTTAAGTGACTAGGGTGCAAAATTTTGCTGTCTTCTTCATACTGTCTTTTGTGTTTAGTAGTTGCAAATTTGCAAAAACACCAACTCAGTTGAAAAGTCTTTGCATTGCTTAAAGCAGGTGTGGAAAAAAAAAGATTATTGTTATCTGTGAAGCTGCAAGTGTGAGAAGCAGAATGCTTAAAACCAGGTCTTTCCAATGGAAATATCAGGAAGGAAACAGAAATGGACGTAGATCACTTGGCTGTTTTCATCACCAAGGCATGAAGTGTTGTAATTGTCAACTAAAGATGGGTTCTGATGTCAAATAATTGAAGATACATTGGGAATGATTTTTCCATCTGCAAATGCCTCAGAAACCTGTTTGTACTGAAATAATTTCTAAATTATTTCAGGGGAGTGAAATTTTATTGTCACCTTGGTACTGTGAATAAATTTGGGTTCCTGTACTTGCAAGAACTTGTCTAAAACTTTATTATTGGCAAGTAATGGATTGGCAAGTGATGGATATTATTGGCATAATGGCAAGTACTAGATAACTTTGCTTGCACAGTGTCTGTGTTTATGCTGAGTGGCAGTAATGGGAAGTATAGGAATCACCCTTTAATAGTAAAGATTCACGGTTTCCCATTAATTTCTTATCATGTTTCTTCCTTTTGTTCTTAAACAATTGTTATTATATATCCAGTTTTAGTTTAGGAGCTTTCTGTAGGACCTGCAACTGTGTTTGAAGGGACACTTCATGAAAGTCTCTTGATGACTTGTTCAATGAGCTGAATATCATTTAACAGAGAGACTGTCGGAGCTAGGCATCTTCAGGAGTTTCCTGAAGGATAATTTTGTATCCTGAAATATAGATAAATAGTCAGATAATTGTACCTCAGTAAAGCCTTCTATTAATGGCTATTCTTACTCTAATTTTTATATATACTTCTTCTAGAATTCATATAGCCTTTTGTCATTTTTTTTAATTCTGCAGCTTCAATGCACAAAAAATTTGCGTTTGTTTCCCAATTACAGTTTATTATATTTTAAATTATAAACATAAGCTTTGGTATCCTTATGGGACTGTTCTGTAGTTAATTGCTATGTATGTATCACCCTGGAACTTTGATGTCTGTGGTAATGATAAAAAATGCATGCTTTGAGGAGTTTAAAAATGAAGGAATAATTTTTGATGAAAGATCTGTGCACAGGACCCTTCTTCATGACAAGACTACCAGTTTTGTCAGTACAATTGCAGTACAATTTTTCTATTTGATGCAAGCCACTAATGTGTGCAAAGCTGTAGGCAATCTATCTGAAGAAACAGATGTTTTTAAGAAGTAAGGACTGAGGATGTACAGAAAGCAGAGCCTTCTCAGTCTTGCTGCTGCTCATTTCTACTGCATCCTGGGGTAGGTGACTGCACCCGATTCTTTGCTTGGAAAAATGAAGTCATGCTAGGACAGGGTATCTTCAAGAGATCAGTGCCTGAATGCTGTGGTTTGGCAGCTGAGACAACAGTTGTGACACCATTCCTGTTTCAGTTTGCATTATCTGGAGATGGAAATCATACAAATCAAGACAAGATTTAAATGGAACATTTGCACTGAGGACTTAAGACTTTCTGACATGGTTTAAGTTTAGTTAACTATGATTTTGTAGCGATGCATTGTTTAAAGAGTTAGTCTTGTTTTAACTATTTCTGCAATCACTGCAGCTGTCTACCCAAGGAGATGCCAGCCAGGTGATTGGGCCACTCACAGAAGGACAGAGGAGGAACGTGGCTGTTGTTAATTCACTGTACAAGCTGCACCAGTCAGTTCTGAAGGTAGGCTGCTTTTGCTATTTATCTTCTTGCCATGATGTTGATCTCACTGGTCTATCATGTATGTATTCTCCCATTAGCTGAGAACCATGACAAGTGCAGTCCAGATTGGGGTTGAGTGGCACCTTGCTGTACATTTGTACAACTCTGAGACTTGGCTGGCCCTTGTTATTTGACAAATTGAGAATATTAGAAGAGGAGAGAAAGACATGTTTATAGAGAATAGTTGCTTCTCACCCTCACTGCTTTCCCATGATCATGGTCAAACTGAGAAGGGGAAGGAGAGGGTGGAATCAAGAAGAGCAGCACCTCACAAATATCTCCAGGTATTATTGATGTGACCAAAGTCTGAGCTGGACATATTTTCAAAATTAAGCAGTTATTGATAATTCAAATGTACTGGCTTAGTGATGCCAATGGTTACACAGTCTCTGTACATTAAAATAAACAGATATAATGGTCATTGTAGTTAATAGTGTTTAAATCCTGATTGGAAAAAAAATCATGAGTATTTCTGACTGTGGATATGTTTAAAGAATGTTTACAAGTAATATAAGTCTATAAAATTTGCTTGGAATTTTGCAAACAGATGGTAGATCAACTTTTAAGTCTGCTTTCTCTGATGTATTTAGTAATGAACCTCATGTGCCTTAGTGTTGGAGGGAGATCTGATACGATTCAGTCTTTGAGTTCAGTACTCATCTGCCTTAAAAGTACTGTTGTATAGCATGTTCATAAATGTAAGGAAATCGGTAGAATATTGCTTCAGATCATTCCTTGACTTTAAATTCTAATATTGTTGTAGCTGTACATAAACAGCTATTTAACATGTTATATTATAATAGTCATAATACTGAGAAAGAGCTACTATTATTTCAAATATTTTCTGTGGAGCTGCTTGTATAGTTCTCCATGAATTCTATACTTAGCAGTGGGTGAATACACCGTTTATTTTTATTCTGATTCTGCTCACTCTTCAGCTAAATCTCAGTTCAACTCAACTGAATCATTTCTTTTCCAAGGCAGAAGCAGAGTCCATACAAAATTTGAAAGTCAAGGACCAATTGTGGTGTATTGAAAAATCTGGCAGTATGATTGTTACCCATGGCTGTGTAAAACACTCATTACTAAGGATAATTCAGTATGTTTTAAAGTTAAATTAAATGTTATGGATTCTGATAATCTGTTGAATGTTGACTTTTAACAATTGCTTTACAATTTTTAGGTCATTAGCAATCAGAGCTCATTTCCAGCAGCTGCCGAGCAAACAGTCACAACTGCTTTAAAGGTAATTGAATGTCCATATGGTGCAGGGAGTAGGTTGAACTTTGCTTTGTTTGTTGAAATGGGCACTTACTCTCCCAGGTATTATTTTGTGTCAGTGTATGGTAGTCAAAGGTATGCACATATTGTGAAATTTATGTTTAGTTATATCAGCGGCTACGCATCTGTTGCATGTGCCAAATGAATGCTTGAGTAGCATTTGTATTCAAGAATATCCCCGTCATGTTCAGAACCCAGATGTCATCTGACTGTGAAAATGAATGTCTTTCTCTGCAGCGTTCACACAGCAATAAATGGATCCTTCATCACCCCCCTTCCCCTCTCTCTCATGCACACAGAAAATTATTATTTTTGTGCTCCCTGGTGCTTTTCTGGTGGATGGTGTGTGTGTGTGGCCATACAGCCCTCTGTGGATGACAGCTATCCTTGTCCTGCTGTTCACCAGCCTGGGAGGGGTTGTGAGTAGAGGGAATGAAGGGCAGCTTGTGTGTCTGGGGAATGAACAGCTGAACTCAATGCGTGCACCAAAACGTGCACAATTACAAACCAGGAATGCCAGACTGCTGTGCACCTTTTTGAAGGGAGGCTTTACATAGAAGTAGCAAACAGCTTGGTTTCTGTACTTTACCATAAAATCAATTAAAAAGAAATGTTGTCTTAGGCTTTTGCCCTTCTTTTTAGCAGTTTTAGTATTATTATCCATAATAATAAAACACACTGTTGAAATGAACTGTTTGTCAAGGCATTTTTGAGGTGTCAAAATGCAAATGCTTCTGGTTTCTGTTCCCTTACTTCTGCCTTTTTCTTATTCTATTTTAGGCAGTCCATGATCTAATGGGTAATGCTGTTCAGCCATTACTGAACTCTGTAGGAGATTCAGTAGAAGCTATTATCATCACCATGCATCAGGAAGATTTTTCTGGGTAACTAGAAATCTGTTTTATATTTACCACTGCTTTATTAAGATGTCCTGCATATGTATAGTAGATTGTTATTGCCTCAGTGTCCTTGGAGCAAAAGCTCTTGCTCGTTGAGGGGAAAAGAATGCTTTATGGTCAGCGAACACAGAGAGCAAAATTACACCTATATATTGAAACAAAGTAATCAGGTAGCATCTGTCTTCTCCCTCCCTTGCCTCTCCCCTTTTTTTTCATATTTGTGAGTGCGATTAATTTTAAATAGAAAAATAAAGCCAAGGAGAGGCCATTTTATGGAATCATAGAATGGTTTGGGTTGGAAGGGACCTTAAAGATCATCGAGTTCCAAATCCCCTGCCATAGGCAGGGACACCTCCCACTAGATCAGGCTGCTCAGTGCCTTGTCCAGCCTGGTCCTAAACACCTCCAGAGAGGGGCATCCACAGCCTCTCTGGGCTGTTCCAGTGTTTCACCACCCTCACTGTAAAGGAATTTCTTTCTTGCATCCAGCCCGAACTTCCAGTTTGCATCCATTATTCTCAGTCTTTCATCACATATCCTATTTACAAGTCCTACACCTGCCTTTGTGGAGACTCCCTTCAGGCATTGATAAGCTACTGAGCCCCCCGAGCCTTCTCTTTTCCAGGCTGAACAACCCCAACTCCTTCAGTCTGTCCTCATAAGGGAAGTACTCTAACCCATTGATCATCTTTGTGGCCCTCTTCTGGACCTGCTCCAACAGCTCAATGTCCTTCTTATGTTGAGGGCTCCAGAACTGGACACAGTACTCTAGGTGGAGTATTGCACTTTAAAAAAGAGTCTTTGACAGTCTTCAGAACTGTCAATATTATTGCTTCTTAAAGTATATAACTTCAGAGTCAAAACTACACTGAAATTTTTCTGGAGTATTACTGAATATGAAATCACTCAAAAAAAGTCTTCATTATTGAAAGATTGGATACTATTTTCCCAGAGCATTTTTATTAAAAATGGCTCTATTCTTTATCAGTAAGGATCTTGAGTCTTATCTACAATTGAGACTTCCTTCTTGAGCATTATTTTGGCATTTATCTTAGTTCTTATGTCGCTTATATCATCTTTGGATGTGCTGTTGTCAGTCTTGAAAATTCACTGGAAATACTATCAGAAGTGTTTAAGTTTTCCTTTTGCCTTTTCACCCTCTCAGTCTTTCTTTTGGAATAAGTAGCAAAGTATTTTTCTAGCTGGATAAACTGATTCCAGCTAAAAGCTAAGTTTTGTTAGGTTGCCTGTATACTGGTTCCTGAGTTGGAAAGAGCTCTTTTGCCTGACTGTGGTTCAAAGGAAGAGAAAAGTGATTGATTTCTGTGTCCTGTAGCTTCTTGTGCCGCTTCAGTGATAATTAGATTGACTCTATAGTACTGGATTTGGAGAAATTTAGGAAACTAATTCTTTCTATAGAGAGAACAGGTTAGGGACAGGCTAAACTGGTAACCCTGTGATGCATGCTTGTCTTTTCTGTTCCCTTGTTAGAGTTTGAAATCAACAGCTGGGGCTGGATTTGATGTTTAGGCTCCGAACTGGTGGAGGGTCTGCAGGTTGGGTAAGAATGGGATGATTTCCTTTACCTTGTTAGGACAGGAATGACTGATAAAGAGATAATTTTGACTACAGTTTCAGAGAGCTCTACATGCTCTTTATTCAGAATAGAAATGAAACTCTACAATACCTGCCATGACTGTGTGGTGTAGTTAAAAAATGAAAAATAATCCAATAGGTTTTGGTTGTGTTTTAAAGATGAATTTAGCTGTCCCCATTTCTTTTTTCTTTATTCTTTTTCTTTCAGATCATTATCCAGCTCGGGAAAACCAGATGTCCCTTGTTCTCTGTACATGAAAGAACTACAGGGTTTTATAGGAAGAGTCATGAGCGACTACTTCAGACATTTTGAGTGTTTTGACTTTGTCTTTGATAACACTGAAGCCATGGCTCAAAGAGCAATTGAACTTTTCATTCGCAATGCCAGTCTAATAAGGCCCCTCGGTGAAGGTGGGAAGATGCGATTGGCAGCTGATTTTGCACAGGTACCTTTAATACTGATTTCTGCTTTTTAGTGTTACTTCACTGTAGTCACTGAAGAGTATCAATACTTCTGCCCCCATCAGTCAGTTGCAGAGATCGGTGCACCGCAGTTCTAAATATGTTGAGGAATGCATCCACTAAGTTGTTGAAGAATCATGATAGGTGTGACAGTGACTGTTACATTCAAGCTCAGATGTGTCTTGGCGTTTCATCCCGCTTGTCTGACCTCTTGAGTACATCTATAATTTGCCATCATTCATTCACTTCATTCATTCTCTCTCTTCCAATGGAATGGTGTGTCACTTTCTGAATCACTTTATATACCACAGTGCCCACAGTGGTTAATCGCTAACTCGCCTGCCTTGTGACGTGACAAGCTAAAGAAATATCAGTATCCTGTGAAAGAGATGTCCCTTTTGGTAACAGAAGGACAGTTTTTCTTTGTGGGATTTTTTTTGTGACCTAATTGACTTATTTGCCTCTCAGCTTTATTCTTATGCTGGGCTATAACACAATACAGGCATCCAGTAGATTGCTCCAAGGGTCAGGGTTACTACCCAAGCAGAAAAGTGAGTTCTCACCAGCTATCTGCATACCAGGTGCTGCTTCTGGCTGGTAGGTAGCTAAAGCAGAAGAGGAAGGCAGGAAGGGCCATCTCCTTTCCTGCTTGTGTCTGCTTTGTATCATTAGCCTATGAGTACATTTTCCTCAGTAAAGATTTTTATTCATTCCTCAAAAGCAGAAAATCACCCTTAAACCACAGAAGTTATGGGAAAGTTTTCAATTGCTTTCTCCTGTCTTCAGCTGTTGCTGCATCTGTGTTTTACTCCTCTGGGTGCTGCCTTGTGTTTTACTGATCTTCACATCGCACCATATTTTTGGTTTGTTTAAAAATGGGCTTAAGACAAGAACCAGCTGTGTCCAGCCTGACACAGTATTGTTGGACTGAAGCCAAGTCCAAAAGAAAGGACCTGCCTAGAAAGACACTGGGCGTGTAGGAGGAGGTTTGTTTTTAAACTTTTTCTACTCATTCTCTGTGTTACAGTGTCATTTTGAATTTTCCATTCTCAAAAAGGGTTCCTACTTGGCTTTTGATATCTAAGACTCCTTTTGGTGTCTTAGCAAAAACCTGTGCAGAAGCTTTGGTTAATTTGAGAGTCTATTATAAACACACATACAGTGAGTCAAATAATCTTGGGTTGCATCATCTTTTGGATATGTCATGTGCTTGTGCACATTTCTTTCAGGGCACTTGGAGTTAGAGTTACAGCTGCCTTGTACTCAGCAGAATAGCTTTGGCTGAGAGTCAGATTTGAAAATTCCTGCACTAGAAATGTGTTTTACTGATAAGTTGCCTCAAAACAACAGGTGTCTACACAGAAGGGGGAAAACTGAGGCTTCAAGTTCTCTTCATTCAAAACCAGGTTCTGTGAGGTGCATGACAGCCGATTTTCTTAAGTAAGACTCAGCTACTTATGCAGTTGGGAATGATTGCTCTCATTCTGTTGAAGTTTCTGTATTATCCTTTTCCCACTGTCAGCATTGCATTTCGCTATTTCATGTATTAAAGGTATTTCAGCAGTAAAACTAGGTGTGTGCTGGCATGGCAGCTGTATGATAGGCTTGAAATATGCCTGAATATCATTAACATGATTTCATGAGGATCAGTGGTTCCAGGAACACAGAAAAATTTCAAGCCCTAGAAAATGTCTGCTCCAAGGTTATTATCACATACTGTGTTGTTCTTTGGGACTCTTGTTAAAAATATTTCTGTTCTACAAGCAGAATCCACCTCTTTTCATGCTCTCAGTTTCTATGCATTCAATTCTACAAGATTACTTTTCAGTTTCTTCTATTAATTTTCAGATCAGTTTGTTTCCATTTATTTTTGTATTTTTAAGGTGACTGTAATTCGGTCTTCAATGCCTGTGATACAAATCACACTTTTTAATTCAGTACTACTCAGACTATTCAATGTCTGCAATCCAAATTACACTTTCTAGTTCAGTACTAGTAAGACTGAAAAAAAAAAAAAGGTTTTCCTGGAAGCAAGCAAGCCATCAAGCCCTCTGATGATTTTTCAGTACTTTTTCAGTTTCTGGGGAATACCAGTTCTCCAGAGGACCTTTTAACTTGCCAATTCAGAGTTGTTACAGCCTTGAAACTTAGGTGTGCTTTGGGGTTGGTGGCTTACAGTTCAGACCTTCCTAAAACCCAATATAGGTGCTTAACAATGCAGCAAAGATCAAATTATAGGCATGATCAGATGAGGAATTTACTTAGAAGAAGTGAAGAAATCTACTGTAATATTTCATATGGAAATTAGCAATATGCTATATGAAGTTTGTAAGCTGATATAGGAAAATAGATAATTATTAATGGAGAGTATAGATCATAACTGCATTGTGATAAACTGATCTAGAAATAAACTGGTCTAGAAGTTGCAAAGACAGGGTAATCTTTATGCTTTGTGGCATGAAGGTGTGACATGATTTCCCATCAGGTGTGCATTTGGGGTGACATACAAAGCAGGAGCCACTGTCTATGCCAAGAACCTATATCATGTCATGACTGGTTATTTTCATTGTTGTTAAATGAACTATATTTTTATTATTCCTGTTTGAGTTAATACTACTCTATATCTATCTCTTCATTTATTTCTTAACTAGATGTGGTTTATAGTAGGGTTTTTGGGATTGTTCAGTACTGTGTTCAGACATTTTTGGGGCACAGTTCATGTTGCCACCAGACTTCCAAGCCCTTGCCAATTAATTACTGTGAAATGTTTTGATTTAAGTGAGTTTTCCTAGAAAAAAACCCCAAACTTTTACTGTAGAAAATGACATTACTAAATACTAGGGCAGAATAAATGTTTCCATCTGCTGGTTACCCTGTGGTCAGAATTTGATCTCCTGATTAAATGTGTGGCATTAAAAAAAGCAGGAATATTAGGCATGTGTGTTTTTCAAAATGTAAACAGTTTTGCTTGTTTGATGCAAGATGATGATACCAGTGTAAAAATGCTTTTTATAATTTTTCCTAAAAAAATTTCCTGTCTAGTTTCTTAGGGAAGAGTGAGAGAAGTAGGATGCTGTGATCACTGTTGTAGTCATAAGGACAGAAATTACTAAATATAAAATGCACTTAATGTTTAAAGCTAACTGTCTTAGTGGAAGGAAAAAATTATATTCTGATTTTATTTTGGGGGTATTACAGCTGAAGTATTTACTTAAACTTCACCCCATTTGGCTGCATGGGGGGAGAATCCCATTCCACACCCCTTGAAGGAGAGATTCTTTCATCGAACAGTTCAGAGCTTAGGAAAAAATGATTAGGAAAAAGCATTTTGAAGTAAAATGTAAAAACTTGGAATTCATCTTGGCCAAGAGAAAATGTGATTGGTAAAAATTTAAAGTTAAGATTTTCCTGTTGAACAAACAGCTGTTTAGTAATGAGAGATCTTGAAAATACCAAAATAGGCACTAAAGAATAACTGGAGTATGAGTTTTTTTTCAAATTGTTCTTCCATATATATGCATTATCTGTATCTGGACTACTTATTAATTTCACCCTTGGGTTGCTGAACATAATCCCATTAGAGAAGCCAGCTATGTGGTGTATTTTTTACAATATGACTACCCAGTGAATAGTTCAGCAGATAATTGACCACCTAGCCATGGCCTATGCAGAGAAGAAAAGATAATACAGCCTTTCTGGACTTGGAGAGCAAGAATTGGTGAGAAAGAGCATATGTTGAGCCAGAGTCTGCTTCTGTGAAGCATAGCAAAAGAACATGAATGAATCATGAAAAAACAATGGGTTTTCAGCAAAATTAGAAGAAACAAGATGGTGTCATTAGGCCTTCTTCTGTTCTAGTTGCTCCTGCCTTTTTGGAGTGCATGTTCATAGCCTACTGCTTCTCTTGGATCCTGTATTAATCATGATCTCACATTAGTCCACTTTGCCCCTTTGGTTGCGAATTACAGCTTGGGCACGTGATTTGTTACTGAATTTAACCTGGATATCTGAATATTCAAATTTGCAATTCTGGGAGAGAAATTTAGCAGAAAACCAATATTGTTCCATATCTTTTCATGTGTAAAGTCCACAGGACATGCTGTATGAAAGGTTTTGCAGACAGCCAGACAGCCAGAAACATCACCCAACCTCTAAAATCTCACCCAAATGCTTTGGGAACTGTGACTGTGTATCATAGCAAAAGCTGCTGCAGTATAAACCTGCAGTGTGAATCAACAGTTGATGCACATTTAGGTGATGACGGGTAGCAAAACCACAGAATGATGTGTGCTCAATCCCCTGCCCAATTCTAGCACCTTACAAACAGCAGCTCTTCCAGATGAATGACTCCTCAGCAGTGCTGGCTGCAGGGCCAGTGGTGTCATCCAGATTGATGCTTAGTGCAGACACAAAGCCCCACACAGAAATGAGTGTAATAGCAGAAAGTTGCTTTAGCTGCTCACTACATCGTCGAGCTCAGGCAAATAGCTAAAATTCAAGTGAAGAAAACAATCTTAGTTACTATGCAAAGTGTGGCTTTTATCAGAGGGGTTGGATTATAACACATCGCAGACTACTGTTGTTTTTTGGTTTTTTTTAAAAGCTTCTGTACATTTTTGCCATGTTAGTTTTCACTCATTCCCACTCTTCATGAGTCAGTTTGAGATGGTATAGTATGCTGCAAAGCTTAAAAACAATTTTTTTTTTCCTTTGGCAACTAGTACTTCATAAATCAACCATCTGCTGCCATTAAATGTATCTAGTTCTAGCAATACCAGTCATTTCATCCAGCGAATAAAGGTTGAAGATAAAGAGAGTTTTCCAAAGTAAATTTTATTCTTTATGCCTTAAGACTAAGCATGTTGATTTATCAAGACTGGCAAATATGTTCAAGAGGAATAATTTAAATTTATTTTTCATAAGGAATTGGTTAAGCTGTAGAAAGTTTCACTTACATCTCATTACATCCTATTATGTTTCAGGAGTGAAACAATCATCTTAAACTTGTTAAGCAAAATTATATTGTGCTGAACTGGGATTTCTTTCCCCTCATGAGAGCAGTTCGATTCATGCATCTCTCTTATCACAAGTCAGACTGGCAGTTTGTTGCCTGTTTTCAAATCCTCTAAAAGCACCTAAAAGAATAATTTTCTTCCTCGTTCTTCACAGCTACAAACCCACGGCTCCCACCAGAGCTGGGACATGAGGTCCTGTAGGATGTCAGTTTCTTTCAGCTGTCTCTAGCTGATACTGATGCCTGAAAAGAAACTGTGGAGAAATCAAGTCTTGCTCCTGATTGTTTTTCAGGGTCTGTACATCTCTGGTATCATGATACAGCAAAGACTATGTAATTAGCTCCTGGTTTTGTGGCTACTTGCTTCTGATTCTGTGTGGCAGAGTGGTGGCCTCTTGACTCCCATATGGTTGGGAAGATTAGATAACCTGGGTTATCTAGGGGAACAATGATGCTGAACTTGCTCTGAGCTTCACCACAGGTTGGAGTTGGAATACCTCTCTGCAGAAATCCCCAGGGACAACCTTCCTGTCCCAGGAGGGTGCACTCAACCTTTCCCCCTTGTGCCAGTAAATTCAGCAGATGGCAGAGCAGTTGACAGGAGGTCCTCCTCAAGCCTGTTGTCTTCCCATTTGGGTGCCTTTTGCACAGTCTGGTGAGCAGCATCCTTGCTTGGGAACTGCTGAGTGGGTTGTACACACTCTTCAGCCTGAGGAACCCATACCCCTTGTGGAATACGGATTCCTACCTCTCTCTGTGGGAGAGATGACCCAGCCCCCTAACTGTGAGGATTATGTGGGGGCAGGTCAGGGATCCCACACAATGGTAAAGAAAGGAACAGTTCATACCCCAGAATAGAAGATGGGTAAGCCAGAAGGGCAGCAGGCGAGAGGGAGCTGGGCTTTTCCCCCGGGGTTGGAAGCAGAAGACAGAGATCCTTACTTCCTCTTCCTGGAGTTTTATTCACTTTCTGCTTCTGCGAATTTCTGTTTAGTATAAAAAGCAGATTTCAAGCAGCTTGGAAGTGCTTGATGCAGGGCCTGTACTCCAAAGTTCCTAGGCTTGGGGAGCAGCTTTTCCCTCCCTGCAGACCAGCTCTGCAGGGTTGTCCCCATTGCCTTTTAGAGGTGCCCTCCTCTCCTTGTCTGTACACAAAGTGTAGGTGCCTGGGCAGGCCCTCTAGCTTTCCCAGCTTTAACTGAGTGTCACGTAGGTGGATACTCCCACAACATGACCTACCTACCTCAGGGAAAGCTGCCCAGGGAGGTTGTGGAGTCTCCTTCTCTAGAGACATTCAAAACCCACCTGGATGCCTTCCTGTGTGACCAGGTGTAAGTGTTCCTGCTCTGGCAGGGGATTGGACTCAATGATCTCTTGAGGTCCCTTCCAATCCCTGACCTTCTGTGATTCTGTGTGAAAGATGCACCAGACTCTTAAGAGTGGCTTTTTCTCTCCACTGAGGTGAACCTGTAGATGCTGAGAAGTGAGATGACTTCCATCCTGCCACCTGCTTTTTAAGATGAGTACTTGAAGTATATAGGCTTGATTTGCATTCATTGCTACTTTAATTTCTCTCACAGTTTGCTGCAGCAGTTGTTTCTGCTGGAAGCCCAGCATCATTTTATGCACTTTGTGGCCCAGCAGCCAGCTCTGTCTAAGGAAATGCTACAGCTGGAAAGAATGATGGTATTAAAGACTTCACTGTAAATAGTGTCTTACCACAAACCCTTTGAAACCCGTTCAGCTGTGTTACTTAACTGGAAAGCTCATTACATGCTGGATTTGATCTTGTTACTTATTTCAGCTCTCATCTTTTGAAACTCAGCTTCATTGTGCATTATGTGGAAATCAAAGTCTGGATAGTCTTTCAAGTTGGGGATCTTAAAAAAATGCACATGGATAGTTAAAGCTCTGTTGACTGAAACTTGAGGAATGCAAGATGTAAAGACTTAATCTTTATCAGGCTAAAATGCCTCTACCAATGGGGTTTTTTGAGTGGTGGTGTTGGTATCAGCGTGCATATTAACTGAAATTTTGCACATGTAATGTTCATGTTCAGTCTGGGAGCTGAAAGTGACACAAATGTTTTCTCACTGTTAATGAAGAGCCTGTGACAGAGTTTAAGTCTCACGAGAACAATGCAAAACCAAAGTGGAAAAGTTTGAAAAGAAGGTGAAATCCATGGCTTAGAAAGCAGAAAATGTTTAAAATTAATTAACTGGTAAAAGAACTGGTATGAAAATAATACTTTAACCCATGCTCTTTTACCTCTGATTCCATATGGCCTTCTGGCAGTAAAACCCAGTTTCCTTCTATCTTACTTGCCTGGGTTTTGTGCCCCAGAGTTTGGTGCTGAGTGTTCTAGAAGGAATCACAGTTAACCTCATTCTTTGCCTAAGGAATTATTATGTATTTTGCTGCTCTAGGAGCGGTTTGTGGAATCCTGCCTAGGTTTGCTTTCTTCCCAGGCTGCTTTCAGTTTTTTGGGGTATTGACATAAATACTTCATCAGGAAACTTCCCACCAACAAAATAAACCTGCTGCAAGAAACAAAGCTGCAGTCCCAGAAAGCTGATGAGATCCCTACCATTCTTAGCCATGCACTGTCCCTACTGTCTGCTGGGGGACACTTGCTGTATTGCCAAGAATAAGGCAAAAGCTTTAACTTGGGCTATGCAGAATGAAAGGGGAGGAAGGCATCTTGTCTCAAATTCAGCCACCAGCCACTATAGAATCATAGAATAGTTTGGGTTGGAAGGGACCTTAAAGATCATCGAGTTCCAAACCCCCTGCCATAGGCGGGGACACCTCCCACTAAATCAGCCTGCTCAGTGCCTTGTCCAGCCTGGTCCTAAACACCTCCAGAGAGGGGCATCCACAGCCTCTCTGGGCAACCTGTTCCAGTGTTTCACCACCCTCACTGTAAAGAATTTCTTTCCTATGTCAAGTCTAAATCTACCCCCTTCCAGTTTACATCCATTGTTTCTAGTCCTCCCATCCAATATCATATTAAAAAGTCCTTCCCCTGCCTTTCTGTAGGACCCGCTCAGGTACTGATAAGTTACTCTGAGGTCCCCCCTGAGCCTTCTCTTCTCCAGGCTGAACAACCCCAACTCCTTCAGGCTGTCTTCATAGGGCAGTTGCTCCAGCCCTTTGACCATCTTCGTGGCCCTTCTCTGGACCCTCTCCAATAGCTCAATATCCTTCCTGTGTTGAGGGCTCCAGAACTGGACGCAATACTCCAGGTGGGGTCTCACCAGTGCTGAGTAGAGGGGTAAAATCACCTCTCTTGACCTGCTGGTCACACTCCTCTTGATGCATCCCAGGATTGGATTGGCCTTCTTGGCTGTGAGTGCACACTGCTGGCTCATGTTGAGTTTGTCATCAACTGACACCCCCAGGTCTTCAGAGCTGCACTCAAGCCACTCTCCACCCAGCCTGTATCTGTGCTTGGTATTGCTTCAACTCAGGTTCAGGACCTTGCACTTGGCCTTGTTGAACTTCATGAGGTTGGCTTGGGCCCACCTCTCAAGCCTGTCAAGGTCCTTTTGGATGGCATCCCTTCCTTCAGGTGAATCAACTGCACCACACAGCTTGGTGTCATCTGAAAACTTGCTGAGGGTGCACTCGATCCCACTGTCCATATCTCCTACGAAGATGTTAAATAGCACTGGTCCCAGTACTGATCCTTGAGGAACACCACTCGTCACTGGTTTCCACCATCAGTGATTTGGTCTGCAAATTTTATACTACTTCAGTGCCAAGTTTTGTATTTTGGGATAGTCTAATTCAAATGAGAATGTTTGTTTTCACAGATGGAGTTAGCAGTAGCACCGCTGTGCCGGCGAGTCTCTGACCTGGGGAAGTGTTACCGACAGCTGAGGTCATTCAGGTGAGTGGTGGTGGCAGGAGCCAGCAGTTGGCACTTTGCTTCCAGACTGATTTCTTATCTCCTGTTAGCTCTCATTGAACTGAAGAGTTTTTTTGGGAACACCCACTTGCAAATTAGAAATAGATTAAAGTTCTTTTAAATTTTATGCAGAGTGTAACTGTGATTTAACAATCTTTGTCATGCAAATGTTGGCCAAATCGTACTTTTTTGTGTTGCTTTCAGTGCAACTGCTGTATGACAGCGAGTTCTATAGTTAACTTATTTTCACTGAAATCCAAAATTTACAGTCATGTGCTGTTTAATTACATACAGTAGGCAACTTCTTAAATGTTTTGTGAACTGAGCCTGTTTTGAAAATCAAATGCAGACGAGTGGAACAAAGCTAGATGATTCTATCCTAACAAAATATTGCCACCATATAGGCATTTTTTCTAACACATAAGATTTTTTGTCCTTTCACAATTGTATTGTCACATTTTTCCAGACCGCTGCTGTTCCAGACCAGTGAGCATATTGCCAGTAGCCCAGCTCTGGGAGAGGTTATTCCATTCAGCATTATTCTTCAGTTCTTATTTACAAGAGCACCACCAGAGTTAAAATCACCTTTCCAGGTAATAAAATCAGTTTGTCCTTCCTTTTGAGACATCCTAAGGAGGAAATTACCATTGTAGGTTGCCCTGGTTATTTTAGTTAAAAAGTAGTCAAGCTCATGCTTTATATGATTTGTTGGCTTTTGTTTTTATTGTGGCTGAGAAGATACGGTCATTGCCTGTGTGTTTGGAATAATTAAGATGAAGATGATAACCTGATTTTAGGTAGACTCTCAGTTCTTCTGTCAGCTCACAGAATTGCAGAGCTTATCCCAGACTGCAAAATGCCTGGATCCTGCTTGTGTAAGATGCAGGGAATGTACATTCAAAACCCTGTCAGAACTGGGCAAAAAGCTGATGCAGGACATCTCCTCTGAGCTCCCAAATAACGTGCATGGCTATTTCTGTTAATTGTCTCTGATTCCTTGGTTTGTTCTGCATTGCTGCAGTATTGAGAAAGCCTCACGTGGCCTTTGTTTATGTCATCTTTGATTCTGAAATTGGTGTCCATGCTTCCTTTCTCACATTTATGTTCATTTGTGTTTCTCTATATCAGAGGGCTGAGTGGTCCATTGCCCGCTACTCCCAGTGGCTTGATGATCATCCATCAGAGAAGGACAGGCTTGCTCTCATACGGTAAAAACCATGCTTCTTTCTTCTCTACATTCATGATAAGGGAACACGAGCTTGTTTGTACACCAGGAATAATCTTGAAAAGTAAACAAATGTGCTCTAGTACAAGTATCATAAATACCATTACCCTTTCTCCACTTATGGAATAAGTTGCAATGGGATTACATCTAAACAGAATGTTCACCTCTGCCCCCCTACCCAAACCCTCCAGAGCCTTTGGAAGTAGCTTGTAAAACTTTTGCGAAAGGAGAAATCCATGCACAATGATGGTTTAAATTAATTCTGTGTTTTAGCAAAATTGCAGCTCTAAACACTTGAAAAGTCAAGGCTGCAGCTATCCTGTCTTCTCTATCAGGAAAGAGAAACTGTGGAAGCTTAAGCGATGAGGATGATGGTAGGAATTTAAAAATGGAAGACCCTTGTTTACCACCTTGCAAGTGTTTTTCTTCAGGAAATGAGCCAATCAGCTTGGGATCTTAATAAAGTGATAATTACATCAGACTCTTAAAATCACCCCAGGGTAGATGACTTTATAGCTAAATAGTATTTTTGCATCTTTAAATGTTAGGAAAAGATGTGAAGAATCTTGTTTTTCAAAACAAGCAGATTTTTAAAATATGTCAGTGAGAACAGATGTGTTGTATGAGCATGACAGAGCTCAGCAGATGATCATTTGGCTCCTAATGCCTAAACTCTTCCAGCCATCTTCTTGGTGTCCTGTCCTGACCTCAGTGTCACCTACTCCAGTGGCACAGGAGAGGTCATCACACATAGCTGCACCAGACTCCATCTGGCCTGGGAGCCAGCTCTGTCCTTAAGCTTCTGTGTGTGGATGTTGCCAGCTTTTGCTGAAATCATAAAAGCTGACTTTTAAGTCCCAGCCAGCAGTGGTTGTGTGTGAGAAAATCAACCATTGTCTGTCCACACTTCTAAAGCAGACAAGAGGAGCCTGCTGTAAATATTTACAGTTCTTAAAGCTGATAGAGTCCAGTGTAGTGCTTGGGCTTGGGCCATTTAGGGAAATGCTAGTTGATCACGGGTAGATGTTAGTAGGATTTATTTCCAAAATACTAAAATGCAAACCGTTTCTCTTCTCATCTGATTTAGAAGTGTTGGATTCTTTAGAATCATACATGGTGTTAGTTTATTTTGGCTCCAAAAGTCAGTTTTCTTGAATCTCAAGCCATGACACCTTGAATTACAGTGGAATGAATAATAGGTACAGGGCTGACACATGAGCATTAATTTAGATATGAATATGTCAGTTGTAATCTCTGTCCTGATTGTACTGGCAAAACTGACAACATTGAATTTCAGATATGTTACGGAAAGCCAAGAATGCAAATAATTTGAGAACTGGTGGGATTTTGTTCTCTTCAATCCTTTTACACATATTAGAAAATGCCATCCTTAAACTACAACAATTTTGTCTTTGTTTGCAATTAAATTTCATCCGGAGCAATTCAGTTAATGGGCTTGCTAATGGTCATGTTCAGACACTGATAAATTGCTCTAACCATGGAAATATTAAGGGACAAGCCTTGGGACAAGGCTTTCAGGCAGAGAGAATGTCATCCATTAGACCAACCAGCGTAGCTGGAATACTTAAGCTTTTCATTCCAGTCCTTCCATTGAATCTTTTATTCATTTTAGGTGATATATGATTATAAAAATATTTTAAATTTTTAATCTTAAGAATGTGCTGCTACAAGGTTATCACTTGGCAAGGTTATCACTTGATCATTTCATAGTGAGACTGTGGTCCTTTTGCTTTGCACTGTGGAGTGCTGGTACACTGCTGAGATGTCCCTCCTCCCAGAGCATGGAGAGGACAGCTTTGAGGATCTGCTCTTCCCAAAGGTCTATGGTGGCACTCCAGTGGCTCTCCCTTACTCTTGGTACCCCAAAGCAAGGCTGTTTCCATCTCCAGGTCCACTGCTCAAAGCCACCACTCATGCAGCTTTTCTGAGTCCTGTGAATTAAATGCAGACTCTTCCCTCAAGTGGTTTGTTGGCAGCTTGTGTAGCCCTGCATGGCTGGGAGCAGAGAAAGGGGATCAGGCAACCAGCAGCTGGTGATGCAGTGAGTGAAGGGGACACTGGTAAACTCTGGAGGTGCTGCTGTGTGCAGTCACCTTTTTACTATCTCCTCTCATACCTGCTAGTCATTCTGAATAGGCTGGTTATCCATGCAGAAGGCAGGCAACCAAACACCTGTCACAGGTATGACCATGTTTTGTTACTATTTTCTTAAATGCTCTATTGGAAGATTTCTGTGCCTGCTCTCCACATGTCACATATGACAGCTGAACTACAGGAGTCTCATTTGTCTGGTGTCTCATTCACTCTCTTCAGGCTTGTTCAGCTGTGCTGGCTGAAACTTTGGTGTTTTGAGCCTTTAGATCCCTGCACTGGCCTGCAGCAAGGAATTATCTTTACATTTGCTGCAACCTGCAGATGGTAATTTTCTGCAGCTTCCCTTTTGGAACGACTGTGCGATTACTCTAGGGACCTGCTGCTTAGATATTCATTTACTCATGTTATCAGAATCCTTACAGCTTCACATTAAAGCTAATTGCAGTGTGTCTTCCACTCTGAAGTGCTTCATATGCAGCGTGGTGTTAATGTTATGAATTAGTAGCATTTGGAGCATTTTTGTGCATTCCTTTCTGCTCTTATTCAGCACAAAAGGATGGGATTTACCTGGCCTGAGGTGTATTAGCTGTGCTGCCTTTATAGTTGACAGAGAGAGCCAGGAGCTGCTGGGGCTGATTCATCTCTCCTGAAGTAGGTACCTAAAATAGGTCAGTTGCCTTGTGTCCTGAAAGCTTCATTTTCTCTGCTTGGATGAGGGAAGCATTGGTGGAGATGGGGGATCTCTCTCAGGCTGGCGGCTGCCCTGCAGGTATTGAAAGTTAGGGAAGGTGACCCTGCTGCTGGCTAGGGTTGTGTTGAAAGGAGCACTTCTTTATCTTTTACTTTTTAAACTGAGATTGAAAACTCAGCCTTTCTTCCATGAAAGGAACCTTCCTGTTAGACATCACAGCTTGACCCAGCCTGAAGGACAGCTCATCCACCCAAGGGCCAAATTCTTAACCTTTGCCATTTGAATGTGGGCAACCTCCCCTTCTTCCAGCTCACTGTTGCTGAGTTGAAAGCCAGGCCCAGCAAAGTGTTTGTTTTTGTAATGAGCTGATGTTCCCAGCCAGAGAGCAGCTCTGAGCACTGCCCTGCTGGGGCAGGGAAAAATGCCAATTTGGGGACCACCACGAGAGCCCCATCTGTGCTCAGGTTCTGTCTGACAGCTTTGCCACAGCCCACAGAGCTTCAGCCCAGCTTGTCCCACAAAGCTTCCCTGGCTCAGTGCCAGCCACGAGGGACACCTTCGGCATCAGTCACACCCATCTGTCCCCGCACCACTCCTTTGATGGCTTTATTATTTAGAATCATAGAATAGTTTGGGTTGGAAGGGACCTTAAAGATCATCAATTTCCAACCCCCCTGCCATAGGCAGGGACACCTCCCACTACATCAGCCTGCTCAGTGCCTTGTCCAGCCTGACCTTGAACACATCCAGAGAGGGGGCATCCACAACCTCTCTGGGCAACCTGTTCCAATGTTTCACCACCCTCACTGTAAAGAATTTCTTTCTTATGTCGAGTCTAAATGTACCCCCTTCCAATTTACATCCGTTGTTTCTGGTCCTCCCATCCGATATCATGTTAAAAAGACCTTCCCCTGCCTTTCATAAGAACCCCCTCAGGTACTGGTAAGTTACTATAAGGTCCCCCCTGAGTCTTCTCCAGGCTGAACAACCCCAACTCCTTCAGCCTGTCTTCATAGGGCAGTTGCTCCAGCCCTTTGACCATCTTCGTGGCCCTCCTCTGGACCTACTCCAATAGCTCAATGTCCTTCCTTGATCAGGAATGAAGCAGAGCTGTCTCCTGCTCATCTGCTGTCCTACCAATGATGCTCTCAGAGATTTACCACTTGGCTTTACAGTCACTTCTATAGCTCTCAATTAAATCAGCCTGGAGACAGACAGAAATGCTCTTACACAGCATGTTTTTCCTTTTTCCTCTTTGCCCTGAAGTCTGCAGAGCAGCTTTTAATGAAGGACTGAACACAAGCCTTGGCCCTGCTGTCCCCCAGCTGCCCAGCAAAGAGACAGGCAGGTGATGCTGCCCACCAGCAAGGGGATCTCTGCCACTGCTGGAGCTCACCATTTAAATCAGGCTCCACTTGATCAAGTCAGAGATCAGGAGGGGTAATATTCACAATTCCAGACAAAATTAATTCATTAGAATAATTCTATGTGATAGGCATGAAGAGTCCTTTAAGAACCACCGCCTAAATCGTACACTTTTTTTTTTTGTTCCTTTAACTGTAGATATAAATCATCAGGGGTTGAAATAATAACATTTTGAAAAAGAACTATCTGGGTCTTATATAATCAGCTTGTCCTGATTTCCAAGAAAGCTCATGTTTTTGCTCAAGCAAGTGAAGTAATTTAATAAGTGCTTTAAAATCCTTTTCCTTATGTGGGAGGGCATCTTTAACTTGGATTTTTTTTCCCCCCTTACTTCTTATGGTATTTTTAATGAAGCATTAATATATGCAGAACATCCCACCGACTCTCTCTCCATAGCTCTCCTTTACAAACATTATTTGTAATGTTACACCATTGCTTGTCTTTTAAAATAGAAACAGATTGCTGAACAGGTTTTATGTCCTTTATTAGACTGGAAGATGCTGAATTTAGGGCATTATTTAGTCTAATCCCTTCAAGAGTGTGTTTTGTATATTACATAAACAGGGTTTCTTCCATCTTCTTAAACATTGGTAATGTAACTATAAATTACATCTTTTCTATGACAACAGCTGTGATCTCTTCTGTGCTGGGGACTTGATGATACCACTGTCACCCATGATGCCATTTATTTTTCCATTTCTGATTATGCACCAGTGTTTTTACAGTGTCCTCTACAGGAACCAGCCTACCTCCTTCTTTAATACAAGATTTGAATGGTGAAATGATGCATCTGAATTGAGCTCTTTAGTACCAGAAAAAGCTCATTTGAATTATAGAATCATAGAA